>CM019148.1:266526750-266542638 GCA_009733165.1 Naja naja
TTCCCCAAATAATTTTGGTGACTTTTTCCCCATGGGATTTAACCCTAATAAAATATTTTAATAGTAATCTCTTTGTATTCATTCTTTCCTAATCCATTTTGGAACCACTGAAAATTTGTTTAAATATCTGTGTTAGTGCAAATGAAGTTCTAGTCCATTGAAGAAAAAACAATATTCAAAAATATCATACTGGAAGTCATGTATAAAATGAACATTAATGAATAAAGGAAATTATTTCTACTCACCAGGTATGGCAAGAAGAAATTACTTTTTCCCCAGGAAAATATTCTTTGCCTTTCCAGGTACATGGACATTCATTTGGCTTGAAGCACATATCACCATATTTAAAAAGGCTGTGGAAACAGCAGATAAGCATTCATTGTCAGTTATATTTCAATACTATTAGATATAGATGATAAATGATAGGTGGGTAGGTAGGATGGATGGATGGATGGATGGATGGACGGACGGACGGACAACAGACAGACACATAGACAATAACAGACAGATAGGGAGGCAGGCAGGCAGGCAGAGTAAGTAGGTAGGTAGGTAGAGGGTAAAAGAAAAACCTTACTGCAGAGAATAATAACTCAGCTTGTAGTATTCTCTTTTTAATGCAAGTATGTGTGCTCAAACGCAGCAAAATCTTGTCTATCAGTTTCAGCTAAAGAACTTTTCAGCAAACTAAGAATTGTGAATTGTGACATTTAATAGCATCATCAGAAAATTGCAGGTAAAGTGCATTCCCCATTTTTTTCTTGAAAAATTCTGTGCACTAGGCAAAGCTTCCCAAGGAGATCTGGATAACCAGATAACAAAATGTGACTATTGATTGCCAGAAAATATGTTTTGTTTTACTGATATATAATATCCTGAATAAAATCCAATATGCTCTACAGGAATAAGAGCTATAACTAAAACAGGGCAGCTGATATTCTTAGCATTAGAACAGTTTCCTTTGAGTTAAGCCTGACTCCTCATGACTTCATGGACAAACCATGTACTTCCCTTGGCAACAATCCAGAAAGGATTTGCCTCTGTCTCTTTGAATTAACCTAAATCACTGATATTCTATAGTAATCTCCCATCCCAGTAATGAATATTAAGCCACATTCTGCTTAGCTTTCAAGCCCAGGCAAGATTTTGTCTTTCTCAGGTAGCATCAAGTATCCAATTACAAAATTACTATAATAAGAGATCTATCAAAAACTCAAATCAAATGAAGATTATGAAAAGTATTACACCATTATACCAATGTATTATACCATTTATCAGAAATGCACTGTAAAGAATGGAATAAACATTACTGTGTTGCAAGTATAATGAAAATCACTCTCCATATTATCTAATTAATTATCTGTGAAATTATCTAATATCACCCTACACATTTCCCTTTCAGAATTGCTTCTACTGTCATGCTGGTCTCTTTTGCAGCTGCAGTTATGTAAATAGGGAGGTATGTGGGACTCACAGGATTTCAGAGGGTGGGTTAATATAAGACTGAGCATCCGTCTCAGCTAAAGCCCTCACCTTTAGACAGCTGGATACATGCCGATTTCCCACATAAGAGCAAAAGCAACAGAGAAATTGAACTATCCAGAAAGCCCTTCTTTTGGTGCCTACCACTTCAAACTTTTGCATATATGTGATGGAATGTGCACCTGGAGAAGCAGAGCACGGGAGAGTTTTGGCAACAAAAGCATTCCCACAGACGGCCCAGATTAAGAGACTACATAGTCTCAAGCTGGAGGTGGGCAGGAAAAGTTCAGGGTAGCCACACCCTAGAATCTCGAAATTTATCTAGTGGTTTAGAAGGTTGTAGTTTTAGTTTGGCAAGATTCTGTCTATTAGGTGAAAGCAAATAAAGAATTAGACTCCACTGGATTTTGCTGTGTCATTTTGGGATTGGATCTGATCTTATTAATGTTTGAAAGCAGCCCTGTAGAAGGAATGAACACTTGTTATAGTTTTCAGGTTGTTGGCAATGGGTTGACAATGGATTGTTCTGGTCTGTCTATTGGTATGTCCCCAGTTATAATGTTTCTGGATTCCAAATGCAAGATTATAGTCATTGCGCTTAATGCAGTGTTTCCTCAGCCTTAGCAATTGCTGGTTGAGGAATTCTGGGAGTTGAAGAGTTTGGCTTAATGTAACAGTTCTATCACCAAACAAAAACAATTAAGAAGATAATGTTTTCAACAAAGCAGAAAAATAGCTCTCACCTAGGATTCCCAGTAATAAAAAAAAACAAGTTTTCAGATGCAATATTTTTTTCTTCTAATATTTCTTAGAGAGCATTTTTTAAATATCCTCTTAATTCTGGAGGAAGAAACCCCAAAATATATTCAGTGAGCATTTTGAAGCTGGTACTTGATCAGCAATACCAGAGCAATAAATACATCTTGTACTGCTTTGTATTTAATTAAAAATTTCCAAGAAAAAATAAGACATAGTCTTTCTCTTAATTTTAATTCATATTCCTCCTCCACAAAAAAATCTTAAGAAAATATATATATATATATATATATATATATATATATATATGGGTTTTAGTGACATGTTTTATTAGTTTTAATTGAATATTGGTTTCATATTTAATTCCTTTTAATTGTATAGCTTTGTATTGTTTTTTATGATTATGTGCATACCCGAGTCCTTCGAGAGATGGAGCTGCATAGAAATCCTACATACATATACCGTGTTTCCCAAAATAAGACCTACCCCGAAAGTAAGACCTAGCACTATTTTCTAAACCTGCCCTAATATAAGACCTACCCGAAAATAAGACTTAGTGTAAATCTCAGTTCCAGGAAGACTTTTCAGGAGCAACCATGCACCCCCGCCAAACACCCCTACACACACTCACACCCACTATTTGGCACCATAAATATATAAGACCTACCCGAAAATAAGACCTAGTGTGTTTTGGGAGCTAAAAATATATAAGACAGTGTCTTATTTTCGGGAACACAAGGAAAAGATGCAACATTTTTGGCTATAACAACAACAGAAATACAAATAAGCTAATATAAAGAGAAATCTAGTTAAAAATATTCTGTTACACTATTACTATTATTATTACTATATAGGTTACAAACTACATTAATATCTTTTTTGTTCTTTCTTTGCTTTTTTGTATGCCCTGACCAATACACTATATTCAAAATATTATATATAACATCATAGTTTTCTCTTACCTTTTAACATTAGGGCCTTATTTAAAACTTATTAAAGACAGCCCTCCCACCTTTTCTAAACTACAAAATTCCCACTGGTTTATACTATCAACAAAAGAGGTCGCATTCAGAAACAAAGAGCATCACTTTAGACAGGCAAGACAAAAGTGCAGGTTTTATCTCTGAAATATAATCCTACATAAAACAAGTGCTAACAACTTTCTCTTTTGAAAATCCAGGCAGACAGATTGATTTCAAGGATCTAAAATTCATAAAAGAAAATGCCATTCAGATGACAAATGAGTTCTTTTTACTATGAATGACCATTATTCACAAAGCCAAAGTCTGATGTACAACTTACAGATAAAATTAAATGTAGGCACCCACATATAAATACTATAATTTGACCAATATACTATTTAATTTTACAGTCACCTTAATCAGGTGCCTTAGCATAAGATTTAAACAATAATCATAGCCTGGCACCATTCCTCCATCCAATGATAAATGCACTTAATTGTTGTTCACTTTAAAGAGTTATGAAATCCTAGAAAAAAACCACACATATATTTATTACTAATGGCTACTTTCACTGTTCTAAAGAAACAGAACAGAATTACTACTTCATGTGTTTGGTTCTTGAGCTTCAGAAGTACAATCTCTAAGATGAAGAGTAAAGATTTCATTACAAATTATTTAGAAAAATCTCACATTTTTGAGTTCTGGTATATGAAGGCACAACCACTAAATGTAACATGCCTATTGTATTTTTTCTGCTAATATTATATTGAATACAATCTATAAGTTCAAGGCTTCCTACTTGAAATACTGTATGGTATTTCAGAAAACAAGACATTCCATTTTATGATAGATGCTCAAGGCTATTTTAATGTTATATATATAACATTATATATATAATATATGCGCATGATTTTGAATTATACCATTTTGGAACTGCTGCCTATTCAATAAAAAATACAACAAAAATTATTCATTATTTCACTCCAACAAGAGGACTCTCAAAAACATGGTTTCAAAATTAAATTCCTTCTTCTATGCAATTATTCCCTAATTCTCTCTGGCCATTGATAAGAGACATTCTTGGATTCCATTAAAATTATTTTTGTATGTGTGCTTGTATAATTAGAAAATGATTTTATGCCTTCTCTTTTTTTAGCAAATGTTCCAGGAATTTATTTAAGCTTCTTACAAGTTATTTGATCTGTTATGCCATCTGTTCGAGAAGATATTTTAAACTGAGGGCAAGAAAAACATTTTGATCAAAACAGGCATACATACAGATTGACACAAAGGATTCGATATTTCATTTTCAGATGAGTACTAGTGATGATTGCAATATTCAGAATTGAGGACTTTTGATATCCTCTGTCCTCAGAGAGAGGAACTTTAGATATCCTCTGAAGTGTCCTCAGAGTTATTTTAAAATTTGATTGTGACAGAAGTTTACTGTTAAGTTTGCATGAAGAGACAGACGGAGTGCTTCAAGCTCTTTGTTTATTAGTGACTACAGCTCAGAACGAACCCACTTTGGCTGGCTGCTGCTACTTATAGCCAGCAGCCGCAGTTGCCAGCCAATCAGAGTGCAGGGTTTTCCGCACTTTTTAAACCAATCATTTTTAACATTTTACAAGAACAGTTCAAACTAAACCAATGACATTCAAACCTACATACATCACCCTCCCCACTAGGTTCAGTCCATACTCAAACCCCAACCTATCTAATGTATTCTTTTAAATAGGTGGGGCTCTTACGTAATGCTGAGACCTTCGTGGTTCAGATGTTTTAATGTTCTCACCAGTGAGAGAGGAAATGTGTCTGCTGACATTTCCTACTTGGACTTCTAGTAAAGAAGAACCTGTTTGATTTTACAACCTGGTCTCTCCTCCCAACCCATCTCCAACCCAATGTCAGCACCTAAGTCAGGTAGTGATGTGCAATCTTCCACTTGTAAGGATGGATTTTGGCATTGTGACAGGTTTTGGAATGGTTGCTGTCGTAAGCTCATTACACATGGGGTTGATTCTTGCTTGCTGATTATCCTCATGATCCTCCCCTTCCCCCCTAGAAGAGGTATTAGGTATGGGAACCAGAGAGGAACAATTGATGTTCCTGAGGTAATCTGGATCTAAGCTGATCAATGTGCCTGCTCCAGAGGACACCATCCTCTGTTTGTACCCTGTAAGATCGAGGGCCTGTGATTTGGGTTATCTCAGCAGGAATCCATAAGGTTCACCCATAAGGTTCTTAGCATAAACAGAATCACCACACTGAATGCGAACTTTGCTAGTGGAATCTAGTGGTACATTGGGTGTAAGTGGGATGAAGGCAGTCAAGGGGAGACCTGAGTTTCCTACCCTTCAACAACTCTGCTGGGGATAAGTTAGTTGATGGGTTAGGAGTGATATGCTGAACACTAAGAAGTTTTTCAACTTTCAGTGATTTCCCCAGGACCCAATTGCTGAAGTTTTTCCTTGGTAAAACGCATCATGCTCAGCCCGCCGTTAGCCGAAGGGTGCCCAGGGGCTGTCAGGGCATGTCTGATACCCTGCTGTGCTAGATATGATTCAAAAGGTTAGATGTAAATTGAGGACCATTGTCAGAAATGAGTACATCAGGTAACCCGTGAGTTACAAAAGCTTTTAAGCTGTTTGATGACAGCATCAGTTGTGGTGGATGCCATAGGGATGACCTCTAGCCATTTGGAATATGCATCTACTATAATAAGGAAAGTGTGCCCTCTGGTAGGGCCAGCAAAATCAATGTGAATCCTGGACCATGGGCCCCTAGGACATTCCCATTCCTGTGGGGAGAGGTGGGGCAGGCCTGACTACCTGACAGTTGGGACAAGATGCAACCCAGTTTTCAACCATTTTGTCAATACCTGGCCACCATACATAACTCCTGGCCAATTCCTTCATCCTTACAATACCTGGATGACCCTCATGTAACATTTCCAAAACCTCTTTTTGCAGTTTTGCAGGAATAACCACCCTGTTACCTCACAAAATACATCCTCTTAATACAGATAATTCAGTTTGCCTGGATTTGAAAGGTTGGGCAAGTTGAGGTAGATCTTGAAGTGGCCAACCTTTCTTAATCCAGCCTATAACAGGAGCCAATAAAGTGTCTTTGGCAGTCTCTCTGGCAATTTCAGCAGCGTGTACTGGAAGCTTGGCAACAGTTTCTAGGAAAAAGGTGTAAGTCTCAGGAGCAAAGTCCTCAGTGTGAGAAGGAAGTGGGCAGCAACTCAAAGCATCTGCATGCCCAATGTCTTTGCCAGGCCTGTGGATGAGTTTGTATGAATAAGCAGCAAGAAATTCAGTCCACCTCAGCATTCTTGGTGACAGGATAGTGGGCTTAGGTTTGTCTCCTGCCACAATGCCTAACAGAGGTTTGTGATCTGTGACAATGGTAAATGTTCTCCCATATAAATACTCATGGAATTTCTTGACAGCTGCTACAATTGCCAAGGCTTCCTTGTCCAGTTGGCTGTACTTCCTCTCTGCTTTGGTCAAGGTGCGAGAGTAAAATGCAATAGGAGCTTCCCTCCCGCTGGGAAGCCTGTGACTCAAACCCCCCACTCCAAAAGGGGATGCATGACAAGTCAGTACAACAGGCAAATTCTCAGAGAATGGTATCAGTACAGCATCAGACGTGATTAGTCTTTTAATATTGTTAAATGCAGATTGTTCTTTTCTGCCCCAGACCCATGCAGACTTTTTGGCTAATAATCTGTGCAGTGGTTCTGCAATGGTTGCCTTCTGAGGTAGGAACATGTGATAAAAGTTAATGAGTCCAAGGAAGGCTTGCAAATCTGTTTTACATTTTGGTCTAGGGGCTTCTTTGATTGCCTGAACCTTGGCATCTGTGGGATGGATACCATGCTTGTCAATCATATAGCCCAAGAACTCAACCTTGTCAGTTCTAAGAGTGCATTTTTCTTCCTTGACTTTTAACCCCACTTTTTGAATCTGGTAAGGACTTCTCTGAGTCTTCTCTTGTAACTGAGTGTCATTTTCAGCAGAGATTAACACATCATCAAAGTAAGGTACTACCCCTGGCAGTCCTTGGAGCATCCTTTCCATAAGGCTTTGGAAGATGCCTGGTGCCACGCTTACTTCAAACTGTAACCTTTTACATTTGAAAGCACCTCTATGAGTCACAATGGTTTGGGCTCTGCAGTGGCATCATCAACTGTTAATTGTTGATATGCCTGGGCCAGATCCAATTTGGCAAAGACTGTACCCCTGCCAAGTGAATGTAGTAAATGATGCACCACTGGAACTGGATATGCGCTCTGTTGAAGCGCATGGTTCAATGTCCCCTTATAGTCTCCACAGATTCTCACTGACCCATCAGTCTTGGCTGGTGTGACTATGGGTGTCTCCCACCTGGAGTGGTCAGTGGGCTCTAAAACTCCTTGAGCTATTAGTTTATCTAATTGTGCATCAATTTTTTCCTTTAAGGCAAATGGGACCCTTCTGGGCTTTAAGCGAATTGGTGGCACCTTGGGATCTAGATTGAAAGTGATAGGGGTCCCATATATTTGCCCAATCCGTCGCTGAAGACCTCTGGAAACTCAGACTTCAAGGCCTCCTCCCATTCAGTGTTGCTCACGTGATTGATGCCAGTCACCTCGATGCCTAGTGGATTGAACCACTCAAGTCCCAGCAAGCTTGGGCGATCCTTGTCCACGATGGTCAGCAAGCTTGGTGTGGCCTTTGAACTTCATGTTGAATTCTCTTGTTCCAACTACTGGAATCTTGTTCCCTTGGTAGTCTTTAAGAGTCAGTGCTTGCTTCTTGAAATGCTTCTTCTGAATGTTTGGGAGTAGTCAGTGAATAGTGTCCCATGACACCATAGATAAATATGACCCTGAGTCCACTTCCATTTGGCAAGGCCTTCCTTCAATTAGTACCTTGACATGCACTTTTCTGTTATTGATAGAAGAAGAATGACCAATAGTTACTGTCTGATGACAGATGTTACTGTTTCATTCTTCCCTTTGCTTCTGTGCTGCCCCATTTTCTCACTGAGGTTGTTGGGCTTGAATTCTTTGTCAGGAAACTTCCTTCTGTTGGGTGGAGTTCTGGATGATTTGCAGACTCTTGCTAGGTGTCCTCTTTTTTCACAACGGAGGCAGATGGTATCTAGGAACTTGCATTCAGTGCAGGGGTGGCTTCCCCACAACCTCTGCAGTAGAAATCTTGCCTCTTTCTTCCCAGGTCTTTCTTTTTCCACTCCATTCTGAGTCTATAAATTCCTTCCTCCACCTCACTACAGTCTGACTCAGAATCTATTTGCTCACAATGAGTTGTTGTGGACTTTTCCACATCAGGATGGCTTGTGGCCTTGTTAATTTTCTTCATGGCTGCTGCTGAGGACTTGGTAGCTTCTGCTGAAGAGGCCTCTTCTATTGCTTCCTTCAGCATGATCTTAGGTCTCATTAATAACTTGCTCTGTAACACCCTGTCTTTAAGGCCCAGAACAAATCGATCGCATGGCCTCTTCTAAATTGTTAAATTCACATGCACCCCCAATGTCTCTTAAACTTGCCACGAAGTCGTTTACGTTTTCGCTGTCCCCTTGATTCCGACGGTAAAACTCGTGTCTCTTAATGAGGCACTATACTTGGGGCGTAATGGGCTCTTAACAACTTTTCTAAGTCAGGCCATTCCATTACCTTCACGTCTGCAGCTCCCGCCAATGCCTTCGCCATCTTGAAAACTGCCAGACCGCAGTGCATGAGAAAGACCGCCCTCTTCCGCTTCTCAGAAATGTCAGCAAGATCACTTCCTTCCAGATACATTTGGAAACGATCTGCATACGTCTCCCAGTCTTCTGCCGTCGGATCGAACGTGGCTGAGGGGGTGTTCAGCGCAGCCATCTCACTCTCCTTCTGTTCCGCATTGCCTTCTTCTTCAGGGAGATCCCACCTTCGTCGCCAGTGTTATGTTTGCAGACGCGGAGTGCTTCAAGCTCTTTGTTTATTAGTGACTACAGCTCAGAACGAACCCACTTTGGCTGGGCTGTGGCTGCTACTTATAGCCAACAGCCGCAGTTGCCAGCCAATCAGAGTGCAGGGTTTTCCCGCACTTTTTAAACCAATCATTTCTAACATTTTACAAGAACAGTTCAAACTAAACCAATGACATTCAAACCTACATACATAACATCTACCACTGTGCTTTATTACAGGACTATGTAGCAGATGAGACTGCTGTCCTTTCAACTCCTTATGGCCTTTAAGGCAAGGGGTTTCCAACCTTAAGACATGTGGACTTTAACTCCCAGAAGTTAAAGAACCAGGAATCCTGAAAACATAGTTTAATAGGTATTTTTCTGTTTTATCCAACCATGACATAGATGTGCCAACTATGACATAGATCTGATTTCTAAGAAGAAGCAGGATTCATTGGGAAGCTACTACAGATAGAAAAAGAAATGATGAACAAACATTAATGTTGTCATAAAATTCAGTGCTAATTATTGCCAGAAATAGCAGCTCAAGGAAGTGAAAGGAACATGTCTGGCATCTTGGTAGGATAAAACTGTATCTATGATTTTAATGGGTTTTTATTTTTAGACAGAGACTGAACATTAAATATAGATACTGACATTCATGGAGTACCCTGACTAATGGGAAGCATTGTACAAAACACAAAATATATTCTTCCTTCTGAGAGATAGAGTTGGCCTATATGTATAACCCACTAAAGGAGTAGTTCACAAGTATGAGGGCTAACAGAATGCAGCCCCAGATACAGAATGTTTACTGAATTTGTGAATGTGTGAAAAATAATCTCTCTGTGCAGGACTTGTAGATACAAACACATATTCTCTTCTCCCTTCTTAGAACTACTACAAAGGTAGAAATTTCACAACTTAAAATCATAGTTTTCCAGCTAACTACTTTTAACAAAACAGAATTCTATGCATGAAATACAAAAACATAAAACTTCACCAACTTAACCATGGAACAACATTAATGGGAAGGAAATATCTTGCTTTAAAGAGACAAGACATTGAAACTCAAAGGATGTGATGGAATAAATATAAGTATTGTAGATAATACTTGTGCTGCTTAAACTTTTGATTTGGTTGTATTTCCTCATGTTGTGGGGTCTATGACATTTGATGTGGCCAATTTGCCATGGCCAACTCGCCATGGCAACAACCAACTTGCTACAGTCAACTCACCACAGGACAACTCGCCACACTCAACTTGCCACAGGATAATTTGCTGCAGGACAAGAGTTACACTAATATCAAAGAAATGGTAGAATAGAATTGTTAAAGAAAGTACACAAAAGAAGGGACATAATGAAATGTGAATGACAAAAATTTAAATATTTTTTATTTATTGTAAATAATTAAATTGAATTGTTAAATTGTCCCACAGTGAGTTGGCTATGGCAAGTTGTCCTCCAGTGAGATGGCTGTGGTGAGTTGGCCATGGTAAGTTGGCTTTGTCAAGTTGGTCATGGCAAGTTGGCTGCAGTGAGTTGTCCCATTCTGCTTGCTGTGTTATCTCAGCATTAGAAAAGCAAAACTGTTCCTTAGTTCTGGAGCTGAACATGTTCATTAAAGGTTTTCAATTATTTAAAAGGGAATGAAAAATCATACATGAATTTGTATGCACTAAGTGCTGATGGAAGTGGAAGCTATGTTGCATGATAAAAAAATAGACTAAATATTATCTGCATGTTTCCTTACTTACCCAGTGGGACACATGCATCCAGAAAAGCATGGAAGTTGTGCAGACATAGTAATATTTAGGAGTTGATTTTCACAAGTTCTCTCCCTGCCAAGTTCCATAGTTGGTGGATTGCTACAATTAACATAGATTTGCCCTTCAGGGCAATTGTGATCTAGAAAAATACAGCATAGTCAATTTTCTATGTTCTATAAAACTGTTCAATACAGAGGCCTAGCAGTAACATATTTTAAGAGGATTGCACAACTTTATGGCTATGGAATATATAGCTTTTACCTGTAACATTAACATATTTCTCACCAAAATTATAAATTGGTTTAATCACAATAATACTTTCTTAAATTATTTCTGGTCCAGTCTTCTTGCATATAGATCACATATAAGTATGCGAGAAGACTAAGGTTTAGACAAAACACATCTGTGTTAAATTTGTTTTGTTTTACTTTACATACCAGTGTTATCTTCACAGTTCATCATCCCATTTCTGCAGTGGCTATGGAAAAATTGCAATAAATAAATAAAAATAAAAACATTCTTGTGCTAGACTATAGATTATATTGGACAACAATTTTTTTTAAAAAAGTTAGTGATTTTGATAGACCTTCAAACTGAACACAAATATAATTTGTATAATGTATCATGTAGGAATCTTGAGAAATATGAAATTCACTTTTAATGACTAATGTGTATTTAATCACACGTTTTCAACAAATGCTTGAGTTCAACAGGACCAAAAGTGTTTTGATGCTGATTTTCATTTGTACTCAGTGTCTGATAAATCTTATTGTATTGTAGTGCCACCCAGAGTCATATGGTTGAGTTAGACAGTCATGAAAAAAAGTAAGTAAGTAAGTAAGTAAGTAAGTAAGTAAGTAGTCAGCCAGCATTGATGGATTCCAGTTGTCCTAATGCCATTTTCTCATTATACATTATCCTGGTGAAACCTTTCACCATATTCATCACTGACTGCATCTAGTTTTTTAGGAAAGAAGTCCAAGTGTGAATGCAGAAAATGAATCTTCAGTGACATGTTGCATTTCATGGTCTTGTATGCTGTAAGGAGTTTGTCAATCAGCTAAATGTAGTTTGGTACTCTGCAGTTGCCAAGAAAATTCTCAATGACAGCCTTGAATGCTTTCCAAGTGATTTGTCTGGCCTCACTAACAGATCATTGAATCACTTCTCACTGATGATATATTATTATTATTATTATTATTTTATTAGACTTGTATGCGCCCTTCTCCCAGAGGACTCAGGGCGAACAGATAAAAGACCCATGTATACAATAAAAGATATTAAACAAGACAAGTCTAAATTACAAAACTGCATTAAAAACAATTAAAATTACAGTAATATATAAAATCACCCCCCCATGGTCAATCCAGGCTGGCTTGCTGAAACAGCCAGGTCTTCAGGTCTCGGCGAAAGGAGCAGAGATCTGGGGCCAAACAAAGATCGCAGGAAGCTGATTCCAAGGCGCTCCCACAGAAAAGGCCCTAGCCCTGGGAACCGCCAGCCGACAGTGCCTGACCGGCAGTATTCCCAGGAGGCCCTCCTGTGGGAGCCGGGTGATCGGAATGTGATGCAGGCAGAAGGCGTTCCGCAAATATCCTGGACCCAAGCCATTTAGGGCTTTATAAGTTGTTACCAACACCTTGAAGGAAACCCGGAAGGCAACCGCAACCAATGCAAGTCGCGAGGAGGGTGTAACATGGGAGTATCGGGATACCCCCATCACAGCTCGCGCGCCGATTCTGCACCAGCTGCAACCTCCGAGTAATCCGCAAGGGTAGCCCCATGTAGAGAGCATTGCAGTAGTCGATTCTGGAAGTGACGAGCATGAGTGACCGTTCGAAGGGCATCTCGGTTCAGGTAAGGACGGCTGGCGAACCAGCCGAACCTGGGCAAAAGCCCCCTGGCCACAGCTCCCACTTGCTCCTCCAGATTGAGCTGCGCATCCAGGAGGACGCCCAGATTCCTCGCCCTATCCACGGGGTAACACCTCCCCCATGACCAAAGATGGCACATCCACTGAACACCGAGATGTCGGTAAGAACAGCCACTCAGTCTTTGCGGGTTGAGCCTGAGTCTGTTACTCCCCATCCAGGCCTGCACCGCCTCCAGGCACTGGGACATCACCGAGAGAGCATCACTGATCTGGTCTGGGGTGGAGATATACAACTGGGTATCATCAGCATATTGATCTGTGGACCAACAAAATGCCTTCCTTAATCTCGCATCAATTATTTTGGAAACCTCTTCCCAAAATAATGAAAACCTTCATCTTCCTTATTCATAGCTTTCACAAATCTTTTCATCGGTCCAAATTTTATGTAAAGCCGAGGCAAAATAGTTTTATAAGGTCAACAAGTGGTTCATGTGACATGTTTTTCTGTTGTGGAATGAAATTATTTTAGAGTGGGAATTTCTTTTAATGTAATGCTATTCTCTTGCATGGTTGTCCCATTCACATAGGTAATGAACAGTACTTCGAAGCTGCATTCTATGCAGCAAAGGCAGTGATAGGATTTAAATTGTTTTACTACCGGTTCTGTGGGCATGGCTTGGTGGGCGCAGGGAAGGATACTGTAAAATCTCTAGTCAGAAGTGGTATTTGCGGTTCTCTGAACTACTCAAAATTTCTGCTACCTGTTCTCCAGAAGTGGTCAGAACCTGCTGAATACCACCTCTGAGCAGAGGCATTACTTTTAGAGCTCCACAGATATTCAAGTTGTACTTGGTGTACTGGATGCGCTTCAACAACATTCCATGTTTTTGTATGTTTCTTTCATGTGTGTAGCACAGCCAGTGAAATGTGCCCTGGTGCATTCAGCATCCAACCATATCCTAAGAGAGATGGCAATTAAAAATATGATAGATAGATGATAGATAGATAGATAGATCCCAGTCAGTGGAAAATTGAGATATATGTAAACTTTGACTAGAAACTATCTGAAATATGAGAGTAACTTACCACTTTCCAAAAGACGTGATTATATTTTCTCCAGGGGGGTAGTCAATACCATGAAAATAGCAAGGGCATTCATTTCTATAGTGAAAATGAAAACAAGTACTGACATTATTATACAATTTATATTTTATTTATAAAGAAAACAAAGCATTCCAACCAAGCATTATGCACTGGAGTGCTTTCCTAGCAAGTAAAGCCTATGTACAGCCAAGTAAGATGGGTTACAGATATACAAATGATAGCACGTAAGTACTATATGTATTTTTATTTTTAAAATGCTACTTTTTAAAAAACATAGCATGCAAACATTGTTCTTCCTATCAGAAATTATAATAAAATATGCAGAAATCCAGAAAGAAGTGATATAATGACTACAGACTTAGTCAAATCAGGTAAAGCTTAACTGGCGCATTCTGTTTGGAAAAATCAGTCAATGTGTTTGCTATTTTTCCTATCTACAGAAATGATTTTTTGATGTAACTTAACTGGTGTTCCCTTTTAACCAATACAGTTACTAGATAATAAAATCCATGTTATGCCATCATAAAATAAATTATATTTGAGAAATATTTCATTAGAATTCTAGAAAAGATTTGATTCCTGAGGTAAATATAATTATTTATAACATTAATGACCAAACTCTACTTGAAGTGGAAAGCTAGAAGAGTGAGGGACCACATCTCCAACTTGGCACAGTGCAGGGTGTAGAATCATTACTATCTCTCGTGCCCACCATTGCTTTCTGTCCAATTACTCAATACATTATGAATTTGTTTTTCAGGTCCATTTATGTGAAAGCTTGAAGATTTTTTCTGCTAATCGCTTAGTTCTGAAAACATACAGTTATAAACAAATAATATCAACCTAATACAACGTACTGTGGCACACATCTGTCAGTTTTGATGTTCAGATACATTCCAGAGGGGCAGGTGCAGCCTTCGACACAATCACCATCACATGCCTCTGGCATGGAGAATGCTCGGCAGCTCTACCACAGGTAGATACACAAGTACTGTATTCCTTTGTATCTTCACATGAAAGAGCTGCTCAAATGAAAAGAAGAAAACTTCTTATGTTACAAGCCAAATGCACACACATTCACTGAATATAAGATGCTGTTACTAAATACCATGTATGCTTGCTCAGAGGTTAGATCCAGTAAATTTAGATTAAGCACAAGACTTGAGCCTACAAAACTATTTCATTAGCAATAAATTATGTTACTACATGAACTAAAATCTGCATTACATTCAACATTCAGGATAGATTTGAATCATTTTCTTATTTTTTTCTCTCCTAGTTTTGGGGGTGAGTACTGAACACTTGTTTAGATTTTGCAGGGTGATTTCTGCATAGCTCTCATCTCAAAATGGCAAGAAATCATGCATATATTTTCAGCAATTTTGTTCCAATAATTGTTTCACACCAGAAAGGCAGGTTCAGATCTCAGAACAGCCTAATTCAAGAAGGTCTCATGATGAAACATTTGGCCTAACCTTAATCCAGGAGACACAATAATGGATTTGATAGCACTTGTGGCCCTGAGAACTAAACTTTCCTAGTCTTGCCATCAAAACCCCTCCAATACAGAGGCTTTTTCATGTTTTAGGAGCAGAATACTACATGATAAAACATCTTGCATTTACACAAGTCCTGTAAAACACTTCCAATCACTTTACAGGTGAAGGAAGCCTTCATCTTCCTTGCACGCTATGTTTGCCATACTGTGATCTAAGCAATGTAAAAAGACAGAGGAAAGAAATCTTTAACTGCAAGAATTCAGAAGAGCTCTACCATAATTTTCTACTGATGCCCACAATTGTATGGAAACAAGCAAAGAAATTAAGTTCAGGTATTTTACCACTTCACAGGATTTAGGACAGTTACTACATTTGGATATTGAAAAATAACTTACCACATTCTGGGACACTCCTCCGGAAGTTGATCTCCACTCCAAATCTGTGGCACAAGTGGGCATAATGGGAGAGAGCGAACACATACAG
>CM019148.1:266543638-266922421 GCA_009733165.1 Naja naja
CAATACCTGGATGACCCTCATGTAACATTTCCAAAACTCTTTTTGCAGTTTTGCAGGAATAACCACCCTGTTACCTCACAAAATACATCCTCTTAATACAGATAATTCAGTTTGCCTGGATTTGAAAGGTTGGGCAAGTTGAGGGGTACTCTGAAGTGGCCAACCTTCTTAATCCAGCCTATAACAGGAGCCAATAAAGTGTCTTTGGCAGTCTCTCTGGCAATTTCAGCAGCGTGTACTGGAGTTGGCAACAGTTTCTAGGAAAAAGGTGTAAGTCTCAGGAGCAAAGTCTCAGTGTGAGAAGGAAGTGGGCAGCAACTCAAGCATCTGCATGCCCAATGTCTTTGCCAGGCCTGTGGATGAGTTTGTATGAATAAGCAGCAAGAAATTCAGTCCACCTCAGCATTCTTGGTGACAGGATAGTGGCGTAGGTTTGTCTCCTGCCACAATGACTAACAGAGGTTTGTGATCTGTGACAATGGTAAATGTTCTCCCATATAAATACTCATGGAATTTCTTGACAGCTGCTACAATTGCCAAGGCTTCCTTGTCCAGTTGGCTGTACTTCCTCTCTGCTTTGGTCAAGGTGCGAGAGTAAAATGCAATAGGAGCTTCCCTCGGCTGGAAGCCTGTGACTCAAAACCCCCCACTCCAAAGGGGATGCATGACAAGTCAGTACAACAGCAAATTCTCAGAGAATGGTATCAGTACAGCATCAGACGTGATTAGTCTTTTAATATTGTTAAATGCAGATTGTTCTTTCGCCCCAGACCCATGCAGACTTTTTGGTAAAATCTGTGCAGTGGTTCTGCAATGGTTGCCTTCTGAGGTAGGAACATGTGATAAAGTTAATGAGGTCCAAGGAAGGCTTGCAAATCTGTTTTACATTTTGGTCTAGGGGCTTCTTTGATTGCCTGAACCTTGGCATCTGTGGGATGGATACCATGCTTGTCAATCATATAGCCCAAGAACTCAACCTTGTCAGTTCTAAGAGTGCATTTTTCTTCCTTGACTTTTAACCCCACTTTTTTGAATCTGGTAAGGACTTCTCTGAGTCTTTCTTGTAACTGAGTGTCATTTTCAGCAGAGATTAACACATCATCAAAGTAAGGTACTACCCCTGGCAGTCCTTGGAGCATCCTTTCCATAAGGCTTTGGAAGATGCCTGGTGCCACGCTTACTCCAAACTGTAACCTTTTACATTTGAAAGCACCTCTATGAGTCACAATGGTTTGGGCCTCTGCAGTGGCATCATCAACTGTTAATTGTTGATATGCCTGGGCCAGATCCAATTTGGCATAGACTGTACCCCTGCCAAGTGAATGTAGTAAATGATGCACCACTGGAACTGGATATGCGCTCTGTTGAAGCGTATGGTTCAATGTCCCCTTATAGTCTCCACAGATTCTCACTGACCCATCAGTCTTGGCTGGTGTGACTATGGGTGTCTCCCACCTGGAGTGGTCAGTGGGCTCTAAAACTCCTTGAGCTATTAGTTTATCTAATTGTGCATCAATTTTTTCCTTTAAGGCAAATGGGACCCTTCTGGGCTTTAAGCGAATTGGTGGCACCTTGGGATCTAGATTGAAAGTGATAGGGGTCCCATATATTTGCCCAATCCGTCGCTGAAGACCTCTGGAAACTCAGACTTCAAGGCCTCCTCCCATTCAGTGTTGCTCACGTGATTGATGCCAGTCACCTCGATGCCTAGTGGATTGAACCACTCAAGTCCCAGCAAGCTTGGGCGATCCTTGTCCACGATGGTCAGGGGCAAGCGTTTGGTGTGGCCTTTGAACTTCATGTTGAATTCTCTTGTTCCAACTACTGGAATCTTGTTCCCTTGGTAGTCTTTCAGAGTCAGTGCTTGCTTCTTGAAATGCTTCTTCTGAATGTTTGGGAGTAGTCAGTGAATAGTGTCCCATGACACCATAGATAAATATGACCCTGAGTCCACTTCCATTTGGCAAGGCCTTCCTTCAATTAGTACCTTGACATGCACTTTTCTGTTATTGATAGAAGAAGAATGACCAATAGTTACTGTCTGATGACAGTAACTGTTACTGTTTCATTCTTCCCCTTTGCTTCTGTGCTGCACCCCATTTTCTCACTGAGGTTGTTGGGCTTGAATTCTTTGTCAGGAAACTTCCTTCTGTTGGGTGGAGTTCTGGATGATTTGCAGACTCTTGCTAGGTGTCCTCTTTTTTCACAACGGAGGCAGATGGTATCTAGGAACTTGCATTCAGTGCAGGGGTGGCTTCCCACAACCTCTGCAGTAGAAATCTTGCCTCTTTCTTCCCAGGTCTTTCTTTTTCCGCTCCATTCTGAGTCTATAAATTCCTTCCTCCACCTCACTACAGTCTGACTCAGAATCTATTTGCTCACAATGAGTTGTTGTGGACTTTTCCACATCAGGATGGCTTGTGGCCTTGTTAATTTTCTTCATGGCTGCTGCTGAGGACTTGGTAGCTTCTGCTGAAGAGGCCTCTTCTATTGCTTCCTTCAGCATGATCTTAGGTCTCATTAATAACTTGCTCTGTAACACCCTGTCTTTAAGGCCCAGAACAAATCGATCGCAAGCATGGCCTCTTCTAAATTGTTAAATTCACATGCACCCCCAATGTCTCTTAAACTTGCCACGCAAGTCGTTTCGTTTGCTGCTGTCCCCTTGATTCCGACGGTAAAACTCGTGTCTCTTAATGAGGCACTATACTTGTGGGGCGTAATGGGCTCTTAACAACTTTTCTAAGTCAGGCCATTCCATTACCTTCACGGCTGCAGCTCCCGCCAATGCCTTCGCCATCTTGAAAACTCCCAGACCGCAGTGCATGAGAAAGACCGCCCTCTTCCGCTTCTCAGAAATGTCAGCAAGATCACTTCCTTCCAGATACATTTGGAAACGATCTGCATACGCCTCCCAGTCTTCTGCCGTCCGGATCAACGTGGCTGAGGGGTGTTCAGCGCAGCCATCTCACTCTCCTTCTGTTCCGCATTGCCTTCTTCTTCAGGGAGATCCCACCTTCGTCGCCAGTGTTATGTTTGCAGACGCGGAGTGCTTCAAGCTCTTTGTTTATTAGTGACTACAGCTCAGAACGAACCCACTTTGGCTGGGCTGTGGCTGCTACTTATAGCCAACAGCCGCAGTTGCCAGCCAATCAGAGTGCAGGGTTTTCCCTCACTTTTAAACCAATCATTTCTAACATTTTACAAGAACAGTTCAAACTAAACCAATGACATTCAAACCTACATACATAACATCTACCACTGTGCTTTATTACAGGACTATGTAGCAGATGAGACTGCTGTCCTTTCAACTCCTTATGGCCTTTAAGGCAAGGGGTTTCCAACCTTAAGACATGTGGACTTTAACTCCCAGAAGTTAAAGAACCAGGAATCCTGAAAACATAGTTTAATAGGTATTTTTCTGTTTTATCCAACCATGACATAGATGTGCCAACTATGACATAGATGTGATTTCTAAGAAGAAGCAGGATTCATTGGGAAGCTACTACAGATAGAAAAGAAATGATGAACAAACATTAATGTTGTCATAAAATTCAGTGCTAATTATTGTCCAGAAATAGCAGCTCAAGGAAGTGAAAGGAACATGTCTGGCATCTTGGTAGGATAAAACTGTATCTATGATTTTAATGGGTTTTATTTTTAGACAGAGACTGAACATTAAATATAGATACTGACATTCATGGAGTACCCTGACTAATGGGAAGCATTGTACAAAACACAAAATATATTCTTCCTTCTGAGAGATAGAGTTGGCCTATATGTATAACCCACTAAAGGAGTAGTTCACAAGTATGAGGGCTAACAGAATGCAGCCCCAGATACAGAATGTTTACTGAATTTGTGAATGTGTGAAAAATAATCTCTGTGCAGGACTTGTAGATACAAACACATATTCTCTTCTCCTTCTTAGAACTACTACAAAGGTAGAAATTTCACAACTTAAAATCATAGTTTTCCAGCTAACTACTTTTAACAAAACAGAATTCTATGCATGAAATACAAAAACATAAAACTTCACCAACTTAACCATGGAACAACATTAATGGGAAGGAAATATCTTGCTTTAAAGAGACAAGACACTGAAACTCAAAGGATGTGATGGAATAAATATAAGTATTGTAGATAATACTTGTGCTGCTTAAACTTTTGATTTGGTTGTATTTCCTCATGTTGTGGGGTCTATGACAATTTGATGTGGCCAATTTGCCATGGCCAACTCGCCATGGCAACAACCAACTTGCTACAGTCAACTCACCACAGGACAACTCGCCACACTCAACTTGCCACAGGATAATTTGCTGCAGGACAAGAGTTACACTAATATCAAAGAAATGGTAGAATAGAATTGTTAAAGAAAGTACACAAAAGAAGGGACATAATGAAATGTGAATGACAAAAATTTAAATATTTTTTATTTATTGTAAATAATTAAATTGAATTGTTAAATTGTCCCACAGTGAGTTGGCTATGGCAAGTTGTCCTCCAGTGAGATGGCTGTGGTGAGTTGGCCATGGTAAGTTGGCTTTGTCAAGTTGGTCATGGCAAGTTGGCTGCAGTGAGTTGTCCCATTCTGCTTGCTGTGTTATCTCAGCATTAGAAAAAGCAAAACTGTTCCTTAGTTCTGGAGCTGAACATGTTCATTAAAGGTTTTCAATTATTTAAAAGGGAATGAAAAATCATACATGAATTTGTATGCACTAAGTGCTGATGGAAGTGGAAGCTATGTTGCATGATAAAAAAATAGACTAAATATTATCTGCATGTTTCCTTACTTACCCAGTGGGACACATGCATCCAGAAAAGCATGGAAGTTGTGCAGACATAGTAATATTTAGGAGTTGATTTTCACAAGTTCTCTCCCTGCCAAGTTCCATAGTTGGTGGATTGCTACAATTAACATAGATTTGCCCTTCAGGGCAATTGTGATCTAGAAAAATACAGCATAGTCAATTTTCTATGTTCTATAAAACTGTTCAATACAGAGGCCTAGCAGTAACATATTTTAAGAGGATTGCACAACTTTATGGCTATGGAATATATAGCTTTTACCTGTAACATTAACATATTTCTCACCAAAATTATAAATTGGTTTAATCACAATAATACTTTCTTAAATTATTTCTGGTCCAGTCTTCTTGCATATAGATCACATATAAGTATGCGAGAAGACTAAGGTTTAGACAAAACTCATCTGTGTTAAATTTGTTTTTGTTTTACTTTACATACCAGTGTTATCTTCACAGTTCATCATCCCATTTCTGCAGTGGCTGTGGAAAAATTGCAATAAATAAATAAAAATAAAAACATTCTTGTGCTAGACTATAGATTATATTGGACAACAATTTTTTTAAAAAAAAGTTAGTGATTTTGATAGACCTTCAAACTGAACACAAATATAATTTGTATAATGTATCATGTAGGAATCTTGAGAAATATGAAATTCACTTTTAATGACTAATGTGTATTTAATCACACGTTTTCAACAAATGCTTGAGTTCAACAGGACCAAAAGTGTTTTGATGCTGATTTTCATTTGTACTCAGTGTCTGATAAATCTTATTGTATTGTAGTGCCACCCAGAGTCATATGGTTGAGTTAGACAGTCATGAAAAAAATAAATAAGTAAGTAAGTAAGTAAGTAAGTAAGTAAGTAAGTAGTCAGCCAGCATTGATGGATTCCAGTTGTCCTAATGCCATTTTCTCATTATACATTATCCTGGTGAAACCTTTCACCATATTCATCACTGACTGCATCTAGTTTTTAGGAAAGAAGTCCAAGTGTGAATGCAGAAAATGAATCTTCAGTGACATGTTGCATCTCATGGTCTTGTATGCTGTAAGGAGTTTGTCAATCAGCTAAATGTAGTTTGGTACTCTGCAGTTGCCAAGAAAATTCTCAATGACAGCCTTGAATGCTTTCCAAGTGATTTGTCTGGCCTCACTAACAGATCATTGAATCACTTCTCACTGATGATATATTATTATTATTATTATTATTTTATTAGACTTGTATGCCGCCCTTCTTCCAGAGGACTCAGGGCGGCGAACAGATAAAAAGACCCATGTATACAATAAAAAGATATTAAACAAGACAAGTCTAAATTACAAAACTGCATTAAAAACAATTAAAATTACAGTTATATAAAATCACCCGCCCCCCATGGTCAATCCAGGCTGGCTTGCTGAAACAGCCAGGTCTTCAGGTCTCGGCGAAAGGAGCAGAGATCCGGGGCCAAACAAAGATCCGCAGGAAGCTGATTCCAGGGGCGCTCCCACAGAAAAGGCCCTAGCCCTGGGAACCGCCAGCCGACAGTGCCTGACCGGCAGTATTCCCAGGAGGCCCCTCCTGTGGGAGCGCACGGGGTGATCGGAATGTGATGCAGGCAGAAGGCGTTTCCGCAAATATCCTGGACCCAAGCCATTTAGGGCTTTATAAGTTGTTACCAACACCTTGAAGGAAACCCGGAAGGCAACCGGCAACCAATGCAAGTCGCGCAGGAGGGTGTAACATGGGAGTATCGGGATACCCCCATCACAGCCTCCGCATTCTGCACCAGCTGCAACCTCCGAGTAATCCGCAAGGGTAGCCCCATGTAGAGAGCATTGCAGTAGTCGATTCTGGAAGTGACGAGCATGAGTGACCGTTCGAAGGGCATCTCGGTTCAGGTAAGGACGAAGCTGGCGAACCAGCCGAACCTGGGCAAAGCCCCCTGGCCACAGCTCCCACTTGCTCCTCCAGATTGAGCTGCGCATCCAGGAGGACGCCCAGATTCCTCGCCCTATCCACGGGGTAACACCTCCCCCCCATGACCAAAGATGGCACATCCACTGAACACCGAGATGTCGGTAAGAACAGCCACTCAGTCTTTGCCGGGTTGAGCCTGAGTCTGTTACTCCCCATCCAGGCCTGCACCGCCTCCAGGCACCGGGACATCACTGAGAGAGCATCACTGATCTGGTCTGGGGTGGAGATATACAACTGGGTATCATCAGCATATTGATCTGTGGACCAACAAAAATGCCTTCCTTAATATCGGCATCAATTATTTTTGGAAACCTCTTCCCAAAATAATGAAAACCTTCATCTTCCTTATTCATAGCTTTCACAAATCTTTTCATCGGTCCAAATTTTATGTAAAGCCGAGGCAAAATAGTTTTATAAGGTCAACAAGTGGTTCATGTGACATGTTTTTCTGTTGTGGAATGAAATTATTTTAGAGTGGGAATTTCTTTTTAATGTAATGCTATTCTCTTGCATGGTTGTCCCATTCACATAGGTAATGAACAGTACTTCGAAGCTGCATTCTATGCAGCAAAGGCAGTGATAGGATTTAAATTGTTTTACTACCGGTTCTGTGGGCATGGCTTGGTGGGCGTGGCAGGGGAAGGATACTGTAAAATCTCTAGTCAGAAGTGGTATTTGCCGGTTCTCTGAACTACTCAAAATTTCTGCTACCTGTTCTCCAGAAGTGGTCAGAACCTGCTGAATACCACCTCTGAGCAGAGGCATTACTTTTAGAGCTCCACAGATATTCAAGTTGTTCTTGGTGTACTGGATGCGCTTCAACAACATTCCATGTTTTTGTATGTTTCTTTCATGTGTGTAGCACAGCCAGTGAAATGTGCCCTGGTGCATTCAGCATCCAGCCATATCCTAAGGGAGATGGCAATTAAAAATATGATAGATAGATGATAGATAGATAGATAGATAGATAGATAGATCGATCCCAGTCAGTGGAAAATTGAGATATATGTAAACTTTGACTAGAAACTATCTGAAATATGAGAGTAACTTACCACTTTCCAAAAGACGTGATTATATTTTCTCCAGGGGGGTAGTCAATACCATGAAAATAGCAAGGGCATTCATTTCTATAGTGAAAATGAAAACAAGTACTGACATTATTATACAATTTATATTTTATTTATAAAGAAAACAAAGCATTCCAACCAAGCATTATGCACTGGAGTGCTTTCCTAGCAAGTAAAGCCTATGTACAGCCAAGTAAGATGGGTTACAGATATACAAATGATAGCACGTAGTACTATATGTATTTTTATTTTTAAAATGCTACTTTTAAAAACATAGCATGCAAACATTGTTCTTCCTATCAGAAATTATAATAAAATATGCAGAAATCCAGAAAGAAGTGATATAATGACTACAGACTTAGTCAAATCAGGTAAAGCTTAACTGGCGCATTCTGTTTGGAAAAATCAGTCAATGTGTTTGCTATTTTTCCTATCTACAGAAATGATTTTTGATGTAACTTAACTGGTGTTCCCTTTTAACCAATACAGTTACTAGATAATAAAATTATGTTATGCCATCATAAAATAAATTATATTTGAGAAATATTTCATTAGAATTCTAGAAAAGATTTGATTCCTGAGGTAAATATAATTATTATTTTTTTAATTACATTTATATGCCGCCCTTCTCCGGAGACTCAGGGTGGCTTACAATTTTTGGGATACAACCCAATGTGCTCAGCAATAGCCTTCATTCCATTGTATATGCCTGCTTATTACTAAGCGGCATTTTTACAAGGTCAGCTAATTGCCCCCAACAATCTTGGGTCCTCAATTTACCTACCCCGAGAGGATGGAAGGCTGAGTCAACCTTGAGCCTGGTGGGATTCGAGCCTACAGCAGTTGTAGGCAGCTGGAACTTAAGTGCAGGCAATTAACAGCCTGAGCCACCAAGGCCCTAACATTAATGACAAACTCTACTTGAAGTGGAAAGCTAGAAGAGTGAGTGACCACATCTCCAACTTGGCACAGTGCAGGGTGTAGAATCATTACTATCTCTCGTGCCCACCATTGCTTTCTGTCCAATTACTCAATACATTATAAATTTGTTTTTCAGGTCCATTTATGTGAAAGCTTGAAGATTTTTTCTGCTAATCGCTTAGTTCTGAAAACATACAGTTATAAACAAATAATATCAACCTAATACAACATACTGTGGCACACATCTGTCAGTTTTGATGTTCAGATACATTCCAGAGGGGCAGGTGCAGCCTTCGACACAATCACCATCACATGCCTCTGGCATGGAGAATGCTCGGCAGCTCCTACCACAGGTAGATACACAAGTACTGTATTCCTTTGTATCTTCACATGAAAGAGCTGCTCAAATGAAAAGAAGAAAACTTCTTATGTTACAAGCCAAATGCACACACATTCACTGAATATAAGATGCTGTTACTAAATACCATGTATGCCTGCTTAGAGGTTAGATCCAGCAAATTTAGATTAAGCACAAGACTTGAGCATACAAAACTATTTCATTAGCAATAAATTATGTTACTACATGAACTAAAATCTGCATTACATTCAACATTCAGGATAGATTTGAATCATTTTCTTATTTTTTCTCTCCTAGTTTTGGGGGTGAGTACTGAACACTTGTTTAGATTTTGCTGGGTGATTTCTGCATAGCTCTCATCTCAAAATGGCAAGAAATCATGCATATATTTTCAGCAATTTTGTTCCAATAATTGTTTCACACCAGAAAGGCAGGTTCAGATCTCAGAACAGCCTAATTCAAGAAGGTCTCATGATGAAACATTTGGCCTAACCTTAATCCAGGAGACACAATAATGGATTTGATAGCACTTGTGGCCCTGAGAACTAAACTTTCCTAGTCTTGCCATCATAAAAACCCCTCCAATACAGAGGCTTTTTTCATGTTTTAGGAGCAGAATACTACATGATAAAACATCTTGCATTTACACAAGTCCTGTAAAACACTTCCAATCACTTTACAGGTGAAGGAAGCCTTCATCTTCCTTGCACGCTATGTTTGCCATACTGTGATCTAAGCAATGTAAAAAAGACAGAGGAAAGAAATCTTTAACTGCAAGAATTCATAGAAGAGCTCTACCATAATTTTCTACTGATGCCCACAATTGTATGGAAACAAGCAAAGAAATTAAGTTCAGGTATTTTACCACTTCACAGGATTTAGGACAGTTACTACATTTGGATATTGAAAAATAACTTACCACATTCTGGGACACTCCTCCGGAAGTTGATCTCCACTCCAAATCTGTGGCACAAGTGGGCATAATGGGAGAGAGCGGAACACATACAGATCTGCCCACACTTGCAGGTGTCTCTTCTACACTGTTCAAAATAGGGGAGAGGACTCAGATAGGTATAGCATGGCGCAAAGAGTTCTTTGGTAATGATGCTGCAAGCTTCTGTTGCATAAGCAGCTGTCAAAGTAATAAATAGAAATAACCAGGTTTTAGTGTGGGATCCTTTAATTTAAAAGCATTGTAAAGCCTTTTTTTTAATCCTGGGGAACCAAAACATCTGTTTCAGCTTCTCTGATAACCAATACAATCACTGAGGAAACTTGTAGATATAAATTGTGTTGACTTCTTTCAAGAACACTTGAATTGCAATCACCATAAATACTTTCTCCTTCTCTTCATCATACAGCTCATTCTTTATTTATATTTAAAGCATTGTGGGGCTCATGCCACACTAAACATATTGCAGAGATATAAACTGCAGTAGCTCCATCAGATGATTATTTATAAGGAATGCTGAGAATTCTATTTTAGCAATATCTGAAGGGCTACAAGTTCTCCATACATTAGGATGACCTGCTTCAACAATTAATCACTGATTGGCTGAACATAAATCCTGTTATTTCACATAAAAATACTAATAATATTGCAATGCAAATAGTATTACAAAAATAACCTCTAAAGCTCTATTGTTTTGTGGGAGCAACAACAAGGAAAGATTTTATTCAGGCACCTAATCAGAGTTTTGCAATTATTATTTATATTTTCAAAAAAATCAGTATTTTTAATGATTTGGGGCAATTTAGAATTCATTTATCTAGCTTAGCCATAGAAGGAAATAAACCATTCAAAGCCTGAATTACAACAATACCGAATGCAACTGAAATTAAAGATAAATGGTAATTGTAACTTTTAAAGAAATATCCATTGTCCTGCATAGAGCACCATGAGCAGAACATTATAAACACTATCATCTTGTTCTCATAAGGATATTGGGTTAACATATATATTTGGGCCTGGCTCATCTTAGATATTTTCTTAACACGTGTGATTGAGTTTAAGGTTTAAGTGCCTGCATACAAACATCAAGCCTAAAATGAACTCTAAACATTAAACATTTTCTCATTGTTACCTCCACTTCTTTTTCATTCATACTTACCTGCTTGTAAATGAATATCACATGGATCTATTGATGAACTGTCATACCCAGGACTACAGGATGATGATATTTTCCAGGAATTTCCAAAAAGCTGAGGTGTAGTTTCTGGCACTCCAACTGGAGATCTTTTAAATTGATTTTTAGCAAATAATTGGTTTTGAAAATAAGCAGTAATATCAATTAAAAACACATACTTCAATTGTTAGATGCATACAATGACATTAATAGAGTTGGCTGTCATGTGGTCCTGGTATCAGGAATTTATACATCTCCTTCAGTGGTGGGATTCAAATATTTGTACCACCGGTTCGGTGGGCATGGCTTGGTGGGAGCACTTTGCGTGCGTGCACATACTTTGTGTGCATGCACATGCCAAATGCATACTGTGCGCAGGCACAGAGGTGTTTGTGTAGGTGCAGAGGCATTCTAACTTGCCTCCTGCAAGCCTGCACGATCCCGGTCGCTTCAGCAGCTGCCGCGCAACACTCTTCTGTGCCGCGCAAAGCAGCTGTGCTTCAAACTCAGAGGATAAAGGTGAGTATGGGAGCCTGGGCAGGCGGGTGAGCCCAACAGCAGAGCAGCATAGAGAACCAGTTCAGTCTCTGCTGCTCATCGCTGCTACCGGCTCAGCAGAACTGAGCCAAAATGGTAGAATACCACAACTGATCTCCTTATTATAAAACATTATACAAAAATATTACTCAATTTATTACCCCTTGTGCAGAAAAGGAAAACAGTGTGACAAGTTAAACAATTGAGTTTGCATAGAGTTTGTGTGCAAAAATATTTCATTTTATAAAAAGTTAGGCAATCCACTTATAACTAAGCGTGATCTTTCTAAATTTAAATTGAAGGAATTGAAAAATACTAATGTAGCCATTGCTCTAAGCAAATGCTTCTCAACCTTGGCGACTTTAAGATGCATGGACTTCTCCATGCAGGATGGGGATTACTTGGAGTTGAAGTCTATGCATCTTAAAGTTCATAAGGTTGAGAAACACCATTCAAAATTATTTAGAACAAGTTGTTCAAAATATGTTCCACATAGTATCCTAGTATTCTGTGAAAACTTGATGAGGTTCTGTTAGAGAAAAAGTTCACTCAAATACAGCCAATTTTCTGTCACCAGAGTTTTGTCTCTTAATCAGGAGTTGAGAGATTTTGGGGGGCGAGGGGTGACTAACAAATTCTGTTACACTTGATCTGGAAGTTACCAAAATAAAAAACAACCCTGTATTTGAAGAGTCAGATATTTAGAAATGCTCAGAACTCTGTATATGAACATTGGCCCAAATATTTAGAATTAAGAGAAAAAGCCATGCCTTCTTCATTGCAACAGGCTGCATGATAAACCCTAGATTTGCCAAAATATTGCTAACAATAACGAAGTATAAGCTAAGTAATGCCTGCCATCCATGGGTTGGGGAACTGTTTTGCCTTATCTGCAAAATAATTATTAACTATGTTACAGTATACTTATTGACAGCATAAAAAATATACTCTATACTTTACTTTGGCAGTATATCTCCTATTCAGTGCTGATAGCATTATGACAATGGGATTAAAAATATTAATACTAGAAGTGGAGAATATTTAGAGTATTAAGGAAAAGATGCAAGAGAATCATCTTTATCTAAGCAATAGAGTTTTGTGAGACACAAGATTGATAATAATAATAATAATAATAATAATAATAATAATAATAATACTTGATACGTGGATAAAAATGTTAAGCCAGTCTAAACATGTGGCTGTTTGTTCAATAATAATGAAGAAGCTAAAGTGCTCTGGGACTTTAGAATTCAAACAGACAAGCACCTGCCACATAATACCAAGTATAGATAAGAGGGGAAAAACGTCTGGATAGTGAATGTGGCAGTACCTGGAGAGAGCAAAAGAGAAAGAACGGGAGAAAATCACAAAATACAAAGACCTGCAAACAAAAGTAGAATGACTCAGCAAAGAAAAAGAAGATAGAACCAATAATAATAGGCACGGGGAACTTGGCAGCCGCGGTTCCTGTTCCGGGGCTGGGATGCCGGATGCCCGTCAGAACAGGCAGCTTTGGGCAGCCCAAATGGCTTGGGGGGTGGGGTGAGAGTCTTAGGGGAGAGAAGCTGGGCTTTCCCCAGGAAGGATGCAATCTAAAAATGGGAGCACTACTTGAACACCATTAGCATCAACAAAATCACTATGTATCAGTCAACTGCAAAAGGCAGCTTTACTTGGAATAGCTTACATCCTGTGACTATACCTTTAATGCCACCAAACAACAACACCTGCCATTCCAGATCCATAGGAAGGATTAGATAAGTTGATAAAAATGTCAATCCAGTTTAAATATCTGACTGACTATACAGTGAACCATAATAATAAGCATACTGAAAAATCACTTTGTTATGGCCTGCTATTATAAATTGGAACAAAAAAGAAGGGCTACTTAAAGTGAATGTATGAAAATATAGTTGAAAAAATAGTCAAAAAAGATCAGGTTAAAATATTGTGGGATTTCCAAATGCAGACCAACAAAATCTTGTTTTATGACACACCAGATATAACTATGGCTGAAAGAAGAACATATGGGGATAGTAGAAGACAAAGAATTGGAGAAGATCACAAAGTATCAAGATCTGAAAATCAAAACTAAAAGAAACCATAATTTTTGGCAAGGCACCCAGTGTGCCATTAATCACTATGCTGCTCACAGTGGTTATTGGCACACTGGTGCCATGCTAACAAATCTTGAATAGCACTTACAAAATCTGTGCACTTACAAAATTGCCATCTGCCAATTACAAAGGGTCATACTGCTTGGATCTGCAATAGGTTGTCAGATAGTATATCCAGCACCATTTTAATTTTCTTGTTGCTCAAGAGTACTACCCAAAATCACTTCAAATGAGTGGCTTACAAATGTGACTATTTCTTTTCTTCTAATAATGATTTAATGATGATCAATATTTTTCTACTTTATTGAAAAATGGCACTAGTTAAAAACTTTTTTTTAGTATTTATGAACATGTATTTCTAGCTCGTACATACAAAAAATCATCCTGAGTATTTCCATTGAATGTTCCACAGAGGCCAATAGTGTCATCTTTCCATTGAGCATCAGCTTCAAGGTAGAGTCTTAAACCTTTCCAATCATAAAGTATTTGTAATCCAATGTATGATTTTATTTGTAAAAATACAGAGGAGAGTTTCCTAATTTCAAAGGAATCTAAAAGACAAAAGTAGAAGATACGTCAATAGTAACCTCAAATACTGTTGAAAAGCTCATTTTATTTTACCTTGATTAAAGCTTGTTAGAGATGGATCGCCACAGACTCCACATTTTAGAAGGCTCACCTCAATTCAAGTTTACACAGACACTAAGTTCGTTTCCAAGTGGATGGCACTGATTGTTCATGGTAATGATGGCCTTAAACCTAAACCTTGGTTGCATTTTCAAATATTTTACATCATTTTGTATGATGAAGGGATGGAATCATTTACTGTAGGACTGACTTTACAGTATTTATGTTGAAGGTATATAGAATGTTTCCAAAAATGATTCGTTTTACCAAGATCCTTCAGATTTGAGCTGAAGCAACTTCCTCCACCAGTAAAAAAATAAAATCTTCCATTTGGGGTTCTTAGCTGGGATACAAACAAGGGAATGTAATATAGACTACTAAACCCTTGAACATAAAACCACATAAAATATAATCTATCCTTTAAAATAGAGAGGTGACAGCTAACCTAACCACTGCTGATAAAATAGAAGATTGATAGATGACATGGAATGAATTATCATAATACTTGCGGATAAGACCATGCATGAATAAGCTGAACCCAATTTGGGTGATAAATATTTGAGCTTAAAATTCTGTTTATTTGTGAGTATATACACTATCTCTTTTTCTATCTGAATGATGGTCTATTACTGACTTATTCTACTGCAATATATTAGTCACTTCTCATTCTGGCCAAATAGAGAATTTAGCATATAAATAGAAAGAAGCTATTTAAATTGCACCAAACAAAGGACCATGAAACCTGTGACTTCCATAGCAAACAACATATAACTAAAATAATAATATATCCATATTTGTAATGTTATTTTTATTACCATTTGTTCTAACTTACCATCAATATATGGAAGATTAACTTTATATTGATCGTGTACCAAAACATCTCCTGAATGCGTCAGAGTTACTTGCCTTCTAAAATCTTGACTGAAAATAAGACTGATTGATTGAATACATGTTCCATCATGATTCTAGAAAGATGATGAAAACAAACAATGCCTTAAAATAAAGTGGAATTTATCATGGATCAAGGTATAATAATTCTCACTGAAAAAGAAAATAGTTGTAAATGAATATGAGATGAGTTATGACCTCACATATAGTTGCTGCTTCACTTTATTTAATTCAATTTCAATGCTGCACGACTCTGACTCAAAGCGGCTCACAATATAAAAAACAAAACCTGAATACAATATACTACATGACGTTTACAATAAGTTAAATAAGTTCAGTAAAATAAATTACATGATGGAAAATCCAGACATCAGGCACCAAAACCTATGAAGCATTTGTCAAACACACCTAACAAGTGGTACCATCCAACCATCCTACCCCAAAGTTTAGGAAACAACCAAGTCTTTAAGAACTTCTGGATGTCATCTGGTTGGGAATTGTCCAGCCCTCAGGAAGGACTTCATTCTAGAAGACAGGCACCACAACAAAGAAGGAGTGATTCCTGTGTCCCAAAAGATGGCATTAGCTAATCAAGGGGACCCAGAGCATATTGACTCTGTCCACTTATAATGGTTGGCAAAACTACAGGCAGTCCTCAACTTACAACAGTTCATTTAGTGACTGTTCAAAGATATGTTGCTGTTGTTAGTCACGAAGCCATGTCTGACCCATCACAACCCCATGGACAATGTTCCTCCAGGTCTTTCTGTCTTCTACCACCACTCAGAGTCTTCAGGATCTGGCCTTCTAAAGAGCAGTCAGGGTTGATCTCCTCTAGGACTGACCGGTTTGATCGCCTTGCAGTCCAAGGAACTTGCAGGTGTCTTCTCCAGCACCATAGTTGTTAACTTACAACAGTTCATTTAATGAACGTTCAAAATTATAACAGCATTGAAAAAAGTGGCCTGTGGCCATTTTTCACACTTATGACTATTGCAGCATCCCCATGGTCACATGATCAAAATTCAGACTGACTCATATTTATAACAGTTGCCGTGTCCCAGAATCACATGATCACCTTTTGTGACCTTCTAATAGGTAAAGACAAAGCCAGATTTACTTAACAATCATGTTACTAAGTCAAGAACTGCAGTGATTCACTTAGCAACTGTGGCAAGAAAATGGGGCAAAGTTTACTTAACAATGTCTCACTTAGCAACAAAGGTTTGGGGCTTAATCGAGGTTGTAAATCAAGTTTTACCTGTATGGGAGACAGGCATCTCCTTAGACAACTGGCTTTATAAATAAGAAACAGCATTAGAACCACATTAGGGAAAAAACCCTGTCAATCAATGCAGTTCTTGAAGCAAAAGTGGTTCTGAGCAGGCCAAGGCAAACCCACCTCTGCTCGTGCTGCTATATTCTACAGCAGTTGAAGCTGCTGAGGAGTCTTCAAGGCACTGCCATGTAGAACACATTCCAATAGCTGAACCATGAGGTGACAAGAGTGTGAGTTAATGTTTAGAGGGCTGATCCACAAAGAAGTGCAACTAGTACGTCAGATGGTACTGCGCTAATGCCCACTTGACCACAGCTGCCACCTGTTCTTTGAACAGGACCTATGAGTCTACGAGGACCCTTAGATTCCACATCGTTCCTCAATGGGGAAGTGCAAACCTTGAATAAGGCCTGCAGGCTTGGGGTAAGAAAGGCCAGTCAGAAGAGTCATAGGCCACCAGCAAATTCTCTCCTTAATAAACATGGGGATCTGATATCAGTGTTTAGTTATAAAGGTTGCTGCCATCTCAAAGTAATGTTTGAGTAATTCAAAACAAGGTATGAAGGTAACAACGGACATATTGTAGCATTACTGAGAACTATGGAGTACTTTCTAGATGCAAATACCTAGCCATGTTAACCAACAAGACACAAAAAGTGTCACTTCCTTTTTTTTCCTCAAGTTTAGAAAATTTATGAAATTTGTACATCCGAACTTGCTTTCTATATTTCCTGGCAATGTACTTTTACAAATTAATTTCATTTCAAAAAAATATTTTATCCCCAAAACTCTATGAAAGGATTGGAATCATTTTGAGTCCTCTTTTTAAAACACGAATCTCTAGTTGAAATTTTGCTCTTATTATGTTTTTAAAAGTATCGTTTTTCGTAAATAACTCAAAGCTAAATATTTGAAATTACAGCTTTCACAATTCAGCATGTTGAGTTTCTATTGTAAAAACTCCTTTTCCCAGAAAAATTTAAGCTATTTGGGTAATTACTGCCTCCAGATCTTATCATTCCATTTTTTTATACCTTTTTGGTCAACTAGTTAGAAAGTGGTGATAGACATGCTTCACTGGAAGACAGCCTGCTTTATTACATATCCTCAATCTGAAATACACAGTCAAATAATGAAAGGAAACCACTGTAGACCCAAATAGTTTTATTTGGAAATCACATGAAACACTTTAAAACTGTTTAATCAAAAGCGGAATCTAACAAACCAGATGAACATAAAGGAGCAGCACAATATGATTAAACCATCCACCTCAAGTAAATAAGAGAAGCTAAATGAAAACCAATACTATCAAAACCTAACTCGAAGAAAGCTATGTTTTGTTTCGTTTTTTTGAAGTCAAAATAATTCTGCTGTTTTATTTTGAGGAACAAGCTTGACATTTCAAGTGTTTAAAGTGGGAAGAACTCAATTTTACCACACCATTGTGTTGCTGGTTCTGTTACCAATAAATGCAGTATAAATTTTCTGGTTCTTCTAACAGTAAGGAATTTCTCAGGGCTCTACTTTAAAGCAGGGGTCCCCAACCCCCAGTCTATGGACTGGCACCAGGCCGCAGCATGCCAGAAAATGGACCATGGAAAGAAGCGAAGCCCCATCCATGCATGTGAACCAGAGGTGGTATTCAGCAGGTTCTGACCAGTTCTAGAGAACCGGTAGCAGAAATTTTGAGTAGTTCAGAGAACCGGCAAATACTGACTGGAGATTTTACAGTACCCTTCCCCTGCCATGCCCACCAAGCCACGCCCACAGAACCGGTAGTAAAAAAATTTGAATCCCACCACTGGTGTGAACCACACCCCCTCCAGTCTGCAGAAAAACCTCTCTCCATGGAACCAATCCTTGATGCCCTAAAGGTTGGGGGCTGATACTTTAAAGTATTTTTTTTACTTAGGGAGTGGGATCCATATTATCTGTTCTTATACTATTTTGCTTCTTCATAGGCCATTTCCAGGTATTATGATCTAGTATTGCTATTCTCTTGCAACACTAGTCACAGAGAGGGCTTGCTTATTGTTGTTTTCCCCCATTTCACTCTGCATCTTTTTTCTTCATAGGTGAACTCTCAGCTGAGCTTGTTTCAGACATGCGTTTCGCACTCCTTTATTATTTTAGTTATTTATCAATTTTATATGCCATTCATCTTGTGATTCAAGGCGACATTGAGCAGATTTCCATATCTGCAACCTGGCAACATAATCACCAGCTAAAGCTGTTTTAAATATGTGCCTCAACGTGCTCACTCCTGCCTTCCAGGCTAAGAAGGGCAAACAGTGTTTATTTTTTCCCACTAGCAAGTGATGTTTGGTAGAAGGTGAATCAAAGTCAGAAAAATCCACCACTTCTTTCTTTAATTCGTCCTGCATTAAATCCATAAGGCACATCATGCCTGTGTCTTTAGAATGGAACTTCTGTATTGGATCCAAAGATCAACATTCAATCAGAAAGCAGCAAGAGATGTATTTCTCAGAAAGATGACTTAATTTTTAAGCCATCAGCATGCTTGCTTTTATCAGCTCACCTGTCCACAAGGAGCATTTTGTAGAGTCACAGCAAATTTGTCAGACACACGACTTTTTGCCAAGATATATTGGCAGGGTGCTTGAAAAGTAAACTTGCGCCCATCAAATGTCATGAAGTGAATATCTCCTGAAACTGAGCACTGAGCTGGCAACAAAGAATGAAAAAAAAGGATTTTTTTCCCAATATGCTACAAGAATGCTTTGTGATGTTGTATTTGATATTAAATGCTGAATGATATTAAGATAACCATACAAGGATTACAAAGATAAATAAAACAACTCTCTTGCTTAGGTTACAGCCCTTTCATCTTTTTAAATAATGATTATTTCCTTTAAAAACCTGTTTCAGGGTCATAGCACACATTTGAATAAATCTCATCCTCCCTCACCTGGCCCAAGAAACAAACATGCAAAAAAGCAATTGTCTATCCCTATTTATTATATGAGTAAAATAAACATTAAGGAACCAGTTTGGGGTAGTGACTAATGCAGCAGGCTAGAAATGAGAAGGAGGCTATGAAGTCTAGTTCCCCCTTAGACACAAAGGCAACTGGGTGGCTTTAGGCCAGTCACTCTCTCTCAGCTCTAGGAAGGATGCCATGGCAAAAACCATTTTTGAAAAACTTGCCTAGAAAACTGCAGGGGCTTATCCAAACAATCTGTGATGATCGAATGAAAGAATACATACATGTATACATTTTAGTTTTATGCTGAATTTCTTCATGGGAAATATTCACAGTTCATTATTTAGTCTGTGTGAAAGATATCTATGTCTAGATTTTTAACAGAGTGTTGGATCTTCTTTTAGGAGAATGACCTAAGCTCATTCCTTGGCAGTGTTCCAGAATTGAAGCAGCAAATTGAAGGGATTTTTTTAAAATCCACAGCACAATTACAGCACCAAGTGAAAGCTCATAGAAGATGAGGGGACAGAATACGACTTATATTTGGAAAATGTGGCATTAAGAAATAATGCACAAAGAAGTTAAAACAGATTTTAAAAGGCTTGGTTGGTTGGTTTTTAAGTTGGAAGATCTGATCATAGGTATTCTATGTCATTGGGCTCTGCATATTCTCATTGAGCAATGAAATGAAAGGTACACAGTACATGAAATGAATGGAAATTGAGTGGAGCTAAACTGCAAACCTAGACATGATGTTCATAAGTAGATAGCTACAGCTTATAAAAGATAGGCAGTACGAAACAAATACTAATTTACAATAATAGGGTGACAGCTTTGAAAACCTGCAAAAATGTTGCCACTAATGTTCCAGGCTAGAAAGTTTTTATGAATTATCAAAAAACTGATGTACCTGGACAGGTAAGATTAGTGCAAATCCATTTTCCTCCAGAACATGTACTGAAAGAGAAAAAGATTAGAGACTTGAGAAAGTAGCCATTGCATAATACTAAACTATATACTGAAAGCCTCATTTACTGAATTATATACTGAATTGAGCCATAAAAAGTCAGAAACCAAAGCTGAACCAGGATTTCTGGTTGAGTTTATGCTATAAATCCCAGAAAACAATTTACACTAGGGAAACACTAATGGAAATAAATAGACCAAATATATTGTGGGTTCTTTGTTTGCAATCCTATTAAAGGACGAGGTTACATATGCTTGGGACAAGAACAAGAATGAATTTCTTTTGTCACAAGGTGTTCAAAATAAAGCATATTACATCATAGATATGTCAATATGTTTTTTTTTAACGAGAGGTGAAGTTTCTTTCAAAAACTACTCTTCAAGTGTGCAATCTAGGAATCAAACTCAATAAAATATAAATAACAAAACATGATATTTAGATAAATATACAGATATAAGAAAAATACAATTTTTAAATTCATGCATATAGAATACAATTATTTATAATATAATCTGCCAAGCAATCTTGAACATTTCCACAGAAGACCCTACAGTCTGTAAAAACTTGCTTTGTATTTTGCAGCATAAAAATGCTCAGCATTGATGATTTTGTCTAGTGTGTATTATTAAAAAAAAATTTAAAAACCCACAGAATTACCCAATTTTCAGATGAGACAATTGGTGGGATTACCAATCTTGTTCCTGATTACAAAACACTCTTTCATTTTTTTTCTATACTCATAGATGTGGCTGCTTCTCTTCTGTTCATAATAATAAATTCAACAACTTTCTCTTGGATGAAAGAAAATATCCAAACAATCCTATGCTTCAAGATACATTCTTAGTATATATCTGTATAAACATACTAAGGATCTTGACTTCTATCAAATTCAAAAACTTTCTACATTCTTGAAAGGAGAATGTACCAATTAATGAACTTCATATGTTTCTATACAGAGGACTCAAAGTGCTATCATTGCAAAAGTGAAGGAATTCCATTTTTGTTATAAATGTTACTTTCAAGCTTTTCCCAAAGAAAATAATTTGTTGAGAGTCAGGATAAGCTAAAATTTCCAATGCTCTGGAATTCTGCTAAATGTTTATGGGTAGAAACTCACTTATATTGGAAATGTAATTTACACACCCATATGCCTTTAACAACTATTTGTCTAATGGTAATATATTTTGTTGTATGAAGTAAAACTTGCTTAAAATTTTCAGGAAATTATTTACCAGTTATTGCATTCCTCTTGAATAACTGCACCAGTTCTGTGGATAGTTCCATGGTAATCACAAGGGCAGTCAATTGGCCTCACACATAATCTGTCTTCATAAATAAGGCCTAGAATGTATATTCAATATTAGGCAGAAAATTATCAAGTCATGTAATTGGTAACAACATATTTTTGACTGCATAGTATTTAAAATAAATTCCTTCACAATGCACAATATTATTATTTAGAACTAAGGTTCTGCAAATGTTTTAAATAGGAACCATTTCAAATTTGAAAGCCCTCATTTAAGTGGTAAATGTCCTGTTTGGAATAGAAAAAAAAGATTTTAGGCTGCAAAACTGTTTTGCTTGATGGGGAAGTTTTAAGATTTAAAAAGCCTGTTTTTTAATCAAAACATTGGTTTTAAGTTTGAAATACTTTGAAAATGTTTATACTTCAGATCATATAAAATGATTAGAACAACCTGATTCATGCTTGGAAGAGGGCATTTCTGATTCAAAACAATTCAAATCTGAAATGTTTTATGCTGCAAGTTACTACTTATTTCCTATCATAAAGGACAAGTGTAAAAATATGTTACAAACAAATAGAACCATAACAATATTCAGATTCAGAGAGGAAAATGCATTTTGAAGCACACAAGCGCATTAGATTATTCCCCTGGGTTGATTTTATCTATTCCCCTAAGGATTTACAATTTCACTAACAACATTAACTTGGGTGACAAGCTCTTGAAATATAGCTTTTTAGCTATTCTGCTGCAGATTTGCAAGAATGCCACCCACGCAATAGCCATATTACCATCTGGGCAATAGCATCCATCAACACAGGGAAGTTCACTGTCAACACAGTGAGTTTTTTGGCGACAGGAAAATGGGCAACAGTCAATGCATTCATTGTAGACAAGATGCTCCTCGCATTTAACAACTGCAAAACAGAAGACATAGGGAATGTTACCTGATTTATGTCATTGTTTCAGTTTCATTTAAGAAAAGAGTTCTGTTCAAAGATTTATGCCTCTATAAATCCATTAAGGCTTTAATGTCTCTTGAGATTTTGTTTTTAATATTGAACGCATTTTTGATTTTAAAAATGATATGTCATTTTCCTTTTCCATCCCTGCAACCAATCATAGAGGTAGGTTTTATTTCGTATCTAAAATGCTTTCCAAAACTACGGCTGAACCAAATATAAAATCATTTGCCTAACATTTGAAACAATGTCTTCAAGATACTACAGTCTTGTGCAAAAATAAGCCCATAAGACTTTTCTTTTCTCATTGCCCTCATTTTGGTGCTCAACACACAGTAGTTGTATCTTCCTTCTATATGCCCCTATAATCCCATAGTTTAAATTACTTGTAGTCTTAAAGTCTGGATGTGCAAGAATGATTGTTGAATGGAGATAAGGATAATAGATACAAGGCGTTTAGTTCCCCAGATGTCCTTGTACACTGCTTCTGGGCAGCTAAGATGATGGGAGGAAATAGATAGTAACAGCAATAGCACTTAGACTTATATGAAACTTTACAGTGCTTTAGAGCCTCTAAGTGGTTTACAGAGTCAGCATATTGCCCCCAACAATCTGGGTCCTCATTTTACCCACTTCGGAAGGATGGAAGGCTGAGTCAACCTTGAATCAGTGAGACGCGAATTGCCAAACTGCTAGCTGTCAACAGTCAGCAGAAGTAGCCTGCAGTACTGCACTCTAACCACTGCACCACCGCGGCTCATAAGTTATATATGACAGTGGTTCTTAACCTGGGCGATATTGCCCCCCAAGGGGCAATTTTGTTTTTCAGGGGGGCGATGGAATGAAAAGGGGTGACGTGGGGGCAAAGGAACGGAAGGGGGCGATATGGGGGCGATGGAGCGAGATATATTGGGAAAGAGAGAGAGAGAGATCTATATTGGTAGATAGGTAGGTAGGTAGGTAGACAAAAAGACAGACAGGTAGGTAGATAGGCAGGAAGGAAGGCAGGCAAACAGACAGAACTTTTGGATGGATGGACGGATGGATGGACAGATGGACAGACAGAAAGAATGCGAGAGCAGCAGCACTTTGGGAAAGCGGTGGTGGCAGCTTTTCCCAACATGCTGCCGCATTCGTGGAGCCGGTTCAGGTGCGGTAAAACAGTCAATGGGGTGAGCCTGCAGGGCCGGCACTTCAAATGCCCCCCTGCCGCCTCTTAGCATCCCCAAGGGGACCAGCAGAGGGGCGCTAAGAGGCAACAGGGGTGTTTGAGGTGCCGTCCAGCCCTGCAGGTTCACCCATTGACTAGCACTGCTCCGGAGCTGGTGCCTCCAATGCGGAAGCAGTGGCACATTTCGTGCTGACGTGCTGCCCCCTGCTGCCTCTTAGTGCCCCTCTGCTGGCCCCCTTGGGATGCTAAGAGGCGGCAGGGGGGCGTTCAAGGCGCCGGCCCTGCAGGCTCACCCACTGACTGTAGCACCGCTCCAGAGCCAGTGCCAAAATGGGTGAAACTGCAGGGCTGGCTGGCACCTCGAACATCCCCCTGCTGCCTCTTAGTACCCCTCTGCTGGCCCCCTTGGCCTTGGGGACGCCAAGAAGTGGCAGGGGGGCAGCGCATCGAATGCGGCTGCGATGGCACATAACGCGCCACCACTTCCACATTGGAGGTGCCGGCTCCAGAGTGTTACTACAGTCAGTGGGTGAACCTGCACGGCCAGCGCCTCAAGCGCCCCCCCTGCTGCCTTTTAGCGCCCCTCTGCTGGCCCCCTTGGGGACGCTAAGAGGTGGCAGGGGGGGCGGTTATGTTGGGGGAGGGGGCAATGACAACTTCCTCAATGGCTCAAGGGGGCGATTCTTTCAAAATGGTTAAGAACCACTGATATATGACATATAAGTACTAAACACTTCAACAGAACATTGGTTTTCTATTTTTTGGGGGGGAATGAAATTCATTCAATTCTGAGTGGCTCAAGGTTGACTCAGCCTTCCATCCTTCCGAAGTCAGTAAAATGAGGACCCAGATTGTTGGGGGCAATAGGCTGACTCTGTAAACCACTTAGAGAGGGTTGTAAAGCACTGTGAAGAGTTATATAAGTCTAAGTGCTATTGCTATTATCAGTCAGGATCAATGTTAAATGTTCTTATTCCTAACTTGATATTATATTATGAACTATTGTATTAAATTTCTGCTCTGATATACAAATTTTATTTATTTATCTATTATAACAATACATGCAGAAATACGGTTCTCACTGGTTTTGTATGCTACTAATTTATCTAATCATTACCATTCTCTGTTAGTAAATATAGCAATTTACATTGGGGAGGGAGAAAAACATAGGAAACTGCAGAGACTGGAAAATATTCTGAAACCCTTTAATGCCTACCACATTGCTCAAAATGAGCCCGCCATTCGTGAAGTGGTCTTCCTGCTTGAGCACAAGTTCTTGCATATTCGGTTAATGCACGACACCAAGTGGTATTATCAATGCCTGATCTTAAAAACATTAAAGTTAACATAACATCTCTATCTCTATTTTTATACAAGAGCAGTATGGTAACATTAATAATATTGTTATCAACAATCCAGAGATATTATAGAATAGAATAGAATTCTTTATTGACCAAGTGTGATTAGACTCACAAAGTATAGTTTGCATTATTTGGTGGCTCAGGCTGTTAAATGCCTGCTCTTAAGATCCAGCTGTCTACAATTACTGTAGGCTCGAATCCCACCAGGCTCAAGGTCGACTCAGCCTTCCATCCTCTCGGGGTAGGTAAATTGAGGACCCAAGATTGTTGGGGGCAATTAGCTGACTTTGTAAAATGCCGCTTAGTAATAAGCAGGCATATACAATGGAATGAAGGCTATTGCTGAGCACACTGGGTTGTATCCCAAAAAATTGTAAGCCGTCCTGAGTCTTTGGAGAAGGGCGGCATATAAATGTAATTAAAAATAAAAATAAAATAAAAATTATTTTATTATTATTTTGAGCAATGCACAAAACAAAAACAATCTATTATAAAAGCAATGTTGTAATGTTTTAGGAAAGATATTCAGAATAATTCATAACACCTAAATTTAGATAAAGTCAGGGGTGGGATTCTACCAGTTCCCCCCTATTCTCTAGAACCAGTTGTTAACATTCTAAGCAGTTCAGAGAACCTGTTGTTAGAAGAAATTACTGGCCTAATCCTGTAAGGAAGGCAGGAAGGAAACGTTCTGGTGTTGCTTACAGAAACTGCCTCTCCGTTAACCCTTATTACATTCTTGGGAGGACTAGACTTCCTGTCTCAGGAATGTCTCTGGAGTTTTTTTCCCCTCCTTTGCTGGTACTTTGCTTGTATGGAGTGACCATTCAAAGTTACAACGGCACTGAAAAAAGTGACTTATGACTGCTTTTCACACTTACGACCGTTGCAGCATCCCCACAGTCACGAGAGGCTAGGCGAGGAGATGCGTGCCTCGATGTGAGTGATGTTGAGTTGGTCATGCCCAGCCAGTCACATGACCACCAAGCCACGCCCATCAACTAAGCCATGCCCACAGAACCGGTTGTTAAAAAATTTGAATTCCACCCCTGGATAAAGTGGCTTTAAAAGTAAAGGTTTCCCCTATCCAGTCACATCCAACTCTAGGGGCAGTGCTCATGTCCATTTCTTAGCCAAGGGAGCCAGCATTGTCCAAAGACCCTTCCCGTAGTCATGTGGCCTGCCTGACTATATGCCAAGGCTCATGGAACATTGTTATCTTCCCACCAAAGTGGTACCTATTTATCTACTTGCATTTGCATGCTTTTGAATTGCAAAGTGGACAGGAGCTGAAGTGAGTAACAGGAGCTCACCCCATCACACGGCGCTTGCATCTCAAACACAAACTGACAAGCTCAGCAACTTTAACCGCTGAGCCACTGCCCCCCTCATGTGGATTTTAAAAAATAACATTAAAATAGATTAAATTCACAGTTCAAAATGACACACTAAACTGAAGATAACTTAAAACAGATCTGGTCTGAATAAAAACTCAGAGACAAAGGTATGAGTAACAACTACTTCTGGAAGCTTAAGCTTGTTATTATAGAACTAAACCATGATTTAATTTTAAATCAGAATGTAATCAGATAATGAGAATTCGAAATACATAAATTTAGATCAACAATTATATCAGTTTGTTCCATTTTCACTCAAAACAAATGAATACCACTCTACAACAATTGAAAAAGAACCAGGTGAGAATTAAATACTTGGCCAAGATGAATTCTGTTATGTACATATACTATGTCATCTTGAACATGTTGAGAACTTGCTCCTAGAGATCATGATGCGGTCTGAGATATGAATAGTGTAAGAACTGGAGATAATAATATAATAAATAGGCCCATGTGCATTTATGGGCTTTTTTGGATCTTAGCTACCCACTTCTAACTCTGGAGTTCAAAAAATGGATACTTACATACATAAATCATTTGTGCAACTGGCCATGAAAGGAAATGGGCTCACAAAATCATGACATTCTTTAAAGGGGGACCAGAGCAATACACTGCACAATATGTATGTCCTCTGAAAAGAGAAAAAAAAGTAGAGAAAAGTTGTTTTAAACAGTACCAAAATAAAAAAATAGAAAAAAAATCAGGAACTTCAGACTGCCCCAGGAGTTGTTGATACAGTTTTAAGGAGGAATTACTGAGTCTGTCATTTGTACTATCTGGTTTGGTACAGCAACCAAACAGGACAGATACAGATTCCAACGGACAGTTAAGATTGCAGAATGAACAATTGCAACAGCCAGCCTTCTATAGAAAACCTGTATATTTTATGAGCCAGGAAGAGGGCTGAGAAAATATCTATAGACCCCTCACATCCTGGACATAAACTCCTTCCCTCAAGACAGCACCACAGGGCACTGCATGCCAAAACTAATAGATATTTTTCCCTCATGCCATCAATCTGTTGAAGATATCTAAAACCTGGGTCTTCTTTGTCACAATCCAATAACCACTTCACCATACTTCACTGATTGCTCCTATGACACTTTCAGCATTTATAAAGTCTTCTAGGTCACAGAGTTTCTCAACACTAAGTCAATTATGATACATACACACACACACACTCGTGTGTGTGTGTGTGTGTGTCAGTATGGCAAGGATAAAAGGCAATGATTATGACTTAAGAGACCCAAAAGATTCACATTTAGAATTTAATCTTAGTTTGTGTGGTGTGTTGAATACCTACCTGCAAAAATGCATCAGTTTGAGTCAAACAGGGTGGTTCATAGCTAAATGATGTGCCCCAGGAACGGATGTTCTCCTGGGGAGGATTTTCTCTCCAGCTTTCCACAAATTCTTCAATGTCTTCTGTAGTTTTTCCTAGGGAGCAGAAATGCACAATGCATTGCATAAAGGCAGGAAGTTCACTTTTATCATCATTGTTTTCTTTCAAAATTTCGATCTAACTTCTCAAGTAATGTTAAATTAATTCTAATTAGTTCTGAAACCGAGAATATTCAGCCATTAACACCCTGCTTTCTAATGGAGTCATTGTACATATACTAATCGGGTGCAGTGAAGCCAGTTCAAATGCTTTCACTGCGATTGATAGAACAGTATTGTAACATACACTGGAAATCTTCACTGAGAATAATGTTGGCATTTATGATGTTTTTTGTACAGATTTTAAAATTTCTTCACTCTAAAGATTTTCTGCCATACTGTATGGAATCTAACAATCATGGGATGAGTCTCTAATCAAAAAGCATATACATGCAAATATGTAGAAAATGCATTATATAAGAGACAAAGTACTAATTATGATCCCACAACATAAGTAATCTGCCTGTTCAGGCTGCAGAGAAGGGTGCATGAGAAGTTTTCTGCATATACTTTGGAAGGAAAATTTTTTGAGTATAATAGAGGGCATCATGATTTTTCTCTCTTATTTGACTGATTACAAGAGCCCTGACCTTCCAGCTCCCATCCATTCTTCCATATAATGAAATATATATTTATGACCCAAAATAGGAGATCAGGCTATTCAATTCAAAAATATCTTGCTGTTGCAATATTATCTTTACTTAACTCCTAAACTACATTAAAAATACTGATAGTTTAGTTCTAATGTTCCTGTGTCTTAAATATTCCATGCACATAAAACTAGAGCAATCTGATAGATATAATCTTTTTTTCTATGTTCAGTTTCATATTAGAATAACTCATACTGAGTTGCCTAAAGTAGAATTATTCTTAAATGTTTGGATTTCTCTTAAACTGTATTTAAATCTGTATTTTATTTACATTTCATTTCCTTGCACATAAAGGACTGTACATAACATAAATTTATACTGAGAGCAAACATTAGAATTCAAGTAAATACTCACCGTAACTTGTGGAAAGCTCATCTTGTAGAATGGCATTGTTATTACCACATAGTCCATGAGTTTTGCCCAAGTAATCAGGAGCCATCTTAATATAAACAGCAGATACTCCATCCCAAGCTAAAGAGAATGCATACTGATGTCTAACAATGACATATCCAGCTACTTTTTGGATGTGTAATTTCCCTATGGTATACGGTAATTGTATTCTAGGAAACAAAACAAACATCATCATAAAGAAAGGAACATAGTTTTCTTTTCAAATGCTACTAAAATAAGGCCCATTTTTAGTTTTGTAATTTTATAACTGCCAATGAAAATCAAACAAAAATCCTGCACAGATCTTATTATTGGGTCATGTTCCTATTCATGGAGAATAAAGAACCATTTTGTGTTGAATTTGTTAGTAATAATATTCGCAACATGGCTTGGAAAACAATCTTAACTCCCTGGTTTTGAACAGCTGTGTTTCTTGTGAGAAGTAGAGCTTTGTGAAAAAGTGTGGAAAACATGCAGAGGAGTTTAGCTGCTGTGAGAAAGGGCAGCATGGCCCAGAGATATGCCTGGGGCCCGTGGAATGGAAATATTTCAAAGAGACTGCACAGCAATTCCTACAGTCTGCTTGGAAATGTAAGTTTACACTTTTCTAGATTGTTTTTATCCCCTGTTGGCATTGAAGGTGTCTTTCTGAAACCCTGCTTCTTATCTTAGTCAGCTATGTAGCTTTTAACAGATCAGGCAAAAATATCCCTATGGATTCCAGAAACATCTGATAGTCAGCAGAAAGTTATAGGAAGTTTTTACTTTAAAAAACATAAATATTGAACTCAATTCCATAATGAATTATATTCACTATACATTGTCCACAAGAATGAAACTAGTCTGTATTTACAGACTGCAAAGAATACTTACATCTGCAATAATAGTGTAGGTAAAAATACAAAGGAACTTAAGAACATACAGGTACATTTGTTTAACTTACCCAATGCCTTTGTAGGTAACCTCATTACTTAATCTGATTTCTTCTTCTCCAGAAAAATATAAGCTAACGGATCGTTTACAGGAATATGGAAAAGAACTGCATTCTGGATCATTATGGATCTGCAAAAAAAAAAACAAGTGAGAGAATAATTTTAAGAAAAATTAGATTACAATTTGCATACAACTTCCGATACAGGATCCTAAATACGACTGAAATTATAAACATTAGCTCAACACCTGTATCTTAATTATTGCTCAATTGATTATTAACTTGATACCATATTTGGTAATAACTCTATCCCCCCAAATACAAAACCGTACATATAAGTGAAGCTTAGAACATTTAGGTTCAGTTAAGATCCACATTCTTTGGAACTTTATTAAGCTGGGATCTCCGCAGCCTTCAATATTTGCATGAAACATGTTTAATTAATCTCCAATTGCACCTGCTCCCAAATCTCTGCCAAATTTAGAAAGATTTTCATGACCATAAATCATGAAGCATAAGGAGTTATAAGAGTAAGAGGTATCGACTTTTTTCACCCTCATGCATAGAAAAGCACTTCATATGGGTTCATGAAATCTCAATCAAGCAGCAATAGAAAAAAAACAGAATAATCCATCATACACCCCTATTCTTTCTGACATTCTCTGAAACAGATAGTGTCAGAAGTGTCATATTATGCAAGTAACCCAACTACTAGACTAACTACAGTAGTTAATTGATAACACCCAGAATCAAGGAAAACAACTTTACACAATTTTACATGACATCCCTTCATTCTTATTTTCACTTACTTGTATGGAAAAACTCTGCTCATCTAATTCACTCTGCCTGACAAGAACATATGTAGATTTCCCAGAGAAAAAATAGTAAAGTCCATCAAAGGTTTCATAATGATATTGTCCCCACGTTCGGCAAATGTTGTCTCGTTCTGTTCCCATGTTATGTACTACAGCAAAAGAAGAGGGAAAGAATCATTCAGAAGCAATACTACTCTTGGCTTAACTTGGATCCAAGAAAGTGATGACTGCAAACATATAGCCAGAAGTGGGGGGAGGTAATATTTATTTTCACAATATGCATGGCAATACATTGCACTTATGGTTGTTGAGATTCCATTTCTTCTTCAAAATATAACCTGAAAGCTCCAAACTGCAGATTTGTATCTTTGGGGGAATTGTGTTGATTCTGAGAATAAGTTTATCAATCATGTTAAATGATATTTTTGCATCTTAGACCATTCTAGGTAAAACAGATAACATAAAATAATATAGTCTCCTTACCTATCTGACATCTTGATCCAGTTGCGTTATATCGACTGCAGTTGCACATTTTCCAATGTACACATTCACCTCCATTGAAGCATGCAAATAAACCTAAATCTATTTTTAAAAAAATAACATGCAATAATTTTGTTACAAATTACATACATTCTAACTAGGTAATAACATGAAAACCGTTCATTAGAATGTGCCATACCTTTTCAACTAATGTCACAAATCTTCTCAGCTAATAATTATACTTTATGGTATTCTATTCTATATGACAATGATTTCTGAATATACATTAAGAGGGCTTGTCCCAAAGGTGTTTTTTCAAGAGACAATTGGACTTTCTGTTTTTTCTTTGAAGACATTTCACTTCTCATCCAAGAGCTGAAGAAGCTTCTTTGATGAGAAGCAAAATGTCTTCAAAGAAAAACATGGATGATTGAGAATCTCCATAGACATTAAGGGGGCTTAATGACTTTAAATCAATGCACTTTGGATAAATGTTAAACTTTGCAGTAATATTCCATCAAAGTAGAAGCTATCTTGGATCAAATTACATTGAAGGCATCCCCAGAATTCTTTTAAGTGACCTCCATTTATTGACCTACTATTGATTTAGATGAGACACAGTTCTTTGAACACTTGATGTAACCGAGTTAAACTTAATAATGAGATTCTATGTTCCTGGGAAGGGTCAGCTCCCATTAATTAAACACCTGCTAAATTACATAACCAAATAAAAATAGCATATGGCAATTGTCAAAGCCATTTACTATACTTTGAAGACAGCAGTTCAATAGTCAATTACAAGTTATTTTCCATGCAGTTTTTTCCTTGTAATGCTTTATTAATGTTTTTGTTCCCTATTTTGACTCAACATCTGTTTTTGCAAGAGTCCAGCTTATATGTCAGCTCTGCAGAATTTTAATAGAAATAGTATTCTTGATTACATAATTCCTCCAGCTAGAAGTCTCCAGGTAGAGTGAATGTCAGTCATTCCAGGTAAAGACTATAAAACATGACTAGATGAGCTAAGTCTACTTCACTGTAAGGCTACATTAACAGAATCCTTCAAATCTGAAAGTACAAAGTTCCCACCACCACTTTTAACAGCTAGACCCATTAGATCCTTCCTAAGTTTCTTTCTTTGACTATTAAACAATTGCAGGCTCCAGCCTCTTTTGTCTGATGGTTTCCTAGGCAGCATCTCCTCTTCCCTTTCCTCCAGGTGATCCATGCATTCTATTACCTTGAAAGTCTTTATATACCTGTCACCCCACTTTTTTCCTTTCCCTTTCATCTTTGGGCTTTTATAAAAAAAATTCTTCCCTTCTCCTTTTCCTGCCTCTGGTATACAATAATTATTTTTATAAAGCAACAGGAGCAAAATCTCCTGTTCTGCTATTGTAGGCATCATACAACATAGTTTTTTTGTAATTCTGAACAGAATTAAAATAGATAGACTTCTTCGGGAAACAAAACAGCTCTTTTTTCACCCTTTTTCTATTTGAGGTAGCTTTATTTAGCTTCATACAAGCCATTTATATACATTCTTAGTGCTTGAGATCCTATACTTCCCAAATTTGACAGGGAAAATTCTTTTAACTAAGAAATATGAAAGGAATCAGATTACAGGGATTCCTTGCAAGCTGAGAACTTCCATTTTTATAAAGAAACAAACAGCATTTGCAAAAAAAAATGGTACTATATCCCCATGGTCAAAGACTAATACATAAATTAAAATATACCATTATTAATTTCATCTTTGGAAATGAAACAGTGCATGGCCAATTAAATAATTTGATCGAATATTCTATTTAAAATCCAGGATATTTTCCACCTTAATTAGAAGTAAACTGGCACTCTACTTTATCACTAATTCTGCAATTATTTATTTATATCTCTTTTTAACAATATTTATAAACCTCCTCAAACCCTATAGACTCAGTACAATGAACAATGTTTTTAAAAATCTAAATAGTCAAAATAATGAACTGAGTATCTAAGACAGTTGCCAGAACAAAACCTTGCTCTAATAGTATCAATTTATCTTGTTTCTAAAGTGCATGGTGCATTTATAATTCTGTTTCATAAGTTGGGAGCCACCACTGAAAAGGTCCGTCACTTGGTACATACTTCATGAACCTCAGGAAGAGCTGGTGACTCTCAACAGGCCGTCCACAAATGCCCACAAAAGCTAGGAAAAAATGTGTTACCTGGTATACATTCTATAAACCTCAGAAAGCTCTGGAGGACCTCAACAGGCCATCGACACACAAATTGATGAAATGTTTTATGCTGTAGGTAATAATCAACACTTCAAATTAAGTCAGGAAGCCTACCGATAACGAATAAGGCTTCAAAATTTGTGTTATTCTATAAGGATGGCATAGCCCCATCAGCCCTTTTGCTGCTGAATGTTGTGTCTTGCAAGTTCAATTTTGGAAAATGTTCAATTAATTTTTGGGAAATTAGATTTAATTTACTGCAGTAAAGTTCATCATACTGATTTTAAAATTTTTCAAATAGTTTGGGAAGCTTACTTGATGAATCACAGAATATGTTACGGAATCTTCTCTCCCTGTAAGAAGATACTGTGGTAGTGGAAGAACTATAAGATGAAAATCCAGATACCTGCAATTTTAAAAAATCTATTCATTTGAAATAGCATATAATCATCCATTATTCATATGTGTAAATGGATTAGAAAAATATACAGAGATTAAGAAAGCTGTGATACAATATTATTTTGCTGCAAATTAAAATATTACAGTATATACAGTACAGAATCTTAAGTCCTCAAAAATATGCTTTATTGAACATTTACAGAACATATTTACTGTAGTTGCACAATCATGGTACTATCTATGTAACTGGAGTTATTTCTTCACTCTTGTCCCCTGCATGTTATCTGCATTAGAATTGGTTTGGTACCACTCACTTAATTTCCATTTTTTTTAAAAATGAAAAATTGGGGGCGGGGTTGTGGGTTTATTTTTTGTTACACACACACACACACACACACACACATATATATTCTGGGGTCACCTAATTTCCATTTAGGACCTTCCCAGAGGACTTAAACAAGCAAAGTCATGGGGAAAACTGGATTTGCTTAGTGACTGTGTGATTCACTTAACAACCACGGTGATTTGTTTAATGACTGTGACAAAAATAGTCATAAACTTGCACAACCCATTTAATGGTCACAGTGGTTAGCAACAGAAGTTCTGGTCTGATGATTATGGTTTCTCCTATCTTATCTATAAACAAATTCTTAAAGTCTTATGTTCTGCCCTTGTCAACAAAAGTCTATGAAGAGTTATCAGAAAACAAGATATATATATTTTAACAATCAAATAAACCAACCTTATATTCCTTCCCTTTACTTCAACACAGTAATAATTTTCTCTAAAAATACAACAAAAATATCTTTTTTCCAAATCTTTGGTCCTGGTCAGGAAACTCCATTAAGGGTTACCAGAAACAGCAGCATGATATATGTATTTTATCCTTGATCAAAAAAACAAGTTTATATTCCTTTCCCTTGGATTTTAACACTCTTGATCTTTAATTTCTTTAAATGACATCCCAGAATTTATTTTCATTTTCTCTTTGTCTCTTCTCAGAAATCCTTCAAACTTTAACAAGTCTCTTTTGTAAATCCAAAGTCAGAAGATTATCCAAATCGCTCTATTTGTTTGTTCTTTGTATATTCCTTTTAATTATTAAGACATGAGTGAATTTCATTTGTATATCCAGTGTAACATCTTTTTCTATATCATTCTTATGAGTTGTCATTTTTAAATCCACATTCAAGTCAGCCTCAGTCTCAGTCTTGTCCTGTAAAACTTGTTTGTCTTCTATAACCTCTTTTAAATCTGTTTTATCTACAATAGCAGACAATCTTAAAATTAACTTTAGTCCAATGCTTCCAAATATCCTTGAATTCATCCAGTTAAAGTATTTTGCTTCATTTTATGTTCAGAAGTCAAATTTAAGTTTTATTCTCCTTTAATTAATTGATCTTTAGCTCTTTCTGGTTCCCTCTAGTGTCCACCAATAGGAATCTCATTTGATCATGTTTATCCCCAAACAATATTTTCACAAAGAAATATTTCTTATAATTAATTTCAAAATTATTTCAAATCCCTCTAGATTTTTAATCCATCTATAGCTTTCTGAAATAAAAATTCTAAGCACCCTGTTGCTGTTTATTCCAATCCCATTTCTCCAATAATAGAAAGAAGCTCACCTAGTGAATGTTACAAAACTTGCCAAACTGAAGGTTCATAATAGTTAAAAAAAGTAATTGAAGTGCAGTTTCAAAAACAATTAAGAAATAAGGCTTTGCTTTATGTCCATATAGACTATGTTAAGGACTGTGAGCTTGATGGTACTTTCAGCCATGAGTTGACTGTATAAGCCTTGATTCCCAAGGAGCAACTGTCTGCAGCTGTCATGATTTTTTTTTTTCTAGAGAGATTGAAAGTGGACAGAATTCAACTTCTGGTTACCAATCTCTGCTGCAACATTGTCCATATCCTCACATGAAGGTGCGTAGAAGAAAGAGGAACTTTTTCTAAGCCTCAGGTCCAGAAGATACTGGTTATGAGAATACAGGTCCTTACCCACATGGAATGGATGCTGCTGCCAGGATGTAACTAAGCTATGCAATGAGAGTGAAAGAATCACAAGAAGACCATCCAAAATGGAATATGTGGAGGACTTTGGGGAATGAGGCAGTGGTGGGATTAAAAATTTTTACTACCAGTTCTGTGGGCATGGCTTGGTGGGCGTGGCAGGGGAAGGATACTATAAAATCTCCAGTCAGAGGTGGTATTTGCCGGTTCTTCAGATTACTCAAAATTTACGCTACCGGTTCTCCAGAACTGGTCAGAACCTGCTGAATACCACCTCTGGAATGAGGGGAAGAGAAGCTGCCTCATAAATGATCAGACAAGAGAAGCCAATTCCCAGTGGTTTAAGGATGAGAGAAGGATATTTTGAAGGGTCTGCCCTAATGAATCAAGCAGTTAAAAGTGGCAGCAGGAAGTTCGTAGTTTCAGACTTGCAAGATGATGTTAATGTAGGTTTACAATAAAGTAAAATTAGTTTATCTAGTCCTGTTTCCTGTCTGGTTTACTTGGGAGGGTTGACATCAACACAGAGATATGAAATGGTAAAGCTGCTGAGATGCTCCCTAACAGATCTAGTCTATTAATACAGGAGAAAGTGGATCAGTCATCATCACTGCCAAAGAAAGAATGGACAGAAAGGATGGATACGTCCATTTTAGAACCATTATGTTTGCAACACTCTTCTGACTTATTCAGGATGAATGAAGAACTGCTCTATAGTCTGATAGTATCAATCTGAATCTAAGGAAGTGTCTTTATCTGGCCTTGCCATGACTAATTTTAGGCAGGTATACAAATAGAGGTGCAGTGCAGTAACTCAAACATGAATGTGTTACATTCCACTATGATTTCTGCAGTGTCCTTTGGAAGCTTCCCTAATGTGGTCCTCTTAACTGTGAAGAATTTCCACTGATCCAGCCAGGGAATGTTCTCCTAAGAGAAGTCTATATATGTCCCTGCAAAATTCTCACTGAGCAAGCTATGTTTGAATATTCTTGCATTGTTTTATTCATGATGTTCTACAAAACAGTAGCTGTTAGTACCATCAAAAAATTCGCAATAACAGGAATAATGGAGTGGGAAGGTTGTGATATTGAATTACTGACTCCATCCCTATACCCAATTCAACCCCTATTGGTTGCATATTTGTCTTAGATTTTCTACCTTTCCTACCTATTCAAAGGATTATTCATTACTATTAATGTTCATAGGCTTTTAATCTCAGTAACATGGCTTTAATAATATTCAGAACGTTTCCTTTATACCTATCAAATATTTTACATGTATTCTGAACAACAATTAAAATCAACAGCCTGAAGATAAGGCAACAAAAGAAGCTGTTTCCAGTTCTTGGACTCTTTTCTGAAAACACAGATTTACTACCAGTTGATTTACTTTCCCATGTGTATTTTGTATAATATTTTTTCTGTCAACTAAACTTTTCAATAACAAAAAATTGGAGAGAAACAAAAGACAGAATCGAATTTAGAGGAGTTACAAAATAAAACGGAGGCTGTACAAAATAAAAAGCAGAATATTTATTTTCTTATTTTCTTCTCACTTTCAATGAATATAAACTGGTAAACTGATAAAGTACAATAAATTAAAGCAATGTATTTTAATTGTTTTTATTCTTATTGTAAACAGCTGCAAGATTCAATAGCAGGGGAAACAATGTAAGAAATATTGTATGTTAAATAATAAATGCACTTTTCTTAAATGTAGCCAAACTATTAAGAATGTGGTTTAATAAGTATTCACTAACTGGGAATTAATGGAAAGAAAGCAAGATACATATTGACTACTGTCAAATACCACTCCTACACTTCTGATTGAGGCCTAAATACTAAATAAGCCTTCTCTCAATTAAAGACAGGCAATATATTTTAGTGATTATTTTTAGACAAACCATTAAATGATAATACTGATTACTGAATCATTTCCAGTAACTCATCCTGATGTTTATTTTCTTATTCTTGCTTACTTGTAATAAAACTGATGATATTTTATTCCATTTTAAAATGTAATAATCAAAGTCTGGCGCAGCAAGAAAAGCACCTAGGGCCATATGCTTTGAATTATTGGGAATATGATTGAAAGAATGATTACTATGTGATTAACATACATTTTATTATAAATGTTATAAAATGAAGTTTATAGAATCTAATTCATTGTTATAATTGTAAATTTATAAAATGAACCAAAAATTCAAACCCATCCTTTGTAATTTTTACTGATTTCAGAACAGCTGGACTTTTGAAGAAAAATACATTTTAAATATGATGTATATATGTGGTAATAATTGCTTCTAAAGCGACATAGTCATTTTTTTCTTAAATATGTTAAATCAGTTGTATGACACATTCATACATTTTAATACATTCCTTCCATTCAAAATATACAAACAGGAAGCATTTTGCCTAATGCTGAGTGCATAAATGATCCGATCATACCATTCCAATAAAAGAACAGAGGAAAAGAACAGCTTTCCTAGCAAATACATCTATTGATGAAAGTAAACCCTTTTTAAATTGCAAAACTATCTATAACTCAAGATTTTTTCCCTCAATCCTGCCAAAAATGCAAACAGTAAAAATATTCACATCTGGAGTTCAAAAACTCAGTGTCAAAAGATTGAAGGGAGATAATTATAGGATCGTAAAGTTACCTACAGGATAAGCTAGTCTGGGAATTGTTCATTCTATCACACCAACTTTTAAAATTCTAAAAACAGCTGCAGAGTTGGTGCCTTACCTGACCGCTGAGGACACTAGGATCTCGTTTCTGAGGAACCGCACTGCTGTCATTCCTAAGGAAGAAAAGAACAAGGCTGGATTTGTTGAGCAGAGGTAATCTGCACCTTTCTTACTCATGCAGAACTTAGGAAAGCTGCACCTCCACTCAATTTGAGGCCTCCTGACTGAATCAGCAGACAAAAAAAATAGAATTTAAGGGGTGCCCCTTAATTCTTGATGCTGCAGAAAATAAAGCCCTGCCTTTGAGAGCTTTGATTGCTACTGTTCAATCAGCAGTAAGAATTCCTTTATTTTTTTAGTGTCTTTTTAGCAATTCTACTTTTTCTTTACATTACCTAAGAAACTTTAACTTACCATACTTTTAAAGGAAGTAACAGTATTCTTCTCTTCTGAAGGTGGGAGGCATTAATTGATGTTGAACATTTTAATACATTTTAAATTTTATTGGTAGAAATGCTGTGTTTATATCTTTGTGAAAACTTCCCTGGCAGATTGAGTACTCCATATTCCAACCACCAAATCTTTTCTTGGGAATTAAAAAAAATCCTTCTGCTCAAATTACTTCTGCAGAAAAATGCTTTTATTTAACTATTTTTATATTCATTTTCTTACATTTTCCAAAGCATTCCATATTTTTCAATATTTAGCACACCAAAAAAAAATTCAAATTTTTCACTGACTCATCTATGAAATTCTACAGGATGCTAAAATGTTATGAAATAATTATTTTAAATTCCCTTTCTTAGCCTGCAAACTATATGTACATATAATATATTATTAGCCTATGATTATTGGATATCTAAAACCTTGTGACTGTTAAGACTATTTTGTATTTCATAGATCAGAACACATTTCTTTAGAAACGTTCAAACTGTGACTAGTTTATGCAATTTTAAGACACTATTTATGTAAATATCATTTTCTATATAAGCCTCCTTGATTGATTCACCCAACATGAATTAGATGCACCAGGCTACATCATTGCTTAGACATGAAGAATTCAATGGGACTTTTCCCCCAAACATTGCAGGAAAAGAGTATTGTGGTCCATATTAAATCATATTCTCCGTTGAACTTCTAAGCTTGCAGAAAACACCTTATGGATTTTCTGCAATGGGTTCATAGCTTCCTTTGTATAGATTTTGACTGTTGCCCCTCTTTTACCTTAAATACACCTCTGAAATTTTCAGCACAACACAAAACGATGTTCCCTGACTGGTATCCTCAGGATGTTTGGGGCCTCAGCTTTCATAATTCCTAGCATAGGCAAGGAATGATTGGAGTCATAGTCGAACACCTTAGAAAATCTTAATAGAGTTGTGACAAGGCTTGATAAACCTTCCAAATCAGAACCACATTCCTACAACAACCACAGCACATACATGATGGGCCAGGCCTGTCCTGAGCATTCAAGGGGTCAAAGTGCCAGGAGGAGAATCTCATCTGGTATCACTTTACCCATCGCAAGAACCGCAAGGATGCCAGGGGCTTTTCTCTCCACGGAACTGCCCTCTGCCAATGCAACTTGCAAAGTAGCAAAGAAGAGTTTTAGCCTTCTGGTCCAGAGAATTTCGGCGAGTGGCCCGCCAGATACGAAAAAGACTCCACTACCGGCTAAGAAACGCACGCGCAAGGGCCACATTTCTTACCTTGAGAGCCCGGAAACTTCACGCGGGGAAAATTGCGCTTCCACCCCTCTCCAGATCAAGCCTGCAAAAGAAAAGTCGACGTGAACCAAGCGGAAAGTGACTTTCCAGGGGTTCCTTCACCTGCTACCCAGGGAATCGGCCCTCCGGCTTTTCTAGATCATCCCCCCGCACTCCAACCCACGCCCCAGATCGCTCGGAGTAGGAATCCCGCCTGCCCTGAAAGCCCACTTGCCACTCACCGTGAAGAAGCAACGCGAAGAAGCGCCCTGAGACGCCCGGAGCGCGGCTCCATCTGGGCGTCGCGGCGGGAAGCTTCAAGGAACGGCTGCAGAAGCCTGGGAGGAGGAGGAGGAGGAGCAGCGCACTTGGTCCACTTTCCCACGGCTTAGAGAAGGTCTCCGCGCCCAGCGAACGCGTCCGGCTGCTGGGCGGGGGGAAGGCGAGGGGCGGGCCCACTACCTGCCTCGCTTTACCTTCTTCCAGAACTTCTGCTCTGCCGCTTGAGGGTGAAGGTGACGGCAACCGCCAGACTGGGCGCTTGGGGACGCCACACTAATTATTATAATTTTGCCCTTTCTGGAAGTACCCTTCCCTCTGTCCCGGTCATATTTGCCTGGTCTTCCAACAGGAACTTTCAAACAGCTAAGAAGATTTCTGCTGGATAGTTAGTTTTTAGAGTTAGTTAGGACAAGAGAAACAAAAAAATAATAATCTTCTATTCATTAAGTACAGTAACTGGATTCAGTAGAAGCAGTGTTTTTCATTCGTCTCCCGAAGTGGTCTGCCACCAGTGTTTCTTTCCTAAGGCTAAGAGAGTGACAGGTCCAAAGTCACCCAGTTTGGCTTTGTGCTGAACAAAATCCCACTGAATTCTGTTTTTTCTTCTTCCCACAAAAGCAACCAATTGGTGGCTTCAGCTTGCTTCACTGGGAGCATTTGAAGATAACCCTGTTTGAGAAAATAGCCTGCAAGTGATCATAAAAATATTTTGGTCAACTTGCTGATCAGATTACTTTCCTCAACACAGCCAGGACCTCTCCTTTTTTTGCCCCTTGAGTCAGTCTAAAAGGCTCTTCCCACCCCAGAAATGGGACAATTCACCACCGGACAACTCACTTGCTGGACAATTCATCAATTCAAGTATTTAAATTAATGTAAACATTATTTTAATTTTTGTCATTCACATTACATTTTGTCCCTGCATTTGCATCCTTTCTTTAATTATTTTATTCCATCATTTATTTGATATTAGTGTAACTCTTGTCCTGTTGCAAGTTGGCCATGGTGAGTTGTCCCACAGCAAGTTAGCTGTGGCGAGTTGGCCATGGCGAGTTCTCCAAGACCAAGTTGGCCACGCCAATTTGGCCACGCCCTATTGCTTTCTTCACTGCTGTTTCCAGTACTTCATCCAATTATTCAAGGGGGGAGCAGAATAGCACATAAACCCGAGGGGAATAAAAATTCTTCTGTCATCCACACTTGTTTTTGCAATGAAGGAAAGCTACCCTTGAAGCAACAGGAACAGGAATAATTGTGGGACTGATGGCAATGATGACAAGAGCTTTGCTGGCAGGAGAGAGAAGGGAATCCCAGGAGGTAGGACAAAATAGAAGGTGTTATGAATGGGAAAACCTTCAGCACCAAAAAATATCACAAAGTCCTGTTTGCATTCCCTCTGCAGGAGCTCAGCCAACCATTAATCATTCATTAGCTTAATTAAAATTAATTAGCTCAGCTTCACTGGACCCTGGCACTATGGAAACACAGGGTAGCAATGCCAGGCAGAAGTCTTCATATTTTTTCTACTTTTTTGATACAAAAACAGGTAGGCCAAGCTATATAAACTAGATGCCATCTGCTAAGCCATGGTTCCTAGTAAAAGCTAATGAAAGAAGTAACATCCCATTCAGCCTCCCTCCACTTCTCCAATTCCCTAGCTCTCATTTGTAGCATGCAAAAAAAAGCAAACTGTAAGTAGGCAAATAGGAAAACTAAAAGTTAATAATCATCATGCATACCTCTTTATTTAGGCCCACAGATTAAAAAAAAAACAACCTTACTGGATGCCTTAGTGCCAGGCCAGAAACCAGGAGGCCGTGAGTCCCACCTTAGGGTTGAAAGCCAGCTGGTTGATTTTGGGCCAGTCACTCTCTTTCAGTCCAAATCACACCCCAGAGTTGATGTTGTGGGGAAAAGATATTAGGTATGTTCTCACCTTGAGTTATTTATAAAAATAATAAAAGTTGGAAATGAATAAATATATTTCCCATGATATATTTCAGTAATGGAAAACTCCCACTGCAAATATTTCTAAGAATTTTCATACTATGCACCTGTTCTGACTGTTGTTATTTATTATCTATTCTATTTATTCTGAGCAAACATATTTAGTTTCCCTTGTGATCGTTACAACAGTTCCTAATTTTTCAATCACATTCAAAACTTATCCTTCAAGGAAGCTGCAACAATTAATTATACAATAAAAATGTGTTTAAAAGTTAATGGTTTGGGTTGAAGAGTTCTGAATGTGCTAAATATTGAAAGCTATGTCAATATTAGCTTTCATCCATAGCTTGTTTTTTTTAAAGTATAATCCTGAGAGATTTCAGAATCCTCTTACCCGTTTGAAGAAATACTTTGAATCACTTTTTTCTTTCTTGTTATTCTATGTGCACTTCTTTTTTTCTTTGCCCTTTTATCTATTTTTTCCTTTTCTCCCTCCTCCCTCTGCCATCTGCCATCCTTTCTCTCATCTCATCTCTCGTACTTCATCCTTCAACTCTCAAATAAAAGAGGCTTTAAAAGTGGCCAATGCCAGGTGAGAAATTGTCTCAGATAAAAAGGATTTTTTTAAAGCTACCAGGAAATCTGTTAACAGTAAGAAATTTAAAAAGATATCATTCCCCCTTTGTAATTAGTCCCTGTATATTATATTTCCAGCTGTAATAAATGGTTCATTTCATTACAAATGATGAAACGAGACTGACGTCTTCAGCAAGAACTTTATTCCATTGTATGTTGCCAATGGGAAAATCATAATTAGAGGAGACTGCAGTATTTATTTATTTATTTATTTCCCACCTTTATTATTATAGGAATAACTCAGGGTGGCGAACATATCCAAGACACCTTCCTTCTATTTTTCCCACAACAACCCTGTGAGGTGAATTGGCTGAGAAAGAGTGACTAGCCCAAAGTCACCCAACTGACCTTCATAGTTAAGACAGGACTAGAACTCACCATCTCCCACTTTCTAGCCTGTTATCTTAAGAGATGGACCAAACTATTAAACAGTTTAGACAGTTTTCACACTGTAAACAAACCTTGGAAGATAGGGATAAGGATAGGACCTGCTTTCAAATCTTACACTGGGACTGAGAGTTTGGGCTATTAAGAGAGAATTAGATAATTGTCTCTTAATAGCCAAAACTCTCAGTCCCACTACAGGGAAGAAAAGCAGCTAGTTTACATAAGTGCTGAAGCTAACCAACAAAATGGTAAGAGAGCAAAGAGTCACAGACTGATTATAAGAGCATAGTTTTGTTTTGTTTTCTGGAAAAGTGTTACCTGAAAAAGAAACAATTTTAATTTCTTCAATTGATCCATTAGTTGTAAAAAAAATCATACTAAATTTATACATCGCTTCCCTGAGACAGGAACTAAGACATCAAGTATGATGGAGCTCACACAAAAAAGCTCTAAATTCAATCTGGTGCCAGTATTCATCATCCAGTTACTGATTATGGCTAGTTTTGATTTCCCTCCATTTGGGCCATTCCCCCGCTGTCCCTGAAGAAAACTGGGTGGCTGATACCACTTGCTATGTGGGTGTTATTGTTTCATTAAAACTCCCCAGAGACTTCAGATGGCCATTTTTTGCCCAGTGGGTCTGGTGTGGCTAAATTGATCCAATATTGCTACCATTTCAGCTTTTTTATTATTCAGCTTTATTCAGAAGCCCAAAAGGAGGGATAATGATAATGCTACAGCTGGGTCTGGGTGACATAATGAGCCATGATGTAGATGAGCAAACTTGAGGTATCATAGTATGTCTAACTACAAGGCAGTTTAGCATCTCAAAATAATTTTCATAAGCAATAGCAATAGCACTTAGATTTATATACCGAGTCAGCATATTGCCCCCAACAATCTTGGTCCTCATTTTACCCACCTCGGAAGGATGGAAGGCTGAGGCAACCTTGAGGGGGTCAGGATTGAACTTCTGGCAGTCGGAAGAATTAGCTTGCAACATTGCATTTTAACTACTGCGCAACCAAGGCTCTTTCATAAGACTCTAATTCTTCCTTCAAACCAGATTTCTAGTAATATCATGGGGATAGGCCGGTAGTTTTCTTGACAATAAGAAATGGTTTGCCATTTCTAAGATTTTTTCTTTTGTCCCCAATTTCAGTCTTATCTATAACACTGACACTTCCTGGATCATTTCTCATCTAAAGATTAACCAGGCCATATCATCTTATGCTTTTTAACAGCGGCCTGGATTAATAATGATTCCTTAGGTTTTTTTAGTCTCATCTATATCTTTTAAAAACATTAGGTATACATAAGATGCTAAGGTATGGTTTGCTGAATTGTGGTTTATTCAGCTGACTGGGTTTATATGATTTTAAGTCAGAATCCAATTAATCATTATACCTATAATGAAACAACATGCTTGCCAATAGGTAACTGAGCAATAGTTTATTTGATTAACTCTATTGGCGGGGAGGGGGGGTTGAACAGACTGAACTATATATTAATAATACAATCTGAATTCACCTAATAGGCTAAAGCAATGTTTTTCAAACTTGGCAACTTTAAGATATGTGGACTTCAATTCCTAGAATTCACTAGCCAGTATTTTGGTTAGTTTGCCATTCTGCGTGAATCCAGACAGGTGTGCTTGCTATAACAATACATTATCTCAAATTACAGATAGTGAGATTCCACATGCCCCTCTCAGAATACCACTATAAAGATTAAGAAAAGAATAAATTGCAAGAAATACACTATTTTAAAACATGCAAACAGGGCTAACACTTTCTTTTATTTCATCTAATTTAATCTAATAACTGAATTGGTCTCAAATTGACCCCTTTCAGTTTTCTGGATAGCCAAGTAATTGTAGACATTTGGGGATATCTATCTTACCTGCTTAAAATCTTGAAATTGAATGGCAGTGCAGACAATGGCTGGATTTCTACATATTGATTCACAAGCTAACCAATCCTATGTTATTTTAGCACAGTATTTTGTATAGCCTACCTGGTCAATTCCAAGGCCAAGTGAAGACTGAAACCTAGATCTCTTTCACTAGTTCTAGCCCAATTCTTTAATGATTATACTGCACTGGTTTTTATGGACTAAGAGAACGCTTTCTGGGAATGCTGAAAATATCTGAAGCCTTTGGAGTACAATTTGTTTCTAGAATGTTGTGGGAATGCCAATGTTATTTTTTGCCTTACTTGGTTGATTGTGCAGTGTGAAGTTACTGTAACCTAAAAATAACTCCGCTGAGGAAGAAGCTATCATGAATGGTGATTTGTAGACTATGCCAGCTGTCAGAGATGTTAGACCACCAGATGCTTTGAATGGCTTCCTGCACTAAGCACATGGTTGGAGTCAATAGTCTCAATGGCCCCTCCAGATCCTATCATTCTGATACATTTCTGCAAACCCAAAGAATATCACAAGAGTTTCAAAAAACCTGAAAACCCAAGATGTTTATGTGACAGTAAGGTCAAAAAAAATCTATGGATCCAATATCAGCTTACACTGAAGATCATTGTATTCATGGGAAGAGCTGAGGAAGAGTAGAGTAGAATAGAATAGAATAGAATAGAATAGAATAGAATAGAAGCTGGAAGGGACCTTGGAGTCTAGTCCAGCCCTCTGCTCTGGCAGGAGCCCTATACCTGTGGCTGTCCAGTCTCTTCTTAAAAACCTCCAGTGATAGAGCACCCCAATTTCCAAAGACAAGCTGTTCCACTAGTTAATTGTCCTCACTGTTAGGAAGTTTCTCCTTAATTCCAGGTTGCTTCTCTCTTTGATTAGTTTCCAACCATTGTTTCTTGTCCTGCCCTCTAGTGCTTTGGAGAATGATTTGACCCCCTCTTCTTTGTGGCAGCCCCTCCAATATTAGAACACTCCAATCATGTCCCCCCGATTCTTCTTTTCTCAAAACTAGCGAAACCCAAATCCTGCAACTGATGCTCCTCCCCCCCCCGCCCCCATGCAAAACCTTTGAGAAACTCTGCACTTTTGCATGTTCTACACTCACCATCAAAACAAAATTACTCCCTGTGCGCCTTAAAAGTTTCAGTGAAATTTTATTACCTGGCTTTTTAACCTAAAAAGTAAACATTTCCTTCAAGTCACAGTTCCGATGGGCATCAACTTGTGGCCGAAATTCAGCCTTGAAAAAAGACTTGTTACCATGTGTTAAACAAGACAAACAGGGAAAACGGAGAAGGGCTGGTGCAACAAGACGCTGCCGTCTGTTGATCTCTAGCCACGGGAACTAAAGCGAAGTTAGAGCGCTTGGAAGAAAAAGAAAGTCAGGACAGATGAGGAGGTGAACCAGGGAAACTCCTCCTTTCCCTCTTGACCTTCCTTGACGTCCGCCGGCCTTTCTCACGGTGCTATGCCGCGCCCTCTAGGGTAGTCCAGAGTTTTGCTCTTTGATCTCTTCTCCAGGACCAGGAGGAAACTGCATCCGCAGTAGGCGCTCCAAGAGGCAGGTTGGGCGAAGCAAAGTGCCTCGGGAAGGTCCCTCTCCCTTTGTCATGGAAAGGAAGCTGGCCCGGGAATTCAGGCACAAGGTGAGCGGGAAGCACTCGGAGTGCCACGCCAAACAATCCCCGCGGCGCTGCGGGACGTGTCGGGTTTTTCCACGGTTTGGCCTTGCGCTGGGTGGGAGCGGCAGCGGCGGCGGCGGCTGACGGAGCAAAGAGAAAGAGACATTTTGCTGGGACTCTGGACTCTTGGTATCGATTAACTCGGGCTTGGCGGAGAGGGCTAAGGAGAAAGGGGGAGAGATGGAAACCTTATTTCAGAAGAACTGGGGGGTGACTGTCCACGTGAGGGTCGAAATTTGGGAGATTGGGGTTCAGTTGTTTGCTCGTGCCGCGGGTTGCTTTGCGAAATCCACGCGTGCAGCCCAACTTTGCATACACCTCTCGAAGTAGGGGAACTAGTTTAGGCGGTGTCAGGTTGAGAAAATGAGTTTACGGGAGGCATCCTTATTTTAAAAAGGGTGCCTCTTACCTTCGCTCAAAAGGAACAGACTTCAAACACTTTATCTTTCTTTCTTTTTTTGCCTTCTCTTCTTCTTGTAGCACGTCTTTGCCGGCGCGCAAAAACTCGCAAAGCCTATTTGCATTATACGTTTTATTTTGTATTCTCTTAGAAGAATAAGAAAAGGAGTGACAATAATGGCCATACAGACGCGTCTAAACTTTTCATAAACATTCTTTGAATACATTTTTTTTTAAAAGCCCGTGTGGGTGAAAGACAAAATTCTGTTTATTCATTGGCCTTTTTGAAATATAGTATGTGATTTCTTTAATGGGAGAATGATGGAGGGCAGAAGGGATGACTAATTGAAATTTCCAGTTTTGTTCTCTCGTAATGTATGTTTGCTACCTCTAAGAGATCCCCCCAAAATGAATTTTTTCTAGCCTACCTTTTTGATGTGTTGGCCTAGAGTTAGTTGCCTTCTTGTCCAACAAGTATGTTTTAGATGCAGCTGTCCTTTTGCAGTGCACAAATCATGAATATTACTCAAAACAGCTCGACTGTAAAAGTGTTTAACTTTACATGTCTTTTTTCCTCTTAAAATGGTTGTGGTTGCAATCTAGAATAGGGGTATGGAAGTTGCATTGGCTGAAGGATTACATCATGCTCTGTGTGGCATGCTAGGGGCAAACTCTCTCTAAGGAAGTAGGGCTAAAGCCCATTTAGGGAGGCTCAGGATGTTGCATGGTGAAATGGATGCCAAAAAGCATGGCATTAGCAGATCTTTTGTTTTGTCCTTTAAGCTACCAAATTCCAACACTGCAAAAAAAAGTGGGGCTCTGTAGGTTTTGGTCCCCTTTACTTTTCAGAAGAATACACATACAACCTATCAGCCAGAGTTTTTCAAAAGCTGGCAATGTCCGTGTATCATAAAGTTGCTAAGTTGGAAAAACACTGCTCCAAGCCATATTTAGTACTTCTTTCATCTAGAAAATGTTCAGAAGATATCCGTGCTATGATTTTAAGTCATTCTTGTTTATTTTAAAATACAAGTTGTATGGCATAATCCTTTTCCTAGGCATAAAATATATCTAGAGGGGAAAATCAAAATAAATCTTTCAGCAAACTTGGTTATGGTAAAAAGTATTTAGGATTGCTGCTCGTGTGCAACAAAACATTTCTCCATCATTTGTCTTTTATACCTAAGAATTAAAATTATCCAATATAGTAAAAATAGGTAAAGAAATCCCTGTGGCTTTTACTCTGCTAGTCATTGCTGACTATAGAGGATGGTACTCATCTCTGTTTCAAGGCCATTGAGCCAACCATGTCCAAAGATATTTCCACAGTCATGTGGCCAGAATGATGATAGATAGTTGTCTTCCCACTGTAGTAGTACCTATTTATCTAGTCACATTTGCATGCTTTTGAACTGCTAAGTTGGCAGGAGCTGGGGCGAGGATGGCAGCTCACCCTGTCGCATGGCACTTGGGTCTCGAACCTGCATCTTAATTGCTGAGCATCTCAATTCAATATCTTAACCACTGAGCCATCGTGCCCCCCATCCAGTTTAGTATTACTACACTGTATTGTACTGTATTACACTACACTATGGTATGCTACACTACACTATATATCCAGTATAGTATTAGGCCAAATTTTCAGAGTTCCTTGAAGTAGAAAATGGTAAGATGCTTTGTGCAGCTCTTTACCAAAGATATCAGTTAATTACTATTATGTCTGTATTTCAGAGCTATTAACATTTAGCTGTGGAGCAACAGACACATTTCAACCATGTGCGTTAAATAAATTTATGATCATGTACTTTGTACTTGTGACCTTTTGTGCTGATAATACTCATACATCACACTGAAATTTAATTTGCTTATTTAAACTTCTTCTATGAACACAGACTATCTGTTCAGAATCTTATTTCATTAGCATTAATATTCAGGTACCTAGAACACTTGTCAAGATTAAATTTTAAAAAGTAATATTTTCAGTATTCAGTATTTCAGTAACTGACTCTTTAAGGAAACTTTTTATTTAAAGCAAAGAATTTAATATAAAAAAATTAAAAGTCTAGTATTATTCAGGCTAAATATTGTTATTACATTTCAGATTGAAATTTAGGCAAATTTATTTGAAGCAATTATTTGTAATTATTTTGTGCCACTGTAGTCTCTAAGGTCATAGATGGGAAAGGTGATATGATACCTTCTCTAAACAAACTTTATTGGCTGACATGATTCTAAAGGAACAACTTTAGATTCCAAGTGCAGAATTCATTATTTATGTTTTATTTTATGTACTTTAATGTCTTAGAAAGGTAAAATGATGCGATAGGGAATGCTAATGTCTCTTGTAAATTTATGTTCTATTTTCTATTGCATATTCAGAAGACACTGAATATGTTCAGATTCTTGTAAATATTTTATTAATATATAGGAATGTGTTGCCTTCATCATACTGTATGAAACACTGACAAGTGATTCTTAATTATTTGTTTGTTCTTGGCATCCTGTCAAGACAAATAATAAAAAATATCAGTAGAGAGTAAGTATGCATTGCAGATTACTTTTCTTTAGGTTGACATTTCTTACAATACTTTTGTAAGCAATCCATTTGCTTTTTTAGAGTGATGCTATTGCAAGTACTTATGCATATAACCACATACCTTGGGGTCTTCAGGTGACCTGAACAGGTATGAATATTAATTAAGGTGTATTACACCAAAGACTGTTAGGCTGCCCATTCAAGCTACATTAATCTGAATGTGAAATTTCTCACACAGTCTAAAAAACACCATAACCAAAACAAGGGTAATAACAACAAAAGACTGATGGAAATAGGCCTCGACTCAAAAGACGAGGTCAAATACTGGTACTCTTTAACTTATGACCATAATTGCACCCCAAATTCTAATTGCTAAGCAAGATCGTTGTTGAGTGAATTTTATAACCCATTTGGGTTATACTTTTTGCCATAGTGGTTAAGTGAATTACTGCAGTTTTAAGTGAATAATGAGGTCATTAAGCACATCTGGCTTTCCCCATTGACTTTGCTTTTCAGAAGCCGGCTGGGAAGGTTACAAATGGTGATCAAGTGATCCCAAGGCAGTACACCTGTCATAAATACATGACAGTGGCCAAGTACCCGAATTTTGATCACATGACCATGGGGATGCTGCAGCAGTCATAAGTGTGAAAACTGGTTGTACACCATTTTTTCAGGGCCATAATTTTGAAGAGTCACTTAATGAATGGTTGTAACAGAATAGAACAGAATTCTTTATTGGCCAAGTGTGATTGGACACACAAGGAATTTGTCTTTGGTGCATATGCTCTCAGTGTACATAAAAAGAAAAAATAAAGATGAGGCTGTATTGAAAAACAACTGACCACATTCCGGGACACAAAAAACAATGGAGTGAAACCGTAATAGCTGTCTTCCATTACTGAGCATGGACCCATGCTGTGATTTTAACATAAAGCAATTTAGCATCTTCTTCTCTTAAGTGGCTTTAAATTATATTATAACCACTTAACTCTCAGCAAAATGCACAAATAATTCACTTTTACTGTTAACAGAAATGAGTAGACCCGTGGAAATTCCCGGTTTCAGAAAAGTACCCAGAGAAGCAAGCCATTCTGTCAGGTTTTTATTTATTTATTTTAGAAACAGTTAGTAGAGTGAAACTCTTGCAACCTGACACGAGGTGAATTGAACCTGCTGTTTCAGAGAGTGAAGAAAGGATAACTATTTAACAGCAAGCTCAGACACAATATCAAAGCGGGGTGGAATAATTTACTTGATTGCACATCTTCAGGAAGATGGTCGCATTCAGAGAAGCCAGTGAATAGCTGGTTTCGGCCCAGTCCTTCATAGTGGCATTTGCGATCATGGGCTACATTAGTGAATGGCCTAAATGGTTTTTGAAAATATTTATGCAGGTATTTAGTCAATATCAGGTAAGGGAATCAGATACTGTAATGGCTTCAGGATTAATGGCAGAGGGAAAATATCCTATTTATGAACAGAATTATAATAGAATGTTTCATTTTTCAGGTTGACCTCTTAATTGATAATGAAGCAGAGAAAGATTATCTGTATGATGTGCTGCGGATGTACCACCAGTAAGTCTTTTGGGTTATAGTTATTGCTTTTATTTATGTGGTGTCTTTGCACATGGCTGGAGATAAGAGGTACATAGAGGGGAAATCCCTCTATTTTAACTCATAGTAAGCTAGTAAAATCTTAAAAGTATTTAATAGGAACATCAAACACCTCCTTGAACAATTGTTTTATTAAATAAAAGGCAAATGGTAATTTGGGAAAAGATAATCCATTGTTAACTTTGCTTTATTGTGTATAGTTTTTAGTAGATCTAAATGTATTGAATTTCTGCATTTACAATGAAGTCACCAGTATACTTCGATAGAAATTGTGATTCTGTAAACACATTCAAAGAGCATTCAATATGAGCTCATGTGCTCAGAGCTAATTTAATTGGATCTATGGAATGGTGTTTTGAAGTAGCAGGTATATATGGACATGGAAATGAAGCAGTATGAGAAGGATTTCAAATAGTGTGAGCATTGACATCAAAGGCATTAAATGAAAAATATAAAATGATTATGCTGATGATGTTTAAATGTATACATATGCAAACAATAATTTTATCCTTAAAGTGCCATATAATTTAAATAGTGCCGCGGATCTCCTTCAACAAGAAAATACATATTCCATTTTTGCTCTGTTTCTTTGTTTTCTCAACACAAATAAGATACAATTATAGTTTCATTTTCTACTGATTAATAATTGAACTAGGTGTGAACTCATTTTGTTTTGTGTAGAATAAGTGGAAATATTTCTCCAGAATTCAAAGGTGAGTGAACTTTATAGTTTAATTTATAGCATCTCAGCAGAATGATATTTGGCTGTTTTCTTTGTGATTTTTCTCCAAAGATACAGTTTGGCATGGTTTTGGCTACTAACTCATTTTGATTTCCCTTGAGACTGCTTAATTGTTTCTCCATTCATAAAGGCTGGTCTGCAGCTGTTTAGAGAAGAAAGAATTTTGATGAGTTAATTGTTTAAAGTGTAGGAGGAAGGTACAACCATCTTTTCTTAGCTCAATCCTTATCCACCCTATACTGGGAAATGTTATTGATAATTAAATAAATATACACTATCACAAAAGGTGGGAGAGAATTCACTCTTTCTGCAAGAAGCTGTACTTTGCTTCCTACAGAGAAACTTCAGTATTTTTAACTCCTTTGACAATGTTAGTCCCTATTGATTTTTGCTTCTAGCCTTATCCTATTTGGTTCTTCCCAAAGGGCCTCTTTGCCAAGGCTTTTAAAACTAATACTTTTTATTTCATTACGTGGATCAGGATTGGATCTATACTGGATTCTGTCTTAATTTATGCTTTACATAAGGAATACTTAAAGACATAATACCAAGGCAAATGAAACTTAGATTCCTACCCCATGATGGACTCTAATCCTCAAAAAATATATAATATAATATAATTGTACCATAATGCATTGTACATACATTTTACACAGATGAATAGGCAGTACAGAATAAATTTAACCTTTCCAAACCCTGGTTAAGACTATGCCTTTAAGGATTTCCAGCTATCATGATCAGAAAATCCCTTCCAGAAAATTTGGTAAATATCTTTCTAGTTTAACCATATAATTACATAAGTGATTGGATACAAAGAAAGTTGCTTGCATTTATTTTGCATTGAAATAAATGAAATTTAAATTACACATTACTTTCTTTCTTATTTACATTACTTTCCATTATTTAGCTTTCACTAGTCATACATGCACAGATACACACGTACCCTATATATACTGTATGCATATATATATATGAATATGCACAGTATTATACATATAGCTATTCTGCTAGTCCTCTTTGAGTGTACCATACAATAAATAAATGCATTTCTCTTTGAGTAATGAGTTGTGCAAGGTGCAGAAAAGTAAAAAAATGCTAATCGTTAAACAAAAAAGACATGAGATATGGAAACACAAATACACAGTAGTTAAATTTTACAGCAATGTCGTTCATAGTACTTCTCTATACCATACTAGTTTTGCAAATCATCCATGTTTCCACTGACCAATTCAATCAGATCTATTTCATTTGATATAACATATCTATTTTTCTTTTATTTCTTTCATTTGTTAATTCTTAACATTTACTCTACTTATAATTTAAAACTTGATATTCCGCATACCATAGTTGTTATAAGATGAACTGATAGATGGTAGGTTCTGCAGCTCATCAGTAACTTGATCACTTAAGGCTTTCCTATATTTTTTAATAAAATAGAAAAGGTGTATTATTAGCCAATACCGCATTCTGTGCTAAATACATTATCAGTAGATTTATTTTATACCTTTCCACGGTTTCATTCTGTAGATCCAAAAATCAGAAGTATGGTAGCCCTTTTTCCAAGTAACAAATGTTATTAAAAGTAGTAATCACCTGCTTCAACATTTTGTCACATGTTATAAGTGCATGGGGGAGCTCTTTATTAAGACAGACTAACACAAGTTTCCCAAATTCTGTAGATCAATGAATCTTCCAGTGCTGGTTGGTGATCTGAAGTATGTAATCAATGAACCAAGTCGACTACCATTGTTTGAGGCCATTTGTCCTCTTATCCCATTAAAACACCAAGTGGAATATGATCAGTTGACACCTAGACGAACAAGGTAAGGTTGAACAATATCTTTGACTATTGGAAAAAAGCATATAAAAGCTAATTCCTATATAAAAACTCAGAGCACACTGTATATGGTCAGTCTGAGCAGTGTTCTGTATAACTTCATTTACCATCAAAGCACACTTTTCAAATAACTAATTATTTTTTGTTATAAAGTATAGAACCACTAAAAGGACCTTTCCTTTTTCTCTTTTTCTGATCATAAAATATGACGACAGATTTTAGCTGCCTCTTCCCTCTCCTAACCATTTACTTCACAAAAGATTGCAAAATGTCATCAGATTAAACTACTGAAATTCAAACTCAGGCTGAAATTCTTATCACTAAGCTCCTATTTTGAAAAATGCATTAACAACTCAATCAAAGAGTTTCCCTCCTTCAAATCTATTCCTGCTCCTATAGAAAACCCAGTTAAATGAAATGTGTTTTGTCTTTAGAGAGCTGGTGAAGAGCAACGACTAGACCACATTGGGAAATGTGTGTGTGTTTTTAAATATCATCCAGTAATGAAATCAATAGCCAAATATGAATGAACATGAAGAAGAAGGCATTTTGCAATATATATGTTTGATAAATAAAAATTTTCTGTAGCAGCACAAGAGCTGAAACAGTCATTGATAACTTTCTGTATCCTTGCCACAAATTAATGAGATTGGACTAGCACAGGAACTCCCAAAAATAATAAAATAAAATAAATCAAAAGCCTGAATAATGAAATTTGAGTCATATATCTGATACTCAGGGGTGGGATTCTACCAGTTCACACCTATTTCTAGAACCGGTTGTTAACATTCTAAGCAGTTCAGAGAACAGGTTGTTAGAAGAAATTACTGGCCTAATCCTGTAAGGAAGGCAGGAAGGAAACATTCTGGTGTTGCTTACAGAAACTGCCTCTCCATTAACCCTTATTACATTCTTGGCAGGACTAGATTTCCTGTTTCAGGAACATCTCTCGAGTTTTTTTCCCCTCCTTTGCTGGTACTTTGCTTGTGTGGAGTGACCATTCAAAGTTACAATGGCACTGAAAAAAGTGACTTATGACCATTTTTCACACTTACAACTGTTGCAGCATCCCCACAGTCATGAGAGGCCAGGCAAGGAGATGCGTGCCTCGATGTGAGTGATATTGAGTTGGCCACGCTCAGCCAATAACATGCCCACCAAGCCATGCCCACCAATTAAGCCACGCCCACAGAACCGGTTGTTAAAAAATGTGAATCCCACCCCTGCTCATACTCTTTAAAAGCCAAGAATCTACAATTACAAAGAAAAGTTAGATGTGTTTGATTTATAGGAACTTTTATGTTGCCACTGTTAATTATTTGAGTTGCCAAGTTGTTATTACAACTTTTACAGGAAACTGAAAGAAGTGAGATTGGATCGTCTGCATCCTGAAGGCCTTGGAATAAGTGTGCGAGGAGGTGCTGAATTTGCTTGTGGCCTGTTTATTTCACAGCTAATAAAAGGAGGGCAAGCAGACAATGTTGGACTTCAGGTGAGGGGAAAAATGTATATAACTAAAAGTTATATACAAAATGCATTTTAGAAAGAAAAAAATCCTTATCAGAAGAAAAAATTGTAAAGATTGCAACAAATTGGAAGAGATTACTCTACATACCAATGAAAAAGAATGGATACTAAACAAATTGGGCACTATCATGCAATATCTTTGATTTCACATTGTGGCAAAATAAGATTAATGGCTATCCAACACAGATTAGAGCCCCATGTGGAAAAGAAGATGTCAGATATTCAAATCTGAGTTTAGTAAAGGCCAAGGAACAAGAGACAATATTGCTTATGGTAAATAATTGAGAAAGCCAAACAGTATCAAAAGAAGTCAATATGTACTTCAATGATTATAAAAGGGCCTTTGATTATGTTAATCAAGTTAAGCCAGCAGATACAAAAGTTACCATTTGTATTTGCAACTTTATATCTTTATATACACAAAGAGGAAAGGAGAAGCACACTCAAATGTTGTTTATAACATGAAAGAACCACTTATAAACTTACACACATTTATGTTATGAATAGTTTAAAAAGCCATGAATATTATATATTATAAACTAACTCAAGAAAATCCCAAAAGAACAAAAAAAATCCATGTTTAAATAGAAAGCATATGAACAAATATTAAATTTTCATTGTATTATAATCAAAAATTTCTAGAAATCTGTTAGAAATCTGCAGCAAACAGACTCTGTTGATATGTGATTTTAAGTATTAACATAAACTGTGTTCATAATAATCTCACAGGGACATCTCTGAAACTTTCTGAAAACAAGTAAATAAGAGAAGTTGACAGGAGGCCCATTGTTCTAAATTGCTGTCTCATGATAATGCCAAATGCTTCTGAAATTTCATCCATCTGCATTATTTCATTAAATCTCCACACATTTTCTAAGCTGGAAAAAATGTGGTCTGAGAAAAAGTAATGAGTAGTCAAGATATCAGTTTCTTCTCCTTTTTTCCATACTATTTTGATTCATCTGTGAGAAATTAAAAGTTTTCTATACCGCTAAAACTACCTGCATATATATTTGTAACTGAGGAACATTTCTAGCTCTGACCTATTTTCCTGTGATGTCTTCATTTTTTTTCTGAATGGATAGTGTTTAGCCTTTTCATGTCATTCACCTTTTCAAAAATTCTTCTAGCTATTCTCCTAGATACAGATATCTTTGAGGATGTTGTGGGCTAAAAGGAGCTGGAAGTTATTATGGATAATAGAAGTACAGCAAAATGAGAAAATGGAAAATTTGAAACCACCACAGTTCTGCTTCCTATAGTCTAGCTAGTAAAGAGACTGTTTTCAAAAGTCAAAACAAAGCATTTTCTGTTTGATACTTTTCTTTTTAGCCCCATAGTTCTTCAGTGATAGCACAAGCAGCTTAATACATGGTGAAAATACAAGACATAAAATGTTTCCTAAAAGTATTTCCTTGGACATAGAATTTTGTACATAAAGAAAGCATGTTCTATCTTATAATTCCCTGCATTCTAAAACACCTGAGAACTCAAGCTTGTTCATTGTTTCTTTAACAGTAATGATAGCAATAGCAATTTAACCATCAGCACCACCATCACCAATGTCCTTTGTTTAAAAAAGATAAAAGGAAACCATAGAGATTATAGTCATGGAAAAGAGTTGTCGAAGTGTGGAGTGGGAGCTTTGCAAACTTAGCTTCCGGAGGATATCTTTAAAAGGTAGCAAAACTATGATCCAGATATAACAAGGACAGATTACTCTTGGTTTGTCTGCTTTTGTAAAATGATTACATTGTTGATCCACAGGATACAGGTAGTCCTCAACTTACAACCACAATTGAGCCCAACTGTTGTTAAGTGAGACATTTGTTAAGTGAGTTTTGCCCCATTTTGCAACCTTTCTTGCCACAGTTTTTAAGTGAATCATAAGTTAGTAACACAGTTGTTAAGTGAATTTGGCTTCCCCATTGACTTTGCTTGTCAAAAGATCACATGACCTTGGGACGTAGCAAGAGTCAACCAGTTGCCACGCTTCTGAATTTTGATCACATGGTCATGGCTACAAAGGTCATAAGTGTGAAAATTGGACATATGTCACTTTTTCAGTGCCGTTGTAACTTTGAACAGTCACTAAGTGAACTGTTGTTAAGTCGAGGACTACTTGTATTCATTTAGCAAGTGCAATGTCTCTTTGCTTTGCCCTACGTCATTGTAACCATGGGCTTATTTATTTATTAATTCAGTTGAATCTGAATTAATTGACGTGAATTTGGGCAGCTTACAGTTAAATTAATTAATAACAGCATCACATTTCCTCATTAGAGATTTGTGTTTGAAAGAAGGGGGGATGAGGACGGTGGGGAAGAGGCTTAATAGCAATAAGAATCTTGCCCAGTAGATGGAGCAATGATATCATTGTGAAGTTTATGGAGCCAATTGTTCATTCCATTATTTCAGTCTGGTCCACAAATAATATTTTGAATCTAAACTAAAATATTCTATGCCCTACATAGTTGCTACCCAAGTCATTCTGGCAGATCCCTTTGGGCTTAAATAACTGCATAACATGAATAAATAAGTAAACAACAAGAAGATAGGTCTTCCAAATTATCGGTTGCATAACTGTAACAGAGTTATGCCTGAGAGAATATTTAAAGAATATAAGAGTGAATTATACAGTAGTGTATTTGCCAGGCTATGAAGTAAGACTAAATCAAGTGTTGAATTTGTAAAACATAGTAATCTTCAGTTGATGATTTCCTTCCCTTTTTGCACTTTGAAACCTTCCCCAATTTTTAAAGGACTATGTATTATTCATATTTGCACAATTACTTGTGGTTCAGTTTATTTCCAAGCACAAGCATGTCAGGGTTTTATAAATAAGCAACTCTAAATAATAGGTATTCTAGCTCTGATGTAAAAGTGTGAGGTAGATTTCGCGCTTTGAAAATTACTGGTTTTAGGCCCCATTGGTGGAAAAAATAGCTATAGTAAGACTTAAGGGTGACAAGAGGTTCAGATAAGAGGGAAGAGGAACAAGTAAAATAAAAAGGGACCAATAATTGTTTCCTGAGATAAAAGTGGGCATGGGGAAATGATATTTGCAGAGTCAGGGGCAATAATACATTACATAGCATCAGGATAATTTACAAAATTACTCTGTATAATTCATATTCCTAAGTCAACTGCATCCCAGCTTTCATGTGAAGTTCCATGTGATGCCCAAGATACTGAAAAGTTTTTATACAATGAATTGTATTCATGGCCAACAGTGTATCAATGCAAGTATCTTTTAACTAATGTATGGGAGAAGAGATCCCAACGTTTTACTGCATGGAATGCCAAGACAAAGGTCCACTCTTCAAAAGCTTTTCCCCAGCAGCAGGAAGTCACTAGAGCATACATGCTCCCTTGCAATCCATGCCTACTATGTAGTTATTCATTAACTTAAAGGGATGGGTTATGCCTGTGATGGTGAACCTATGGCACATGTGCTACAAGTGGCACAGAGCCCTTTCTGTGGGCATGTGAACTGTCACCATAGCTCAGCTGCACCATGCATGTGCCAGCCACCTGGTCTTCAGGTCTCTGCTGTGCAGAGTGGGCGGGATGCATGGGGGGTGGGACACATGAACGGGGGGCATGTGTGGGAGACACATGCACATGCCCGGGATGGGCGCATGTGCAAGGATGCACGCACATTGCATTTTGGGGATACGCGTGCTTGGGCACTCGGTGCCAAAAAGGTTAGCCATTACTGGGTCATGCTGTTATAGATTGTCTCCATTCCATAGGGTCCACTTTTCTTGGAAATGTTGTGTTGAGAGTACTGTTTACCATTTTCTAGAGAAAGACAATGTCTTTTTTTCTAGAAAAATATTGTTAGTTTCATATACATATGAATACATATCATTTCACCACCAACATCTGTCAGCAACAGCACTTTTTAAAATTTTGTAAAATCATGACTGAGTTATCAGTAAAGACTTGGCTTTTTCGATCGGCCAACCTGGACTGAAGGGGTTTTTAATTGTTTTTAGATTTGTTGGTGGTTTTAATTTTTAATGTAATTGCGGTTTCTTGTTTAATTGCTTTTTAAATTTTCTGTTTTTATTTTTGTGAGTCGCCCCAAGTCCTTCGGGAGATAGGGCGGCATAGAAATCCCATTATTAAAATAAATTAAATTAAATTAAATTAATAATAGTATCTAATTGATACCTTTTCCAAGGATTAGGAATTTCTTCCCTGACTCTTGCCTATATGTTGACTTCATGTTTTGTATGGTAACAAAAAGTAATTAAAAAGTTAGATAACTTATAAGGCACAACCACAATGGCAGATATATTGAGAAAAGTGGACCCTGCTATGGCAGCCATTTTATGTTCTGAAAATTTGATTTACATCCAGGATCCGGCCAATGTACTATCAAAAAAATTGAATGAAGGTTAGGCTTATAGAGCCAATTAGTTATTTCGCAGCTAACCTAGTCAGCTACTGCATGTTTAAGGAACTTTATGTGGCTTGCCATTTTTTTTCTTACACATTCTATTCATTTCATAATAGAAAGTGTTTCCCTCTGTACCAGAAGCAACTTCTTTCCAAGGCTGATTTGCAACTGTATATTTCTGCTGAAATGTGCTATTGAGTTTTGATTGGTTGATTCCTCTTTATTTAAGGTTGGAGATGAGATCGTTCGAATAAATGGTTACTCTATTTCTTCATGCACTCATGAAGAAGTCATCAATCTTATACGCACAAAGAAAACAGTATCTATAAAAGTGCGACGTAAGTACACCTTTGCTTTGAGATTTTTTGTTCCACCTTTACTACTTTATACATAACTCAAAGCATATCTAATACTCTTTCCTCCTCCTATTTTCCCACAACAACAACCCTGTGGGGTGGATTGGGATGAGGGAGAGTCAACTAGCCTCCTTTCATGGCTAAAGTGGGACTGAAACTCACAGTCTCCTGGTTTCTAGCCTGGTGCCATAACATTAGATCAAACTGATATGTGATATACTTGCCATAATTTTATGTTAATTAGATAAGATAGATCTGAGCATTTTGTTAATCACCTTTAAATATGATTTTATTGCAGATGTTGGGATGATACCTGTCAAAAGGTAATGCTTTTTTTCTGAAAACATATCTTTAATGCACAGTATGGATCGTACATACTATCGTAATTTTCAGTTGTATTTTTCAAAAAAAAAGTTCACCTACAAAAAACTTTTAAAAAAACCTGCATAGCTTTATGCATGCTGTAATACAGATATCAGAGGTAAGTAATAAGTTACTAGGCATTAATTTTATTTTGATAACATATCAATCTTACATCTTGTCATCTGCATATCTTTTCTTTTAGTTCCCCAGAGGAGCCTCTCAAGTGGCAATATGTAGATCAGTTTGTATCTGACCCTGGGGTAAGGTGCCCATTCAGCTATCATAAATTATATCCTGTGGTCTTTAAATTCTTTTTAAAACTCCTGTCCTCATTACAGATGCTCTGCACTCATGTTCCCTGCCATTGGACTCACTGATTGGGACTGACAAAAGTTGATACCAAAAATGCCTGGGAACTGGGTTGTTTAATGGGATAAGGCAGATATATACCTATATTTTTTACTGAGTGACAGCTTACCTTTTTGATGTTGCAATTAACAGCTTCATAGAAATAGACAGTGCTTCCCTCATATTGAAATCTACACAATTTAAATACTAGGAGGGGCAATGAAAATTCTGCAACCAACTCTTAATGTTTTTTTAAAACGTGAGCATATTACAAGAATAACTAATTGGGACGAAAGCTGTAAAGATAGCCTGATAAAATGTCTGTTGCTAAGTGACTAGTTTGTCACCTAGTCTGTTGTAGCCATTCAAATCTGGATGCCATCCAAGTATGTGGACCTCTATATGACTTAAAGGTCAAATATCTGGAGGGTGCCCAGATGGAGAACTTGGAACTGGCTGAAGAAAACGCTTACTAAATAGCCTCTGAAAATTAAATGGTCCTTTAAAAAGCAAATTGGATATAGTGGCTAAAAGACTGAATGGGAAGATGTGGCTTTAAAGTAATTTTTGATCAACCAGTCTTTCTCATTGTAATGATAAAGAGAGAGAAAGAAACCTCCATTTTAGGTTTATTAGCTAAAATGCACACAAAAATGAAGATTAGGTAGTAGAAACCCTTAAGATTCATCTTTCTCACAAATATAACCTGATAACTGACTTTGGCAGTGGGCATGCAAAACTGACTATTACCCACAGGATTGATAACATGGTTAAAGTGACAGGATGGAGCAGAATAAAGCAGCTTAAAGTATCCAGATTTCACTTTTATAGATTATATCAAATAATAATTATATCATTTTTGTGGAAGCAATTATACATATGACATATGTATTAAGTTGTGTTTTGATTTTTGAAGATGCTTCAGAAATACTTAACATAGCCACTTTTGAGATTTAGAAAGGCTAAGACTATAGAATTACTTTGATCACTGAATGAGAGATAGTGATCCTAGTCTGAAAAACATCATATCACAACATATTGTTATCGATGAAATATGTGTAATCTATGGGAGCTTCAGCAAATTATGATCTGCTGAATGACCTTAGTCAGCTTTTCTTTATGCCATTTATTCCATTCCAAATTCCATTCATAGTTTTTTTTTTCTTCCATAACCCCAACCCCATCCCAGGTAGCATTCCATCCTCTTTGAGTAGTCTCAGACTTCCCTAGAGTTGTATTGTTTTTTTGGAAAAGTTTTCCCCTATTGTTTTCTGTTTTCAAAAAAAAATCTGCTGATTTCTCCCTTTTATATATGCTTAATTCAGTTCCATTAAGAGAGGTGCTTTAGGATTTGAATATATTTAGCATATGAGATAATGACCAAAAAAAAGGTCAACCTAAGGCATTTTGATGGTTGAGGTGAAAATGATCTATCCCCATACCAACTGGGCTGCAGCTGAATATAGGCGCAGGCAAGAAAACAGGGTAAACACTTCCTCTTGTAATACAAAGCAGATTATCTGGAACACGCACATCTGTTCTCCAGCAGAGGTGAACAGATATGGAGTTGTTATTACTGCTTCTCTGTGCTATCTTCTTAGGCAACTGCCCCATTCTCCTAATCTCAGCTTAACTTTTCCAATATGAGTAAACAGATCATCTAGAGCTTGTGTTTCATCCTGGATTGCAGATGTTTATGAAACTTAGATTCCATTTGAATTGGAGTGGAAGGCAGTGGAATAACTTCTCTGTTTAACTAATGGAAGTTAGTTCTCTGTTTAACTAATTGCAGTTTCAGAATGCCTGTTGTCTCTTATCTTAGGATGGCCAAAACAGCATTGCAGGTCTTGCATCATCCGGAGGAAAACATTATAAAGAAAAGAAAGTTTTCATTAGCCTAATTGGTACAAAGGGCATGGGATGCAGGTGAGTTATGGTGTTTTCTTGTTACTTGTTTCTCCAAGAAAATGTAGTTAGTGGGAATGAGCCATTAATTTCAGTTAATTTCAGTTAAACGTCATACTCGTGCAGAGCTTTGGATTTGATTCCAAAAAGAGGCGTTGAAGTGGCTCTGGAAAAGAAGCAGAGAGTTACAGAAGAGTTTTCCATTCATAGTCTAGTACACGGGTGTCAAACTTGATAGCATCATGGGCCAGATTGTGACAAATGTTCACCTTTTTTGCTTTTGCAGAGCTGGGGGTGAGCATAGCTTGTGCTTGATGTATCCGGCCCGCTGGGCACCAGTTTGACAGGCCTGGACTAGTACTTCAAAATATTTTTTGGATCAGAATATGAAGTGCTGCACAGCCCTGTTAAACATGTATTTTGCTTTCACATATAGATCATTAAGTATTAAAAGGACTGATTTTGGCATTTTTATTGTTCAAAATGAGATCATTCGGGGTGAGGTATCATCAGTATGCTGATGATACTCAACTTTTCATCTCCACCCTGACCCATATCAGTGATGCCCTCTCCATGATGTCCCGTTGCCTGGATGCGGTGCGGATCTGGATGGGGAGGAACAGGCTTTGACTCAACCCGGCCAAGACTGAGTGGCTGTACATACCAGCATCTCGGATTACTCAGGAGATACCACCATTGGTCATGGGGGGAGAGGTGTTGCCCCCCGTGAATAGGGCACATAACCTGGGCATCCTCCTGGATACACAGCTCAGTCTGGAGGAGCAGGTGGGGGCTGTGTCCAGGGGGGCATTTGCCCAGATGTGTCTGGTTTGCCAGTTGCGCCCTTACCTGAGCCGAGATGCCCTGCGGACAGTCACTCATGCACTCGTCACTTCCCTAATCGACTACTGCAATGCTCTCTACATGGGACTACCCTTGCGGACCACCCAAAGGTTGCAGCTGGTGCAGAATGCAGCCACACGGGTTGTGATGGGAGTGCCCCGATAGTCCTATGTTACACCCCTTCTGCGCGCCCTGCATTGGTTGCCGGTTGCCTTTCGGGTGAAATTCAACGTCTTAGTAACAACATACAAAGTCCTACATGGCTTGGGTCCGGGGTACTTGCAGGAACATCTCCTGCTGGCATCACAGTCCGATCGCGCTGTACGCTGCCACAGACAGGGCCTCCTTGGGATACCGTCGGCTAGACACTGTCAGCTGGCGGTGCCCAGGGGTAGGGCCTTCTCTGTGGGGCACCCACCCTGTGGAATCAACTCCCCGTGGACCTTCATTTGGCTCCGGATCTCTGCTCCTTCTGCTGTGACTTAAAGACTTGACTATTTCAGCAGGCCAGCCTGGACTGAACTAAGAAGGGGAGGGGTTTCTGTCTTTTAAAAATTTTAATAGTTTAACTGTTCTTGTTCTTAATTAGGCTTTTATTGTTTAATCCTTTTTTAATTAATTTATTGTACTGTATTTTTATTCTGTGAGCCTCCCTGAGTCCTTAGGGAGAGAGGGCGGCATACGAGTCAGATAGATAGATAGATAGATAGATAGATAGATAGATAGATAGATAGATAGATAGATAAAACACTGGTACAAATTATTAAGCCCTAAAGCAGAGGTAAATGCCTGCCTTCTGGATTGGCATCTCAGTTCTTTGGCATGTGAATCTTTGTGGACATTTTTATTAATTACTGATATATGTCTTGAAAAGAACTAAAAGAGTCACTTCATTGTAAAGGTAGTTTTCTTTTCATATGGATTAGAACACTTTAATTCTCTTAATTGAATTTATTTGCCCTAATCATAGATATAGATGCAAACAAAACATTTGTGTGCTGTAGTCCTTATTTAAACACACAAACAACACAATAAAGTTCTTCATTTTATTACAATGTATTATAAAATGAAGAAAGCAAATGTTTTGCTTTCTTATCCTTTCTCAGAAAAATCCACAACCTACCAGATTAGATTTGGTATATAGGAAGAATGGGGAGAGGAGAATGTGAATAGTCTATTCTTGATATGATTGCCATTAATTGATGATTTTATTTCTTTGATGTTTTGTTCCAGTATTTCCAGTGGCCCTACCCAAAAACCTGGCATTTTCATAAGCAACGTTAAACCAAATTCTTTATCTGCTGAAGTAGGGTTGGAGGTGAATATAAACCATACAAAATCTAATCGCATGGAAATATTTAATTTGGAAGAAGTTCTAATGGTTCTTCTCTAATCATAAAAAGTTTGGTTTGTGGAAATTGGTTTTTAACTTGCAGGTGAATGTAGTATATTATAGTAGTATGTTTTATATTATAATTGTTAGCCATGTTGAGGACTATTTGCTAGTGTAAATACAGATTATCAGTTAATTAAATAAGTAAGGGTGGAAGAGAATCCATTCATGTATCCCAGAAGTTAAAGTGAATAATGAGCAGTTTAAGAAAATTCTGATAATTATATACCTCTATCTTGTTGCATTGAAATGATCTAATCTCGTGGATTAGATTAAGCAATTCCTGGAGTGGAGCTTTCCTGGAGCTGTATGATTTTGAAATTTCTAAGTCTCTAATGCTCTGCAAACAAGTTGCAAAGCACTTGCAAGAGAAGAGGGAGAAGGAGGAGGTCTCCCCTACCTCCAATGCAAGCAGGTATAGGAAATCACCTTTTCCCAAGCAAAGGTTGCATTTCATACCTTTCATTTGACCTGCCAGGATAAATAAAAACTTTTCTGACACAAGGGAAAAAGATCCAGTCTCAAAGGAAGAGACCTATTTTGCTTATTGTTGTTCAGTTACTAAATCTGAATGATATGGATCATAGTAGGCCAGGCTAACTGTCCCCGAAGTTTGCCCAAATTCATATTCATTGTGTCAATCATGCTATCTAACCACCTCAACTCATTCTCTGCTGTCCCCTTCTCTTTTTGCCTTCAATCTCTTCCAATATCAGGGTCTTTTCTAGTGAATCCTCTGTTCTCATTTGGTGGCCAAAGTATTTGATCTTTAGCTTCAGTATCTGTCCTTTCAGAGGATAGTCAGGATTGATTTCCTTTAGGATTGACTGATTTGAGCTCTGTGCAGTCCAAGGGACTCTCAAGAGTTTTCTCCGACTCCACAATTTGAGGAGATCTATTATCAGATTTCACTGAATAGAAAATTCTGCAGTGTTCATCTCTTAAATATTGAATTGTGAAACTAAATAAGATAATCAAAGATAAATTAGATAGTCCTGGGAAGCTGAGGGTTCCAGTATTAACCTTTTTGCAAAAACTGTGTGGATCTGTGCATGCACATATATGTTTTAACAGATGAAAGAACAGTGAAGAGTAGAGCTTTTAGGATCTGTCATATTTCAAGAGATTTCCAGAGCAAAGAATTTACTATAATAAGAACTATACAAAAATATTAAGCACTTTTGTTGATTGTTTTTTTAGGTTGGTGATCAGATTGTTGAAGTAAATGGTACAGACTTCTCTAATATGGATCATAAGGAGGTAATTAAAACCCAAGTGACCCTACATGACATAGGACCTGTTACTTCAGGGACGGTTCCTGTTTCCCATTGTATCTGCCCAAAAGAGGTCTTTGGAGAGGATAATTAAATGGCCCTTTCTTAGTTTATGTTCCCCTCTGGACTTGATGTCCCTTTGTCTCGTGCTGTTTTAAGTGTAGTGGAATGTACACCTGCAGGAAAAATGGGGGACAGTTTTGGTAATGCAGAACTTTCCCAGAGAGAGGCCCAGATTAAGAGACTGCACAGTCCCAAGATGGAGGAAGAGAGGGGAAGAGGTTTAGGATAGCCATACCTTAGAATCTCTCACATATATTAATATCTCTAGTAGATTAGAAGATTATAACTTTAGCATGGCAAGATTCTGTCCCTTAGCTGCAAGCAAATGAATGATTGGACTCAATTGATATTATATTATTTCTGGGCCTGACATTATGTTTACTATATTGTTCTTTGTTTTTAAAATGTTTAACCACTGAAAACTGTCCAGGGTAACTGGGAGTCAGATGGCATATAAACTTAATAAATTACTCAATGTTCCTTTGAATAAAATATAATATAAATATACAACTGATTGATTCAAGTCCATTGGTTACCACATCACTATAGCTACCATTTACAATTTTATCTGATAAAAATTAATCAAAGATGTTGAACTAGGGAAATGTAATTTATTTTTTTAAAAGACATGTCAGCTTTGTCAAAAAATTCTATACACTTGCAATCTTAACATATTTACTTGGGAATTACTCCTTTGTGTTCTGCACAAAATTGCATAATACTCAATCCACATTTCAAAACTGAAAAACCATCTCTAGGTGGTTAAAAATAACCAAAAAAATTGTTTAAAGTTCCTAAAATAATTGTATCATGTTGATTGAAAAAAATGTTGAAAAATTTTTTGCAACAGTGTTTATGACCGGAATTAGAATTAGGTTCCCCTATTTTCTAGAATAATAACTGAAAAAATACTACATTGAGGAGAATAAAAGCCATTCTAACTGCACTATTAGTCCTGTAGACTTTTACAATATTTGGATTTTACATTTTAAGTTTTCTGTCACCACCTCCCTTTTCTTTCTTTCTTTTTTTCCCAGGCTGTGAAGGTGTTGAAAAGCAGTCAAACCCTGACAATCACTGTTGTAACTGGAGCTGTAAGTATTAATGTCATAGCAATCAACAAAAGACTTGTGAAAAGTCAAAAGGCTGCTGTATACAGCAGTAAGAAATGAAACACACTCAAAGAACATATCCTGGGATCCCCCAAAGTAGAAAATGCGGGGTGGAAGATACAGCCTAATTTCCAAGTTCATGTAGTTACTATCCTAAATGATTTTACTTGAGCTTAAGGAATTTAACATTACAAGTATGTATCTACTTACAAGTAAGTTGTATTAAATGTAAGGAGGCTTACAGGAAGGCTAAATCGATATAGGACTACAGGCTGGCGAAGTTATAAACATAATATTACCTTTAATCATCTTTGCCAATTCAATATTATTTTCTCTGCTTATTTTATTGTGTTATGCACTTCTAGAATTATGACAGGCACAGTGTTGTTCAATTTGCTTTTATCATTTTGAAACATGATAAATTGCAGTAGAAGCTCAGTCTAGGGACAATGCAAGGAGAATGCTTGTAGAAATTGAATAGCTTCTGCTACAATTTATAATCCATTTCAAAAAGATAAAAGCAAACCAAACAACAGCATGCCTGCCCTAATTCTAGACATACATTCACATTTGTTTCGGATCACTGCTCAGGCACAGAGACTGCTTCTATCAGTAGCTATGTATAACACCTCTGGTGCTGTGTTCACACCTTTCAGTGTAAAGATATACAGTTACCAGAAAATAGAAGCGAGAATATAACTCAAAGGTAATCAACCGCAATAAATAGCACTCAAATAAAAAAGCATGCAGGTTTGTGTTTATGAGACATTCGTGTTTCTGAAATAATTTAAAATGGATTTCAATCTTCTCAAATGCAAATTTCTACAAATGAGATTCAAAAAAACATAGGGCTTGGGCCCCAGTGGCGCACATAAAAATAAGAACAGAATTCGGATAACTACACCCATAACATGCTTCCAGTGTTTTCCTTTTTATACTTGTTACAGCTATTTGTTTAAAATTATTTCCGTTCTATCAAAATTCCCATATTCAAATTTTGTTTGTTTATTTCCAAAATAAGTCTTTTAAGTTTTGCAGAGTTTTCCCTAAAGAAAATATTGCAAAATATGTTATTTCTCAAACATTCAAGTTAATTACTATGATGGTTGACTGACTAAGTTGATTAACAGGGATTTAAAACAATGTTTAGGGCAAGGAACTGTTTATGACTGAGGAAGAGAGGCAAAGGGAAGAATATAACCGTGAGCTGGAGCGCCAAGAGTTAATGCGTCAGAAGTGGCTTGCCCTGGAAACTAACAAAATCCTGAAAGAACAACAAGAAAAAGAAAAACTGTAAGAAGGGGTCTCATCTATTAATGAATTGCCATAATGTGTGACTGTTGATTCGTGTAACCATCAAAACTTAGTTAACTTGATTTCTTTTCTGAAAGCTTTAGAACTTTTCAGTGATCATATAGCATGATAATTTAACATTACTGTTTCTTACATAGGAAGACTAATTTTGAATAGAAGCATTTTCTTGTCAAAAGGCAATATTATAATACTAATCAGGAGTGGATGATTATTAATAAAAGAGAATGATTGTAGCTGTTTTCTGACTTTTCACACTAGGGATTTATAATATTGTATAGCAGGAGTGTCAAGTTGCTGGCCCGGGGACGGATATGTCATCCACAGGCCCGCCCACCCCAGCTCTGTGAATGGGGAAAGCTTCATGAAATGTCATGATGGCAACATGGCACCACAAGTTTGACACCCGTGTCCTATAGCTATAGCAGATATTATAAATTTTCTATCTTCCCTACTGATATATTACCATTACAATGGCTGGATGATGCTAGAATAGCCTAAAAATAAAGTGGAATTGGCCAATGAAGGATCAATAAAACAAAGTTTCATTTCATTATTCAAAATATATTATATTGATAGCAGAAGTAGAATTCTGATTTAAGAAGGTAGTGTCAGCTTTGGAAGCCATATTAGCACCAGACACATTCAAAATGATACAATAACATGTTCTTTCTGTGCCATTAAATTACATGCTTATCCACCATTAATCAAGTAAAATGTTGACCAATCAGAAATTTACCTCGCTATTTGTCAGAATCCAATGTATGTCATGGTCACCATTCATCATTAAGTACTCTTGAAGAGAAGCATGACAAAACCAGGAAAGCTTTTTTGGACTCCACTACCATATGCATTGCAAAAATTAAATAAATAAACTGAAATTATGTTTGTAAATAGATCTGTCTTTTTCTGTTAAACACAAAGAAAAGCACTGAGATCATAACACAACTAAGAGTGAAATGAACTAACAAATGATACATTAAATATTGCACTCCTGGAATAGCAACTAAGTGGGACATTAAAACAAAGTGAGCATTTTTTAAAATATTTTGAGACAGTCTCAGAAGAAATGTCTTCTGTTCATGCTCAAACCTGTTGAAAAGGCCAGGAAATAGCCTCAAAATAGACACATTAAACATTAGGCTTCCATAGTTCAGTCATCACCTTCAGTCACTTTCAAATCATAAAAGGATGTCTGTAAATAATGCCCAAGTTCAAATGTGTATCCATGCTACTAGTTACCTTTGTCAATCATAAAGAATAAGAAGGAATAAAACTTTAGCTTCTTAGTAGATAGAGAAGTGTTGCATATCTCATAAAGCTATCTATCTCAGGGTATAATGTCCATCCATCAAACAATAGAACAAGCTGTCTACAGATTGTGACTTTATATATTAAGTATCATTCATTAGTTTCATGTGGGGTATATATTTCTAGGCGAAAAATGGAGATTGCACAGAAGGCTAGTGAGGAAGAAGAACGATATCGTAAAGAAATTGAACAGTTAAGTCATTCTTTCATGCATGCCTTTTCCTCTGTCCACATGCCTATATTTTGTTTTTAAAATGGTACAATGACTTTGTGAATGACAAAAAAGCATCTAGGATTCATTCAAGTTTATTTGCTCACTTCTAAAAACTTTTCCTTTTCCAGATATACAAGGATCAGACCTCATTTCAGATCACCAGTGGTAGAAACATCTCTTTGAATGAGCTATAATAATTCTTTGTGACAGGTCAAGAATAGTTTGGTTGAAGACCAGATTGTCATCCATGCCTTCTACCTCATCTCAAATGGTGCAGGAAATGGATAATTCCAACCCACCAGTCAGTTTTGGCTCATGATCCCCACCTCAGATAAATCTGTTGAATTTCCCAACAGAGTGTGTGAAGTGATGCTTTTCAAAATTAATTAATTAAAATGGATTCAAATTGGATAAATAGGTATAAGAATGGTTTAAGGGAAAGGAGATAAGAGAAGGATGAAGTTTTCTTTGTTAGAAACTGTAATTCATCCAAAAATGCCCCCTGCAGAATTGTGGCATTACTGTGCCAAAAGTTTCACAGTAATGATTAGCTTTGAGGAAGAAAATGTCAACCACACACATTTTTCTCTTTCCATAGATTAGTCTCAGGAGTAGGGATCTCACATTGGGATCTTGGTAGACTAAGGAAGTGTGCTTAGGAAATAGCTACCTTTGGCCACTTCTACAGACCCTAAGCTGTTCTGTAGAGGGACATATGGGATCGTTCTTCATCTCAGATTGCAGGACATTTTCACTGCAGTCTGATTGTCTGCACTGCAGAGAGCCTCTTCTGAGAATCTCTGAGAATTTATTTTGGTAGAGAAAAATTACTAAGATTGGATCTGAAATGGAAGTGAGGGACTATTCTCAGTATTCTCAGTGCCCACTGGAATCAGTATGATAAATTGCCTACTATATGTATTCTTTCTCTGCAGGTCAATTTTGATTTTATTTTAACAAATGCCATTTTCACTTAATTATTATTAATTATGCATTAAAAATACTGGATTGCCTGGAATAGATTTCTCTGCTGCTTCTTACTTCAGATTATTGAATTCATTATACCTGCAGTATTGACAAATAAGAGTGAGAAGTTTCTGCAGGCAAACAACTAAGCTCGGAGAGCACGAGGGGCTCTTCATTTCAACCCTACAAATATTCTCCTTTATTGATAAATTACTTTGGGGTGCATTTTAAGCAGTATAAACATATATAAACACTAAATACCATAACAATATAAGTTATTTAAAAAAACAATTGCAAATTCACTTTCTTGTTCTGACCAAAAACTAGCCAAAGGCCAAGCAGGTTTTTCTATCATAGACCTAGCCACAGTTAAAGCTTTTAAACTGAAAAGTTAAGTACCCAGGGGTGGGATGCTACTGGTTCAGCCTGGTTCTATAGAACCGGAGCTCTGAACTGGTCCGGTGTCTGTTGCTCTGTTTGGCCCACCCGCTCACCTGGGCTCTTGGCTGTCTTTTATTTCCTGCTTTTTCAACCTCAGCTGCTTTGCACGGCACAGCTGAGGTTGAAAAAGGAAAGAAGAGGAGTTTGAAATGCTGCGCACCCGCATGCGGTGCTTGTCAGCTGTCCGGGCAGCACAGCTGAGGTTTTTTGGAAATGGTCTACACACGCACGCAAAACGCAATCTCACCAGGGGTGAGATTCTACCTGCTGGAGAACTGGCAAAACGCGCCACTGGCTGGCCCCGCCCCTCCCACTCACTCCTTACCTGGTATGCACGCCATCAAACTTGTCTGCTAAGTTGCTATTTTTTCCTTTTTTTCCCCCAACCATCAGCTGTTCTGCTGTGCCGGGAGATTTAGATTAGCTAGAAAGCAGGAAATTGTTGCATTTCTTGCTTTCTAGCTAATCTAAAAGCAGAGCTGAACCTTCCTTAGGACCGAAGCTTCTACAGACTCAGGTAGCCGATGGCAGATAGATAGATCTCTGAATGAATCTGTGATTCTGTGAGCAACTCAATCTGCCTGCCTGCTTTGCCTGATTTTGGGCAAAAGTTGCTCTTTTTTATTAAAAAAAATCAATATTTACATAGTGTGTTATGAGTTAATTTTGTGAGTTTGCTTGCTGGCAAATTTTATGAGTTTGCTTGCAAGCAAATTTTATTTGACAGACTCAGGTAGCCGAATGTAGAAAGATAGATCTCTGAATGAATCTGTGATTCTGTGAGCAACTCAGAGGTTGCCTCAGCCTTCCATCCTCTTGGGTTAGGTAAATTGAGGACCCAAGATTGTTGGGGGCAATAAGCTGACTTTGTAAATATGCCGCTGGGGGGGCAAAAAAGCCCTAGTAATAAGCAGGCATATACAATGGAATGAAGGCTATTGCTAAGCGCATTGGGTTGTGTCCCAAAAATTGTAAACCACCCTGAGTCTCCAGAGAAGGGCGGCATATAAATATGAATTAAAAAAAAACTCAATCTGCCTACCTGCTTTGCCTGATTTTGGGTAAAAGTTGTTCTTTTTTTATAAAAAAATTCAATATTTACATAAATATTTATAATATTTACATGCAAGCCATGTCCAGCCAGTCACATGACCACCAAGCCACACCCACAAATTAGGCCACACCCACAGAACCGGTTGTTAAGAAATTTATCCCTGTAAGTACCTACTTAAATAACATATTCTGAAACCAGAAGGATTGGGGGATGTTTAATTTTGGCTGTGTTATGCAATTTATTTTGATATGCTTTTGCCATTTTTGCTAGCTATGAGAAATAATAAAGTAAAAAAGCTTAGTCTTGCTTTATATGTTTAAAGCACAACTTTATTTTGTCATGAAGCTCAGAATAGTTGCTTTACAAAGTATATTGATTGAGTTATTAATGTTTTTAATTATCAACTTTCTAAGTCTCCTGATAGTTTACAAGGAATGCTTCCATTTGGTTTCTTGTCTAATGACTGACTAATATCTAAGTCTAGGTTATATTTAATATAAGTCTAAACTCAGGTGACTCTATCATGTCCTTTCACCCTACACTCTCTAAAGGAGCAATATTTTCCTCTTTCCCAGAATAAAGGCTGAGGAAGAGAAGTTCAAAAAGCAGTGGGAGGAAGACTGGGGTCATAAAGAACCTCTAAAGGCTGCCAAAACTGTAATTGCAGAAGTACATTCTCCACCTCGTCCTAAACATCGATGTAAGTAAGATGTTGTATTCTTATGTGTAAGAAATGTGTTTCATTAATTCCAGCACAGTACATTTCTAAAATTGTAGGCATGGGGAGAAGCCAGAGATTTGAGCTGTGGAAATGAATCTCTAGAGTAGTTATTGATTTTTCTTCTCTTTGTTACTTTGATTAAATGCTGTGCATTCTGAAGGCTTTTTGGAGGAAAAAAATACAATAAACTAAGGAAGAATGAGTGCTCCTTTTTTTGCTTTTCAATGGGAAATAATTTCTGGAAATCCATATTTCTGGGTCCAAATACATAGACTCATTTTAACTTCTATTGTATGATTCTTTTGACACATAAATGGTTGGCATTTCAGGTCAATTTATTGCATGGCACCCCAGAACAAACCATCTGTTTATAGAACTAAAGCATGAAAGAATATAGGACTCATCTTATTCCTACATATGCCTACTTTCTTCACAGACTTTTTGATTTTAATTCTTTCATAAGAACCACCCTCCTGCCAAAGAATTGTCATTTCTTCTTTCTTTATTTCTTTCTTCCTTTCTTTCTCAAGTAGATGTAGAGGAAACTGCATTTGATCAGTCCACATCAAATGATACAACTGGATTGAAGCTGAAGGAAAGCCAACAGGTTTGCTGTAGCACCTTGACTTCTCTTGACTTTCTTACTGCCTGCACTATCCCTTTTGCTGACAATCATTCTTAAAATTGGACTGTGCTACACTCTCTGTGGTTTTTTGTAATTCTCACATTAAGGAAAGCATTAATATTTATTTGCTGTGCTAACCAATTTAACTTTGTATGATTTTTCAACCCAAGAGGAAAACATGAAATGGCCCTGAATGGGATCTTTGTATGTTCTGTCTCATTACCACTGAAAATAGATCTGGGGTCAAGGAATAGTTCAAATTAAGTGATTTCTGTCATTAGAAAACTAAGACAGTGTCTTTTGCCTGTATCCTTCTGATTAATTTCCTTTAACAATCATAATAGCAAAGACCTACAGAAGATTGGAAGAACTAGCAAAAATGAAAAAAAATTATTTAGAGAATATCATGCAGTATGCTTCTGAAAAATTAAGTTATAATACTTGGATTAAAGCACATGTATCAAACTAGTCATGAAAGTGAATAAAAATTACTTGTGTACAAAGTGATTATAAAAGTGAAGTGGCTACAATTCTCATTCTCTGAAGAAGACACTTCTACCTCTTATTTATAGCTGTTTCAAAGTTAAGATAAAAATGTACTCCTTTTGCATTGCTATAATTTTCATCTTTATATGTTGTAATCTGCTGATATAAATATCTATAATGCATTGTTCTCCTTTGCATACACATAGCTTTTGGATGGTTTTATCGGTATGAGGGAAAATTTCCTACTATTCGCAAGGTAGAAAAAAGTTGAACATTTTGAAAAGTTTGCTGTGATCATCTCATTTGAACCCATGTGCATTTTCCTATAGTTAGGGTTATCTTGATAAGCATGAAAGGAAGGAAAGGTCTGCATGCATTATAATGATTTATATCCAAACCTGTTGTGTAGAAAAGCGTTTCAGTCCTTGCCTGCCCCAAATTGAGCCAATTATCCCTTCTCTTTCTTTCTCCTACATTAATTGGCAGAATCTTAGTTCTCAATAATAGGTTTTTAATAATTGCAAGGGGATGTTAAACGAAGGCAGGCTGAAGCTATCCTCTGTGTGAATAAAAAACCTACTATCTTACTATCCAGTATACTTTATAAATACACAAATAAGTTCTCCTTTGTGGTGTGCAGAATTGTAAATAATGCAAATACTCTTATTTGGAACCCTGTTGGTTTATGCCATTTCAGTCATCTGACTCTAAGTGGCTTATCTCTGCAAATATTTTTCTCTCTTTAAGATAATAGACATTGCTTTCCTGAAAGCTAATTGGTTAAGTCCATTAAAAACAACAACTTTTATTAACTCATATTAAGGTTATCAAACTGAGACATATAAGCAGTTCAGTGAAATTCCAAATAAGTAATTTGTTATCCATTGAAGGGTTTTGCTGTGTTGTTCAGTTTTGATTTTGATCTTTGTGCAATTTGTGGCTTTATCATTTTGGCATAATGCATTATATTGCCTGATAGAATGCTTCCATTACTTATATGTGGACCTATTCTTTAAAAGCATGCAAAACTGTAGTTCTCTGGGATATTTTTTTCAGATAAGTGTAGTGGTAAATTTACAAGTATGCATGAACTTTGTTATCTCTAGCTTTCCCTCAAAACCTGATGATTTCATGCCCATCTTAATCATTATGGGGGTGGTTTTTATGCCTTACTGCTTTAATAACTGGATGATTGTGTCACAGTTATCTAGGAGAAACTCTGGCACATTAGTAGCATATATGTATAATTAATATTAATATAACAACAATCCAGAAAGGTAAAGAAAGAAAAAAAGCAAAAAGTGACAGTCTTAGTGAACAGAAAAAAAGCAAAATGCAACTGGAGTTTGAGCTAAAACTTCTCAAGGAAAAAGAAGAGAAGTTGGAAAGAGAAAAACAGTTGAAAATCAGCCGACTGGTTCAAGAGGTACGTTCTTTGTGATCTGTAAACCTTTGTTTCCTGTATGAAAAGAGTGAAAAACAGCATGCTCCTGGGTATTTAGATATGTTATATTTGAACATGTGTATACTTAAATGCATTAATGAGGTTGAATATTAACTAACCTGACTTAGCTATTAAAACATGGAGAACATAAGTTAAAAGCTGTAGATTATAACATAATGTCACAGTATAATTCAAACTATATATATAAAAGTGAACTAGTTTCTTAGTTAGATGATTAAAGCAATGTGGTTCTGAAATGTATTTGATTTGGCATTCAGATTCATTGGAAGACTAACAAATCTTTCAATACTTATGAGTGGATGTGTTGCATACCATGCTATAATTTTTTGGGTGTTGTATATCAAAAGACTTGGTAAAGTGGAGAAATTCCGTGGCAATGGAGTAAAACTCTCCCTTGCAAGATGTTCAAATGATATAGGAAATCAGCAAACTTTTCCCTCTTTCTAACAGTCATCTTTTGTCCATCTGAATATAGGAGAGGCTTAGTGAAAATCAGGGAAGTCACTATTACCATTTCAGTTTTAACTCACATACCTATTGCTATTTGGGATAAAAAGAGGTGCAAAGAGTAGAATAGCAAGCCCCTCCATATCTGACATGTTGCCACCAAATGTGATTTGTACCATTACAGAGGTTTTGATTTGTTCAGCCAAAAAAAATGTAGTGACAATCTCCTGTCCTTCCTCCAAACAGCCATTCATTAGTGTAGTGTATGAATGAACCCAAGACCATTAATTTAATGGACAGCTCATTAAATAGGTCAGCCATATTGTGTGAACATGATGCCTCTATATATTCTATTCTGAAAATGGATTCCCCTGTGACTTCTTTACATATTTCAAAAGGAATACTGCTTTTTCCACATGTAATTTTCACCAAACTGGAAGAATAAGTGGTTGGCAGACATAAGTAATCATATGTTTATGTTCCCTAGGAATAAATGCTTGGAGAATTGGATGACAGTTGTTCTTGTGTTTGTTACTTGGAAGTTGAAGTATGTTGTACTGTCTCTTTTTGCTTATCACAGGGATTAGTAGAATGATCAGTGGAGACCGTACTCATATATATGATCAGTATTTTATAAACGTGATCAAAGGATATTTTATATGTATGAAATAGATAGAGCACGTTAATATCACCTCTAAAATAGTGATTTATTTGAACAGCTGCTTATATCAAACAACCAGGTATCTGTCATGTATTTGGGGTTTCTACTGCCCCAAGGATAATTAATGAGATGAGACTGGAAGAGTGCCAGAAAGTGCCAGATTCTTGCAGACATTCAGTTGTAAATCACTGAATGATAAGAAATTGACTGTGTAACTCTTAGATATAACTCCATTTATTTCAGCAAGCCTTGTTGAGATAAACATATCAATTCGAATCTAACAATCAGCCAATTTTAATATGGGGTGTAGATGTATTCAGGAATTTGCTGAGATTGCAATAGATGAATTACAAAAATATTTAAAACTGCACACAACATTTTATTGCCAAAATGTATTTCAAGTGTGCCTTTGAATATAAATCTATACATGTAAACTCTTAAATTTTCTTCTAAAATTATGCTACAACTCTCAGGTGTCTGAGACTGAACGAGAAGATTTAGAAGAATCAGAAAAGACTCAGCATTGGGTGGAAAAGCTCTGTCAAACACGTTTAGAGCAAATCTCCTCGGTGGAGAATGATTCTCCTGAGGTAAAATAAGATTCTCACCCACCCAGTAAAATATTTGTTTTGTAATCTTACAAATTGTTTTTTAAGATGTAGCTTGCAGTATGATCTGTAGTAAATCATTTGTTTTATCAGGCGATCATAATGAAAAAAAATGTTTCAGTTCTTATGTAAAAATTAGACACACCCATTTTAATTCAGTATCATGTTGTTAGGAATGACCTAGATCAAAGGCCTCAAATTTGTGGCTCGTGGGATGCATGTGGCCATCCATTTTGTACCTTGTATGCCTACCAGGATGGTGGGTGGTGGTGGACAAGGTGACGCTTAACTGACAAGAAAGCGGGCCCAGCTTTGCCCTTAGGGTAGATTAAGGAGGCTGCGTCCTACTCCATGGGAAGCTCCAACTTTCTTTCCATTTTGCCACCTTGCCTTGTTAAAAAGTTTCTTGGGCTATAGGAGTTGTTTCCTTTAATACAAATTCTTATTTATTGGTGCAGTACAACTAGACAAAATGTCTCCCATAATAAAGATTGTTTTAAAGGAATTGAGAGCATTGGGGTTTTGAGCCTAGTTCCTTACTTTTTACTGTTAGTGGAGTTGTATCCAGTCATTTAAGCAAGTGCTGCATTAAAACAAATCTGTCATGCTAGAAAACAGGTGCCCGTCCTGCTGTTTCTGCTTCTGCTATCTCTGTGCGAAGGTTTGCTGGCGGTTTGCAGCTCCATACCACTGACCTTGATGATATCAGCTTAAATGATACTGGCAAGCTTTCAAAACACCCAGCACCTCTGCCTCCATTACCCCATACGGTGTCTGTAGCCTCAGTAGCTTATCCGCTTTCTCCACCAAATATTCCATCTACTAAAGGATCAGCACCAATACCTAATTCACCTTCATGGATTCCATCATCCTCTCCATCTCCTTGGGCACATGTCCCACCATCTCCTTTCCCTCCACCATCTCCACCACCCATTCATCCTTCCATGCAGACTGTTGGCACTCTCTATCATCCAATGTCCAATCATTTGGATGAAAAAACTGGCTGCCACAATTTTCAGCCTGGCAGGGCAGAAGATTCCCTGGATAACTGGGAAGTGAAAAACTGCAAAGAAAGGAAGATTAGTCCAGTTAATGCACAAAGCAGCAAGCAGAGCTACCTTTCCAGTCCAAAGGTATGATATAGAATATATATTTTGTGACACTGAGCTGCTGCTGCTGCTGCTGATTCAAGTTATCAAGATAATAAAATATTTTCCACTGTGACTTTTACCTTGTATGATACTGTTCTGAAGTATTTCTCATTTTTATAACTTTCCATGAGTGCATTTTAATTACTTTGCCATGTCATGTCATCATTTTTCCCCACTATGTTGCATGGAAGCATTTTTATAAATTGTATTACTTCCCCTCTCCCCGTCTATACATTACTGAAGAGCTAGGTAATGTCTTAAGTGTAGTCCAAGATTCAGGATGAGCAGTGTTGTTTATTGGCAGATGTGATTTAGAGGGTAGAAAAGAAAGTACTGCATTGCCAAGCCCAGAGCAAGCAGCACTGATTACTAGCCGTCAAGGGCAGTTCAAGATGTGGGTTGCACCTATGTTAGGGCATAGGACCTATTTATTTGAGGGATCCACCTCTGGTGATATTGGACAGAATGCCTTATTAAGTGTGTCATCTAGTATGACTCAGAAAGAGTGTTTGGTCTGCATAAAATATACACATCCTTTCTGTAACATTCTTACATTGGAACTCCTGTAGCAATTTACTCCAGGCACCCCTGCCCAGCGTTATCCAGCTGTACCTATAGTGTCCAAACCAGTTATGCTGCATCCCGACCACAATATTGTAGTCAGACCAACAACCAAATCAGAAGCTCTGGTAAGTCTGTGTTGGTATGTTCTGCATGCTTTGAATGTATAGGAGACTAGCTGTCCCACTATCACTGTCACCCTCGCTTGCTGTGATTCTAATTTGAATGTACACTGAATAATTCAGAGGTATTTAAAAATTAAAATATGTTAAACACTTTTTTTTTGGCACAATGAGCATTTGGTTGGATTAGTTGCAAAATCTCCTTGTGGTTGTTTTGTTTTTTGTTTTACTATCCTGTTGCTCTGTAGCCTATATTAAATCACTTGAAAGGTTCAGAAATTCTTTAAGTCTACAAAGTAATGCAATTGGGGTGGGGTGAAGCTGCAGAACAGACACTTGCTTAGCATAGGAACAAGGGGACAAATGGACTTTCATTAAATAACTAAACAAATTGGTGTTTGAAAAGGTTCATTTACCAGCCTATTGTAGCCATAAAATTATTGAAATTCTTAGATTCCAGGCTTGGAATAAAGGCCTCTGGCAGACCTGGCCTTCCACCTGGTCTTTCCAAATCCTTTAGGTCTCTCCTCCTGTTGCCACCCAAGATGCCCAATGTTGCCATCTTTTATTGTCTCTTCCACCACCCAATCATCACAAAGTCTTTAACAACAAAAGCTCAATGTGTCCACTAACACATAATATGAAATCACTTCCTATCAATTCCCTTGTGGTTACTGTAAGCAAAATAGATTCTAAAACGAAAGTTTAAAATGCAGGACTAATAATAAGAAATTTTTTCCATTCAATCATTTCCATACAATTCCCTCCAGTTTTCTTGGAAAAATAGTATAGTAAGAATAAAAGATACCATATATATTTGGAGTTTTACTTAGGATACAAACTGAATAAACTAAGCTTTCTATATTGTAAAATTTAGCATTGAGTATTAATATCGATGTAGAATTAGGCAAGCAGAAAAGTATAATGAAAATAAAATAGAATGTAGATATAAACTATAAAATAAAAATAGAATGAAAGGTTTCCTATATTTATCAATTAGACCATTTCTTGTTCTTTGCATAAACAGCTGAAGGATCATTTTTATACCATTTAAGGCAGGGCTGTCAAACTCCCGGCCCATGGGCCAGATGTGTCACAGTTTAGTGAAGGGGGAAAAAGTCCCAATACATCATGTGATGCTGCCATGACAACACAAGTTTGACACCCCTGATTTAAGGCTATCCTACCAGTAAACTTTTTTTTAAAGGCAATTATCCTAGTGATGTAGCACTAAGTATAAGAGCCGTGGTGGCACAGTGGCTAGAGTGCAGTACTTCAGGCTACTTCTGCTGAGTGCTGATTGCCAGCAGTTTGGCAGTTCAGGTCCTACTGGCTCAAGGTTGACTCAGCCTTCCATTGTTCTGAGGTGGGTAAAATGAGGACCCAGATAGTTGGGAGCAATATGCTGACTCTGTAAACTGCTTAGAGAGGGCTGTAAAAGCACTGTGAAGCAGTATGTAAGTCTAAGTGCTATTGCTATTGCTATCTTTTGGCTTCTGTTTCCAGGACTGAAAAGACAAATTAACTTTTGCAATGAAATAGGGATCTTATTTTCACCTGTGTAGACTAATTTAAAAAATGAATTAAGGAGAAATTCAATTTCCATAAAATCGGTTCTGAAGCAAAATATTTGAAAACATATTTAAAATGAACCAACATTTTAAGAATTTATTGTAGCATAAAACCAATGTGCAACTAGAGCTGCCTAAAAAATAAGCATTAATTAACCAAAGTTCCCCACTAAAATACTTCTCATTATGTCATTTTAATTTGAAAAAAATGAGCATTATCTTTCAGATTGTTTTTATTCAGTTCATTCAGTTGTAATTAACAGTACAGCTAAGTAATTTGAATGCTTTCAATAATTAATGAAATATCATCTCAAGGTTACTACAGTTAGCGAATATTTGGTTTGCATTTTTCAATTGCCAGTTGTAATCAGAAATATCTTGCTTTGTCAAGATGGATATTACTAGATCTGACCTCATGGAGCAATAAATTCTGAATTTATTTTCCAGTTTTCGGATATTGATTGAGGTCAATGGAAGCTTTCTTCTAGGTTTAGCTTTGTAGTAGATTGCTTCTAAGAAACATAACTGGAGAGGAAAAAATATACTGTCTGTTCTTCACCTGCTGCCTTTCACAGTTCTTTGTTAAACACAGCAAGCTTGGAGGGAACAGTCTTTCAGTGATGCCAGCTGTCCTCCTAAGCTTAATTTCATAAGATGATGATATTTTTCCTCCTGGACTTGGAAATAATAGAGAGAAGACTTGAGAAAATTGTGGATTTTGCTTACTCTTGTAAAATGTTACAAAGTAGGGGGGGCTTCTCCAGGCAGCTCAAATGTATATCAAATTCTCATTGTGCATACGCTTGCTTGGTTAGTTCCTCATTAACTCTGCTTCTCCCTGTCCTACATGAAGTTTTGGTACTCAGAATAAGGTTTCCTAGCATACTCTACTTCTTCCTCTGTGTGCATATTTATATATCAGAATCGCTGGATTAGAAGAGATCATAGAGGTCTTTAGTTCAACCCCCTGCTTGATGCAATATCTACTACTACATCTCTGAGAGATGACCATCTGCCCTTTATTTGGAGACTCTAATCCAGGAATGTCAAACTCAAGGCCGTTGAGGTGCTTAGATCTGGCCCATGGGGCTGGCCTAGAAATATCAAAGGACCGGCCCACGGAGAACTACAGTGCTGATTTGGCCCACAAAGAAATCCAGTTTGACACCCTTGCTCTAATCTATCTAATCTCTATACATGTTTATTAGTAATCTAAGCACACATGCTTAGTTAAAACAACTCTTGTTTTACTTTACTTTACTTTATTGTCATTGCACCTCGTACAATGAAATCAAACACCATCTTCAGTGCATATCATGACCATGACCATGAAAATAAAAACAAACACACATCCTTCACCCTTCACACATTGAATTGGAAACACCCGACACCACACCAACACTGCACTATACAGCAGAATTCAAAAGAGCTACTGCCCTGGGATAGAAGCTGTTTTTCAGCCTATTTGTCGTTGTTTTTATTATTCTGTACCGTCTAGGTACCGTTTTATTTCAGTGCTGGGAATTATGTTCATTCCCAGCTGGTCATGAGTCCCAAAGAGTCCCTTCGAGATAAGCACCCACCTTCTTTCCTTTGAATTGCTGCCAACAACTAGAGTGCCAAATGAATTATACAAAACCAACTGAAGTACAAAGTCCACACAGAGCTTTAAGGATTAATCTGAACAGAACAAACAACTTTGCTTCCTACAAAGGTTTCTTCACCTTTGCCTGTCCTTTATACCTTATGGGAGGGGCAATCACCTCCAAACCTTACTCCCGCATTGCCCCTTTTGTCTCAGCTGCTCCTGCCTTCTAGCAGCTCTGCGCACACTGGGAAGAGGCTCCCCTTGTTCCTCTGCCTCGCTGCTGCCAGACTCATATATATAAAGACTCAGGAGGCTCTGCAGTCAGCACACCACTCCCAGATGGTCCTGGCCCCATTTCTGCATCGGGTGCAGGACCCTCGTCCGAGTCCTCTCCAGACTCCCAGACTGGTCCCCTTTCCAAGGTGGTTTCCTTTTGCCTGTCCAATTCCGTTGCTGTCTGCACAAGCTGCTGGCGAACCACAACAATGCACAGGAAGTCAAGTTTGCTATTTTGTTTTTATTCTGTCATCATTCGAATTCTTCCCGAGTACGTAGGATGTTGTGGTGTATCGATGTAGTATAAGTGTAGATGCAAGCAATATGACCTTTTGCAACTGACAAATGGAAATTTTGTAAATGGACAGTTTTTCAAAGTGTCATCCAAGGCTTTTGGTCTGGCACCTAAAGTGCCGATAACCACTGGCATCATTAGTAGTTCTCAGCATCCTGAGCGCCTACCACAAAACCATGTTATATTTACATGATATATGTACAATATAATGATTTACATAATTATCTTATATTTCTGTAAAATTGATTATATATAGTATAAATTATATACAATAATTAATTATATTATTAAATACTTATATTATAATCAGTTCACAATAATGTGTAGTTACAACTGCCAGTTCCTTAGCTGGTGTTGGCCTTTATTAAATAAATAAATTAAATAATAATTAATGTATATTAATAAGGAATTATTATTAATCATTGAAATTAAATTGATATGCTGTCCAATTCCCAATGACTGGGCAATTTATCCATAAGTAATCAAAATAGATGCTCTATAAACTGCTTGCCCCTCTGATAGACTTCCTAATAGATGGATCAATGCCTGATTTGTAAGAGAAAACACCATTTGGCTCTTGCCATGTTGGAAAACTCCATTTTCTTTCCAGACTCTGTAAATGTCATTATACATATTTAGGATAAAAAGCTAAAACATAAATTGGGAATATAAAGAGTACTTCTTTTCTTTAATTTTTTTTTATTATTATGAACATTTCAATAATAATCTAGTAGAGGGCTGTAAAGCACTGTGAAATGATTATATAAGTCTAAGTGCTATCGCTATTGCTATTACAAATTTCATAAGCTCTTGAATAATGTACCAGATACTGGGCCTATTCCTTTTCGGATCAGCCCTTTGTGAGTTTACCTGACCTTTAGCTGAAACTTTCAGCAGGAAACCCATTAGGTGACTGATAGCCATGGTTTTAATTTCCTAAATGCTTCACAGGACTTGGACAAAAGAAACATGTTAGCTAGACTTAGACTCTTCATGCTAGTCAGAGCGGAGGCTCCAGAGAATGAAAGTAATAAGTCAATAATAAATTCAGTCAGATTATTGGAGATCTTGCAGTTTTCTTGAAATATCACATCCTAACCTCTTCAATATTTTTGCTGATAAAAACAGTATCAAAAGAGCTTAATCTGCAATTTAAATAGTTTTTCCCCTGTTTTTACTTACAGCTCTTCAAATAGCTTAAAGCAGGAAAATGAGCTATTGTTTCAATTTACGGATAGCTTCATCAGCACATTTAACTTAAGTTACTATTCTTACACATCTGCTGACAGACTCTTATCCAGTCTCACTTCTTTACCATTGCCAGGGGATTCTGAATTTAAAGTTCTTATATTATTCCCTGGCCATAGCATGCTCCAGACTCATGTTATGAAATGATATGCGGAACTGATAAGGAAGGATAAACCTGCTGCAAGAAATTGAATTTGCACTAAGGCTCTATTACAGTCTCACATTAATGAAATGAAACTTTAGCCCATTTTATACAAGGCACACAGTGAAAAATGCATCCTTTTATTCAAAATGAGCTTCTGAAAATACAGCTACAATTTATTTTCAATAAGCCATTGTGAAATATAATATAATTGTTTTTAACTGGACAATTTATTTAGCTAGTATATATGCTGTCAGCAGCAGCTTTAGTTACTGTTATTCTTTAGTTTGTACCTCATGCACATTTTGCCAATGTATGTCCTATGGAAACACAAAAGGTTAACACTCATTAGATGGGTGTTCAAAAATCTGCAAAGTTGCTGAAACGAGGGTTGGAAGGGCTTCAGTCCTTCTGTCTTCTGAAAAGGATATAATTAAAATGCTTATGCTTCTGTAATAAATAGTTGGATATGCATTAGAATAAATTCTCTGATGGCAGTATTTGGCAAATTTTGATTGGATGGTAAAAATACAATTTCAAGAAGTACCTAAATAAGATAATTAATTTAGAGTATGTGGAAGAGTGATTAGTAGTTAAAGGTACTGGATTAGAAGCCTAAAGACTGTAAGTTCTTATTCTCTGTTAGTGTCGGGCTTCAGCGAGCTTACCGACTCGTCGTCTGGTGTGAAGCCCGACACAGTATCTTAAGTGGGGAGAGAGTCCGAAGATATGCTGGCTTGAACAAGGAAAGAAGTTTCACTCCTGCAGTTCCCATATCGACTCGAAGCATCTCTACCTTATCAGCAGGGAACTGCTTGAGGGAGGGTTTTACTGCCACCTACCCTTCCCGGCTGGTGGAGGCTCACTGGGAGAAAAAGTGGGGGGTTTGTACTTTACCAAGATGGAATGCTTGCTTTCACGGTGGATTTGAGACGGGTGTGGGTAGCTCGGGAGAGGGAAGTAAGTTGCCGATACTGATCTATTAGTTGCGTTTAGTATTGCGGGGTGGAGGTTAGGATTAATGGGTGGGTGGATGTTAGTTAGCTGCACGGGGTGGGACTGCATAATAAAACGCGCTGAGAGGCAGATGCTCTCAGCGCTGGCTTTGATTGGAATAACCACTGTTGCCGTGTTGGAAGGAAACGAGTCAAAATAAATGAATCTACCCACAAAGGATTGTGAGTAAAATAGTTTATTGCCAAAGTTTCTATGAAACTGAACGAGTCTGACAGTTAGGTAATGGAAGGTCCCTGAATAACATTGATCCAATCATTTTCTCTCAGACCCAGGCAATGGCAAACCATTTCCAAAAAGATGGCCAAGAAAACTGCAGTGACTTGTCCAAACTTATATATGCCTTTGAGTCAGCCTTATTTCTTGCTTCTTCTTCCTTCTTACAGGACAACCTGATATTAATGGTGGAGGAAGAATTCAGTTAAACATTTATGGTTGTCACCCAGCTTCTTGCCTTTCTTTTCTAGAGCTTTTCCCAAGACAATCTGGAATAGTCCAGAAGAGTAGGTTTTTGTAACCATCATCTATTTGCCTGTCCACAGTTCTGAAAACCATGTACATCCTACAACAGTGATGGCTAACCTTTTCGGCCTCGAGTGCCCAAAGCATTCATGCATGCAAATACAGTGCATGCATGTCCCCTGTGCATGTGCCCCACACATGCACCCCATCCCCAAGACTGCACCCCACCCCAAGCATGCACATGCATCCCCCACGCACACGCCCCCCACATGTGCCCTGCCCCACTCACATGCACAGCAGACACCCAAAGACTGGTCAGTGGAAGGCACACATGTGCATCTGTGGTGAAGCTGAACTGGGGCAATGGCTCACATGCCCACAGAGAGGGCTCTGCACACATGCCATAGGTTCACCATCATGGTCCTCCAGGATTGTTTTTTTTCAGTAATTCCAATTAACTTTGAATAGATACATAGAATATGTAAAACTGAAGAACATTTAAATGCATGTGAGCATGAAGGAGTGGAGTGATGCATATCTAATCTATTAGCTGATAATTCAGTGAGTTGTTTTTCTTTCTTTTCAGCCTCAAGAAATGTTTAAAAGGATGGTGGTTTACAATTCATCATTTAAAACTAACAAAAAACAAGTAAAATCATATTTCCTCTTTGCATATGTGTGTGATATTAGTGGGCTGTCACAGTTTTATCTTTTATTTCTCTCTCATAATATTAAGATAAGGTGCAAATAGCAAGCTTTGATATTTTTTTCAGTGAATGCATGCAATTCTGCTAGATTTTGAAGAAACTGGCTATAAATACAAAAAGATCTGATGCTGTAAATTCTTCGGTCATTTGATATTACTAGTGATTCTTTGACCTTTTCATTCAAATATAACAATATAACATAAGGAATATGGCTAATTTTTTTCCATTCATATCTGTCCTATTTTTTTCCATTTCAATTCTATCCTTTGTTGAAATTAATTGAAAATGTGGTTTGGTAATAAATGAGGAAAATGATGGATTGCATGAATCCACCCAGAATGGCCAAGGTGTCTTTTCCAGTGATTGTAGTTAAGGTTGGATTTTGTAAAAGAGTATATCCTACTTTAATCTTAGCTTTTCTAGTATTCTTAGCTAATTGTCAAAGAATGTTTAGATTGTTTTTTTTTTCAAAGACTGTTAAAGGTTTACTGCTGTAGGCTTTTAATTTAATTTTTAATTTATTTATTTTGTCAATCGCTTACAAGGATAAACATAGTTGTGAATACATGAAATGAATACATATAAGAAAAATAAAAGAAACAATAGGACAGGGACGGTAGGCACGTTGGTGCACTTATGCACGCCCCCTACAGACCTCGTAGGAAAGGGATGAGGTCAATAGTAGACAGTCTAAGGTTAAAGTTTTTGGGGTTTGGGGAAGAAACCACAGAGTCAGGTATTCCAGACATTGACCACTCTGTTGCTGAAGTCGTATTTCCTGAAATCAAGTTTGGTGCGGTTAACCTTGAGTTTGTATCTATTGTGTGCTCTTGTATTGTTATGGTTGAAGCTGAAGTATTGATTGACCGGAAGGACATTGCAGTGTATGATTTTATATACTATACTTAGATCAGACCAAAGGCAGTTAATGGCTAATATCTGTTGGGCAATTCTAGACTTCAGGGATTTGTGACCATGGTCTAGAAAATAATTTCCTGATGTTTCGTTACCAATTGTGGCTGCCTTATACAGACAGAGGTATGTGTTAGGCTGACCACAGGCAACTGAGCAGGAATTGATAGGGGTCCCTCTCAATCTTTATTTCCCACAGCATAATTGCTTCCCAATCAGCTCATTCAGTCCCTGGTAAACTCCCTGTGGTCTGCATAGCATATCGTATCTCTGATTATGCCAGCCAGTTGCTGGCTAAAACCTGATGCCCAATTGTCAAAGATTCTACTGTGTAAGAAACACTAGGTAGGAAAGAATGAAGTGAAGGATTTACAAAAGCTATTGTTTCTTGGGGGAGTGGGGAGGAAGCTGAATCTAGTTGATGCTAATTCTGAGAGCCTCAGGAATGTTTGCTTATCCTTGCTCTCAAGATATCATTGCTGCATCCATGCTACCGTGAGCTCTCCAAATGTTGCCAGACCTACAGGCATTAACAAGGGACAGAGTGAGATGAAAGTGGCAATGGGTGTGTAGAACATCTAACCCCATGTTGTAATGGAATGCATTATGGCCTTGAGGAAAGACAAGATGAGAAACTGTGTAGGAAAGAATCAGAGAAGAAGGGCAGGACCCCTAATCACAGAAAGAACCTGAGAAGAGACTTGCCAGTGGTGGGATTCAAAAAAATTTACTACTGGTTCTGTGGGTGTGGCAGGGTTCCCTACTGGTTGGTGGGCATGGCAGGGGAAGGATACTGCAAAATCCCATTCCCTCCCCACCCCACTAACCTGCTTTTCAGCTCCATTCTCCTGTGCAGGGCAACAAAAGAAGACCCAGCTGATCAGCTGGAACTTGGGAGGCAGAGAATAGATGGGAATGGGGCCAGTCAGAGGTGGTATTTGCCGGTTCTCCGAACTACTCAAAATTTCCACTATCAGTTCTCCAGAACTGGTCAGAACCTGCTGATACCACCTCTGGACTTGCCCTAATGGATCAGGAAATTAAAAGTGGTGGATTTGCAAGATTCTGTTAATGTAGCCTTACAATAAAATATAATTATTTTGTAAAGTCCTGTTTCCTGTTTGGTTTAACTGGGAGGATTTGACATCAATTTTGCATCTCTGAAAGTCTTTTCAACCCTTTCTTAGTTTCTTTCTATGTCTGTTATGTGGTTGAGGGCTCCTGGCCCTCTTCTTTGATTGTTTCATGGCAGCATCTCTCATGCTGTTTCCTCAATGCCCCTAATGGAGGATTGTCAAACTCTCGGCCCACAGGCCAGATGCGTCACACACTGGCCACGCCCATGCCTGGTTTAACAAAGGGGGGGAAGTCCCAATACATCATGTGATGATGTTGTGATGACATGAGTTTGACACTCCTTCCCTAATGCATTCAGTTGCACCTACCAAGGGCTATAAATATTAATGATTTTTAGAAAGAACAAAAGTTGTAGAGATCTAAGAATTTGTTTCAGCAGTTGTCAGGGAGACATCTAAGTTTAGTGCTATGCATGTTAAATTCCTATATAACACTTTATCACTGTTAACCACTGTAGCTACTCACTCTCTTATAAATACTGTATTCTTTCCAACCAACAATGAACCAAAAGACAAGACTTCACATCTTTGTTTTATGTTGATTATGCTGTGGAAATTTAAAACTTGCAAGCAACTCAAATGAATTACATAAAGTCTTTCTGCATGGAACAGAAGTTGTAACTATTCTGTATTTTGAGGCAACAAGCACCTGCTATGTGCCATTTTTTATGATGTTATTTTAATTGATTGATTGTATTATTTTGATGAGCAAAGCCTACAGCAAAATATTGGTAAAAATTGTTCTAGACCAACTAAAGAAGCCAAGGCTTTATTTGTTGTTGTTGTTTTTTATTGCAGACATCATTAGGTCATCCTAGAGATTATTAGATGTTGTGGCTTTTTCTCTCCATAAGCAGTGAAGGAGATACTGATAAAGGACTATGGGACTATGGGAACTACTATTTTTATCTTTGTCAGTGTTCTGGTTATAGAGGAAGAAGGTCAGGTTAGGGACTTGATTCAAAACCCTCTTTCCCTTTGAGACTCCCAAAGCAGTCCCCAAAAACCAACATACTAATCTATTCCTCTTCATATCAATGGAAGGGAAAAGAGCTATAGTAGCGAATCCAAATAAGTATGCTTCCAGACATTCCCTCTTCTGTTCTGTCCTCATGGTAACCACACAATCAAAGAAGAAATAGCAAAAGCTAAACCTCAACATAGATCCTTCCTGCCATCTAACCATACCTGTCTGAAATTTTTCTATGAGTGGCTTCTCTTTTTGTCATAAAACACAAGGGCAATTTTGGCCTTTTGAAATTCTGTCATGATCTAGGAGTCTCTGCACCATATTTATGAGTTGGAGTTCATGAGGAGAGCAGAGAGCAAGGAGAAAACTAGATATGATTAAGCCATACTAAAATGAATAAAGCAGCTCTATTCTACATGGAAATGCTATTCCTGTTTAGTTCTGCTGTTAGGATTTCTTCCTAAACATTTAAGAAAATTAATTGTCTATTCTAACATTAAGAATGCATTCAAAGCTATCCCCTTCACCTGGGCTCTTCTGACATCTTTCAGTGTTGCTTATTCCAGCATATAAACGCTTATTACTCAGAGAGAAACCTACAGAGAAGCAGGTATGGGTTTGGGTGGAGGGAGCAATAGAAGCATTACAAGATTGCTTTGAGTGCAAGGATTGGGACATGTTTAAAGAAGTGGCAACAGATAACCAACATATAAACATAGAGAAGTATGCCACCACACAATCTGCATGTGTTCAAAAGTGCATCGAGGAAGTCTGAGTCCTTAAAAACATTGCTGTGAGGGCTAATTAAAAGCCATGTGTCAACTCATAAAACATTTTGTATACATGTTTTATAGTTGACAACAGAAAGAAGGGGGGAGTGAAACACAGTGTGAAATTGAAAGTACATTCCATTCATATTTTCTTCTAAGACTGATTAAATGGCTGAAGCTTCTGCCATGAAAAAATCTAATTGGAGAGTATGATTGATGACTCTTGGCTATGGATGTTTTTCATTGGATGATACACCCAGAGAGGTGGGGGGGAAAGCAGGATCAAAGATGACAGTGAATTACGTATCTCGGAGTTGGCTACGCCCAGATTAGTGCCGGATGCAGAATGTTACCTTCAAATAAATCTTCTTTAGTTTTGGGTGTGTGGCTCAAGGCTCATGATTTAATTGGAGTAACTGCCAGAATCCTGACACCATGGTTGACATATGAGGTTCGCTAGATGTTGAAAGCATGGAATGTGGCTTTTAAATTGTGCGATATGATGGAACTTACAGCCAGAGCTAATTTGAAAAGTGCCATAAAAAGAGCAAAGCAAGCCCATTATTCAGAACATTTTTCAGCACCCAATGAACTTCAGGCATATGTGGCAAGGAATCCAGGCTATTACAGATTATAAGGTGGCTCCATCAAGTTGCAGGGGCGACACAGACTTTTTAAATGAGCTGAACAAATTTTTGGAAGATTTGAGGCATCAAATAAGACCCCTGCAAGGAAAGCTGTGTCCCACCCTGATGAGCAAGTACTTAGCTTTGATGTTACCTCAGTCCAGAGACACTGTGGAAAGTTAACATTCGGAAGGCAGCAGGCCGAGATAATATCCCTGAGCATGGTCTTAGGGAATGTGCAGACAAGTTGGCTTGTGTTCTTACAGATATTTTCAATCTTTCATTGCAGCAGGCAGTGTTCCCATCATGTTTTAAGACAGCCATTATTTTGCCAGTGCCAAAAAAGTCTACAATTAAGGGTCTCAATGATTGTTATCCAGTTGCGCTTACATCCATCATTATGAAATGTTTTGAGAGGCCAATAAAGGACATTATTGTATCTAGCCTTCCTCCAGCTTTTGACTCGCTTCAGTTTGCTTACCGTCCAAATCGCTCCACAGAAGATGTTACTTCTTCTGTTCTCCGTCTGAGCTCGACGCACTTAGAGGAAAGAAATACTCATGTGCAAATGCTGTTTCTGGCTATGCAGCTAATGAGTAGGCTGGCTTTGTCGCTCAACAGCAAGACACTGGTGAAGTGGTCACAACAGCACCTGCATTTTTGCATTGCATGAGAAAAGTACATCCTCCTTCCCCTGCCCTTACCACTTTTTATAGAGGGACGATCGAGACCATCCTGTCATATTGCATTATACACTGGTTTGGAAGCATTATTGCTTCGGACAGGAAAGCAGTGCAGAGAGTGATGAGAGGCAGCGAAGATTATTGGAAGTTCATTTCCGTCTATCCAGGACTTCTGTCTATCCATAGCATATAAGCGATGCTTGACCAGGGTCTGCAGGGATAATACACACCCTCTTCAAAACCTTGTTACCTTCTGGGAGGAGGCTTCATGGTATCCAAAGCAGAACATCCAGATTCAGTCAGTTTTGTTCCATAAAGTATCAAGCTTCCTCTTTCCAATATGTATTCAAGATGGACAGTGATACATATGTGTGTGTATGTGTGTATAGGTATAGGTATGTTTATATGTATGTGTATAGCATGTGTATATGTGTGTTACATATGTGTACACTTTTGAGAACAGGCAGTGTACCCACAGTAAAAAAATGACAGTAAATCTATCTATCATTTATCTATCTATCCATCCATCTTGTGCCCCACTGACTTTATTCTAAATAGGAAGCTCAGTTATGGTGTCTGTAATTGTGGTCTTTTAAATATAGCAGTGGCCTGGAATTTTAGCACAAGGATTCCAGCCACAGTTATGTCATAACATAGTTTAATTCCTTGCCTAGGAAGTTCAGTGGAGCAAAGCAGCTGAGCTGTGAAACAGGATGTTTTATGTTTCAGAGATTTAAAAATCTTTGTTTGCTACAGAAGATTATTGATGAGTTAAATAAATACACTTTACAAATGCTTTCTACTTTGTGTTTCTCGTGACAGTCAGCAGTCCAATGTCCTGCTTTTAATTCCCACATGTTCTTCTCTAATTATGATAGAGGAGTACAAAGGTCTTAATCAACATTTATCTAGCCCATGACCTTCATGTTGAATGGATTAAAATAAATGGTCAATCTAAATGTAAAGGCCAAATTCTGGAAACCTTCAGATTAAATTATCTATCTTTTGTGTTCTAAAAGGTAGATCTAACCTTAAAAGCTTGCATGATTTAATGTCAGGAGGAACATACAATTTATCTCTTTCTTTCTGGCTTTTCTTTCTTACTTCTTTCATTTGATCACTATTTTTATTTAGAGCTTACTATGCATGTATTTGATTGCCAACCTTATTTTCAGGGCTTCCAAAAATATGTGGAGGACTTTGATCCCTACACCATGGTAAGAAACATACATTGTAAGTGACCAAGGGGGAAGGGCCTATATTGCTTAGTGGTAACTCACATGCTATGCATGCTGAACATCCCGCATTCAGTACGTGGTATCTACCCATGAAAAGCCCTGCTTGATTAGATGAAAATCCTGCAGCCCCTGCTGGAAAAACCTGCCAATCCAGCTGGGTGACATAGTGTCTATCCAAATGTACTCAGAAAGTTATCAAGTAGGATTCAAAATATATACTTTTTCAGCATTGCTGTCTAGTAATTGTTATTAAAGCATATTCCCTTTTTTTCACTTTCTTTTACCATTTTCCACATCATCCATATGTTTATACTATTCTGTAAGATTCCCCTTTATCCATCTTCTGAGATGAAAAATGCCACCAAATTGTAATATTTCTCATAAGGAGGTGATTTTGATTCAGTAATTTTGGTACAAGTGGAGTGGATAAACCCTGGAATATCAGTACTGACATGGACTAATGAATGATCTCAGTATAAGGCAGGATCCATATATTAACCTTTTTGTAATAGAGATTGTTTACTGACATTTGTTTAATTTTGTTTAGTTTTCACCAGACCAGATTATGGGCAAAGATGTACGACTCCTTCATATAAAAAAGGTACTGTTTATGATGGGAGAAAGATATTGCACTGCAATTGTCACATTCGGTAGAGGAATTCCATTTCACAAAATTCAGAGATGAGCCTTCCCACTGAAAAGATAAAACACTGAAAATTAAACTCCGATCTCAGCTGCAGCTATGATGCATTTGTTTTTGTATTATGAAGGACAGCTTCATTTTTTCAGCTTAGTTGTTTCTTCATTCATTGGCTTTGAGTGAAATCAAATCTTTATTACAGTCATAGACCAGCTTGTTGGTATGAAATATTATGCTATTGAAAGAAAAAGCAAACAAAACCTATGAGGTGAGTGGGCAAGCAGAGATAAAGTGGCCATACATGCAATACGTGAGTGACAGATGAACACATGTCTGTAATTCCACAATTTAATATTCATTCATTGACACTTCACTGAGGTTGAGAACACTGAGAGACCCTTCTAAATGAACCTGTCTGATCTTAGGAAATTCTTTACATGATCACTTTCCAATACTTCTGCCTTTTGAAAAATGGATAGATACAGTGTGCAATAAAGTCTTTTCAGTGATGATGCATCATTCGTAGAGTATCTTTCTCAAATGGCATAAGGATGGACAACCATTCTTTAGTTTTTGGACAATTAACTAAGATTCTTTGTTTTCCCTCTGAGGCTTTTAATCATATCTGTGTTGCTGTGCTTATTTGTTCCTTCTGACTTAATAAGATTTTAAATATTTTCTTTGGTTAACACCGCTGACTGTTATTTTCATTTATACCATCTAGTGTTTTCTATTATAATTTTATTGTAAAGCTTGATATCTTTTTTATAGAAAATTAATACATAAAGATTACACCCACTGGTCTATCCACCAGTGGAACTATGGTAAACCAGTTCTCCTTTTACTTACAAACCTTTAATTCCAAATCTGGTTTAGAGCAAGAAGGGGAACTCATTTTGTAAGTTCATAACAGAAAATGAACTAGGAAAGTATATAATGCTTAATTCAAGAAAGGGTAGTTGACAAATACTGTATATATTTTGAACTCTTTAATAGGAAGGATCATTAGACCTTGCAGTAGAAGGTGGCATTGATTCCCCAGTTGGAAAAGTAGTGGTGTCTGCTATTTATGAAGGGGGTGCTGCAGACAAGCATGGTGAGTATCTGCTAAGAAAAAGCTGGAATATAAGGCATCTTAACACTTGTTAAATAAAGTTAGCTTTAACTAGGCATTTTCCAAAAGTGCAAATTATTATCCTCAGATTGGCATAAACTTATTTCTAAAATATTTACACTTAAATTAAGACTAAGTATTTACAGTTTTCTGACTGCCCTGGGAAAAATTATGGTGAGAACAAAGTTGCATGATCTAATTTATTGGTGCATTGGGAACTTTCTGTCATGTATTCTTCCAACTGCTCAAATATCAAATATTTAACAAAATTTAGATGACTCAATAATGTATATATGCATTTGAGATAGGTACCAATATAAAAGTTAAAAAATAAAATGTGTTATTTTAGAACATAACACCAGTGGCCCTACCTTCATTTGTTCCCTAAATACCTTCAACAATATTGCTATTGTGGTGTCTGGTAAAATAAATGAGATTGGAACACTAATATGTTTTAATGTACATTATTAACTCAGAATGAAGATAAACAAGAACCACATATAATAAATGGCATAATTAAATAAGGGTAGTGTCATATGTCATAATTTAACATTGTGATAATTCATTTTTAGAAGCTTCTAGTAGAAAAATTGACTGCTTACAGAAAAGCATTTCTTGGGTAGCTAAACAAAATGTCTTATACAGCTATTTTATCTTCTTTTTTGTGGAAGAAGAAAAATCAGAGGAGAATAGAACAGAAATATAGGAGGGTTAGAAGTAATAAATGATACTTTGCATGCAGACACTAGTTGTCTCTATTTTTATTTCCTTTTATTACATTCATTCTGAAAAGTGTTTTAGTTATTAAAGTATCAGACAGTGATGGTGGAGAGTGAGGTTGAAATCCCTAACCAGCCATGACATTCATTGGAAGATTTGGGGCCAATTATAGTCTCTCATCCTAGCCTACCTCTCAGATATGATATATATATCAGATATATAATCTTATTTGGAGGACAGTTTGAATGTAATATATCTACAGTATATAATAATCTTGCATGGTATGACCCAGATCTTAACATTCAGATTCTCATTTTCAGTAACAATTTCAGTAGAAGAAAGATAATATGGATTTGCTCATTCCTTTGCCCTTTATTTCCTTTATCAGGAGGTATTGTGAAAGGAGACGAAATAATGGCTGTAAATGGCAAGATTTTGTTGGATGCTAAGCTGGATGAAGCTCGGGCAGCTCTTGTGAAAGCATGGAATGTGGGAGGGGTAAGTTGGAAGGGATGAGTCTCATCTCAAAATTATATATCGGATATCCATTTTTTCCCAAGAAGTGGCAATAAATAATTCCTAGCCTACTGATAAATTTATGTTAAAAAGTAATAACTCTTATAGCTATTATACAGGATAGTTCCAGGAATGGTATACAAGAATGATAATAAACATAAGGACAATCCAACTCCTGATGAATAAACAGTTCGAAAACAACTGCAAGTAGATAAATAGGTACCAGGTAACAGCATTCTGTGCACCTTGGCGTATAGTCATGCAGGCCACATGACCACAGAAGCAACTTCAGACAATGCTGGCTCCCTTGATTAAGAAACCGAGATGAGCACCACTCTCTAGAGTTGGACATGACTGTTCTGGAAAACCTTTTTTATTATCATCTTAAAACTCTGTAATGAAACAATGAAATATGAAACACGACTTTGCTGAGTAAGCGTGGATATTATTAACAGCCATTATATTTTATTAAAAACTGGTCATTTTAATTATTTTTAAAAATAAAAAAATTCTAACCAAATTACAAGAAAGATTGGATAAATAATGAAATAATTGATGGTGTGCAAAAATATGTGCCAAACAGTCAATGAAGAATAAAAAGTTCACATGACCAGTTAAGAACTGATTTCTTTAAACATGAAAGCTATAATATATGCAGAATAATTCAGCATTATTTCCATCCCATCTGTGCTTCAGAAGAAATTGATAGCCATGTGGCTCATCTTTTACATATATTCATATAATATTTCTCAAATAAAACTCTGTCTAGAATAGAAATTGCTCTTGGCAAAGGAGAAAGAGAGATTCTAAATTGCTTCATTTCCGTTTAAGCAAAATGCTTCAGTCATATAATCCATGCTTTTAGTATTCCTGAATGTGTGTCAGTACATTGCATGCTTTTCTGACTTGGTGGGATGCTTATGATGGAAGACTGAGGGGATTAGCGAACAATGCAAGAGAGATGAAAGCTTCTGAATGTGGAACAAGGCATTTTTAGTAGCATTGAAAGTGGATCTTGGGGAAAAAAGAGCATGGAAGGAAATGAAAGAAACTGGAGTAACTGCTAGAAAATTTTTTTATAAATCCTACTGGCAAAATGATTAATCTCCCAAATGGAATGGAAAGCAGGGGTGGGATTCAAATTTTTTAACAACCAGTTCTGTGGGCATGACTTGGTGGATGTGGCTTGGTGATCATGTGACTGGGTGGGCGTAGCCAACTTGACATCACTCACGTCGTGGGGCGCTTCTCCTCGCCTGGCCTCTCATGACCATAGAAATGCTGCAATGTTGTAAGTGTGAAAAACAGTCATAAATGACTTTTTTCAGTGCCATTGTAACTTTGAATGGTCACTAAATGAATTGTTGTAAGTCAAGGATTACCTGTATAAAAATACAAAAGCTTCTTTGCTTGCAAAAAGCTGCCTTAAATACTAATCATTAGATTAAAAATACCTGCAAGCTGGAGTTACAGATCAAGCAGGGTGCCAGAGCACTTTGAGGAATTAGTCAAAATGCAATGATAACTATCAGCAGCCGACTCTTGTTCATAAAGTGAAACTCTTTAGCAGAGAGGTCATTTAAGCTCTCTAGAAAGAACACACCCAGGACAAGCAATCCTTAGATCCATTTGCACCACTTAAAGACACTAGCTGGTCTCTCTCACCTCACAAGGTATCCTAAGGAAATCATCCAGATTTAAGGAAAGATCACATGCCCCCCAGAAAGGCAGTAAAAAAATCAGTGCCAAGCTTGCATACTGCCTCTTGGAAGTGCACCCCAAAGGACAATGCCAGGAACCACTAAAGCAGTGAAGGAAGACCCCCTCCCCAGATAGAAAAAGAAACTGTGAGGCAGGAAAAAATTCAAACACAATACAAATAATTAAATCACAACAGTAGCTGTTGCTTGTTAAACCAATTACCAGAACAAATAGACACAGGAACTAGCCAGATTTCTCAACCCAGTTTCTTTTCAGGAACAGAGATTAACCTTTTTCCTTCCAAACAAAGCTGAATAGGGAAAATTATCCCATCAATAAACACAGGATTAAACATCACCAAGCACAGAATTAAACTTCACCAAAAACCAGTTTTAACAAAACTCAGAAAGGGTATGTAAACTCATGTTTGAATGTCAATCTTTCTAGAAGCCTTGCTGAATGTCATTCAACTTGCTTCCTTGTCATTAAAAGCTTCTTTCCAGCAGTTCTGCTTCATTATTCAATTATTTCGTCAAAGTGCTGAACCCGGCTGGAAGAACTCCAACGGGGGAGTATTTCCTCCCAACAGCAGTGTAAAACCTTAAAACAACCCTTCCCTTTAAGAAAGTACCAGCAAAGGAAAAAAACCTTCCAGAGATAGGAAATCTATGCGTACTCCCAAGAATGTAATAAGGGTTAATGGAGAGGCAGTTTCTTTAAGCAGGGCAATAAAGATTACGCTAGAAACAACACCAGAATGTTCCCTTCCTGCCTTCTTTACAGGATTAGCCCTGTAAAGTGGGAAAAAACAAAAGGAGATTTCTTCCAAAAACCGGTTCTCTGAACTGCTTAGAAAGTTAACAATGGGTTCTAGCGCTTGCTGAGAACCGGTAGAATCCTACCCCTGGAAATAAGGAAGGAAGATGTGAAACCTGTTTGAAACATGATGGAAAATATGAAAAGAATACTTGGTGGAAATAAAAAGGGGTACAGGTTGAGAAAAATCTGCATTAGAGAATGAGTGAGGGAAGGATATTGGATAGTAGAAAAGATATTAGATAGATAAAGTGGGGTGAATGGAGGTACAAATAAGAAATAGGAAATTAGGATGAGAGAATGTAAAGAGTATTTTAGAGTTTTGTGTGAAGAAATCAGATAGAATGTTAAAAGCAGTTTAGAGATTTGTGTGGAAATGATGGTAACGCAAGTAGACCTTGCTAAGCAACCACAGTTGAGACCAGCAACACCGTGCCATGGCGACTAATCAGAAAACCATATAACCATATAACCATAAGGTCAAGAATTTAGTGAGTATTTTAATTAAAGTAGATTGGATACAAAAGCATAAAAGAAGTATTTTGAGTTGCTTTGGCGACAGAAGGGAAATGGATGGATGGATGGATGGTGTGAAGAATTATCTATATTATTCCCATTTATTTTTATTGCCTCATAACTTAATTAATCTGGTGCAGTTAATCTTTCTGTACTTTCCATAATGTTGCTTATTCCAAAAGGGGAAAAGTGGTGGGTTATGTTCACTATTTTTTAGACCATGTTTCCATAACAAGCAACCTTCTTAATGTGTTGTATAATGAAACCATACTCTGAAGATGTAATTTTTCATTCCCTGATCAATTACATATCATATTGATTAAGTATTTCTTCCATAGGATTGGATTGACTTGGTCATTGCAGTGTCCCCTCCCAAGGATTATGATGATGAAATGTAAGACTTCTGTATTTGCAGACGTAAATTAGATTATCCTTTTATTCAATTTCAATTGAAGTCCTTAAGTGTACCTAGAGTTGTTACCTGTTAAGCAAAATGTAGTCAAACTGGATATATTTCAACAAAGGAAAATTAGCTTGTAATCTATTTGGAAAATAGAGACATCTGAAGAAATAGGTTGAGAGGAAAATGTATCAGTAAAAATATACAAGAAATGTACAGGTAATGAAAAAAATTAATTATCAAAACAACAAGTAGAGAAGCTTTTAACTTAAAGGGCAATTATACACCTGTACTTTAACAGTAGATCTCTGATATAAATAGAACTTTATTTATATCTACTGAAGTCCAAACTCATCTCAAATATTGATTCACAGTATCAATAGAAGATGACTCCTTGGTATCATAAATGGGTCTGGCTGTTAAACATTTGCATTAATTTTATTATATACATTTTTTTTAATTTGCATTTATATGCCACCCTTCTCCGGAGACTCAGGGCAGCTTACAATTTTTTGGAGCACAACCCAATGCGCTCAGCAATAGCCTTCATTCCATTGTATATGCCTGCTTATTACTAGGGCTTTTGCCCCCAAGCGGCATTTTTACAAAGTCAGCTTATTGCCCCAACAATCTTGGGTCCTCAATTTACCTACCCCGAGAGGATGGAAGGCTGAGTCAACCTTGAGCCTGGTGGGATTCGAGCCTGCACTAATTGCAGGCAGCTGGAACTAAGTGCTAGGCGTTTAACAGCGTGCACCACCAAGACTTTTTATATGATTGGGGGGGGAGGAAATGCTGCTGCAGATTTTTTAAATTCAAACCTAAATTCTCCTTCTTTTAAAAGCCACTGCAATCCTGAAAGTAAGTTTAAGCTTAGAGACCTGCAAAAAAAAATAGCTTACATCTTTATTTAATATTTCACATTTTGTGTGTTTAGTGCTGCTGATCCTTAATAATCCATCAATCCCAAGCCAAATGGAAAGGCTTTGGAGGGCATGCATTTGTGTGCAGAGCATGGCTTTTCCTGCCTCTGTAAACAATGCAACATTTTCCCGTGGGTGGTAATGGAGCTAAACTCTTTTTCAAACTCTTTGCAAAACACATACCTACTTACAATTTGCATGCCAATAATAAGTCCACCAAAATGCTATTTCTGTTGTAACATCCCTATAAAACCAAAATTGATTAAATTTTCCTCATTTGTACTAACCATAATCTTGTATTAAGAATCATCCTATATTATGAAATATTTATAAAATATAAATGGTGGCATTTTCTTTAGCTGTTCAAGTTTGATGTGAATTTTTCCACTTCTTTTAAGCTATCTTTTCCATCTAGGCTCGTGATGACGAACCTATGGCACGCGTGCCACAGGTGGCACTCAGAGCCATTTGTGCCAGCACACGAGCTGCAGGCAAACTTACCTCACTGCACATATGTGCACCTCAAATGGATTTTCAGCGGGTTTGAGGCCTTTTTCGGCCTCCCAAAGGCTTGAGGAAGGCTTCTGCAGGCTTTGCAGGCCGAAAACTAGCCCTGTTTTGTCACTTCCTGTTTTTCTGAAAATACCGGAAGTGACAAAACAGGGCTAGTTTTGGGCCTACAAAGCCTGCAGAAGCCTGCAGTAGCCTTCCTCAAGCCTTTGGGAGGCCAAAAAAGGCCTCAAACCTGCCGAAAATCAGCTGTGAGGCTCAGTGCAGGTAGGGTAGCTGGGGGGATGTGGATTGCGTGTGCATATGTAGGGGGCATAGGGGGCGCACATTGCCTTCTGGGTGCTGGCACGTGAGTGCGAGTGTGCATATAATTTTTGGCACAGGAGCCCAAAAAGGTTAGCCACCTGTGATCTAGGCTATTGTTTAATGTGTTCCCCACCCCCAACAAATAATTCCCAGGATTGGATGCATTTCCACCACACATCAACAAATGTGTTGTACTGTTGTGCATGTACTAGATTTTTCTGGAAAAGTCTAGAAAAAATGCTATTCTTAAGCTTCCCTGTTTTCAGAATGTACCAATATCTGCACAGTTTATATTTTACTTGCTTTTCAACTTCCCGGAAAATCAGTCTAGTATTTAAATACCTTGGAACTGGACTGTCAAAAACAAATCTTACTGTTCCCAGTGGGCTTTGAATATTGTTCACAGTGGATGTTTGTTTTGTTTGCTTTTTAATTTTCTTTTTCTTGTGTCATATTGTGTAATATTTTTTCATACATTCTACTTGATACAATTTTCCAGCAGCTCAATCCTACTCTAGCCTACTTAGAAGTATAGGTAATTGCATTTGTAGGGAATTGATTCCCAAGGAAATGTTAGATCCACCAATCTTAAAGCAACAGAAAATTATACAGGAAAGCGAGTCACCCAAATTTAATATGTCTGATTTCCTTCTTTGTAAATATGCATAGAAACACACAGTACATTAATGATACCTAAGAAGAAGAAGAAGAAATCCATACTAATGTGGTAGTTCCAGGTCCAGTTGCTTATGAACTAGCCCAGGGGATTGATCTAGAAGACTTCCAAGGTCCCTTCCAGCTCTTTTATTCTGTGAACTAAGAAAGTTATGAAGTTCAATATCCATTTGCTGGCAAAAGGAAAGTACAAATAAGTCACTCTTTCTTGTGTTGTACAGTACTTCGGGGCAGTGGTGGGATTCAAATATTGTTGCCACCAGTTTGGTGGGTGCACTTTGCGCACGTGCACACAGTTTGCATGCACGCATGCACCAAACGCACACTTTGCACAGGCACAGAGGCGTTCTACCTCGCCTCCTGCAGGACTGCACGATCTCCCAGTTGCTTCAGCAGCTGCCGCGCAGCACTATTCTGTGCCGCGCAAAGCAGCTGCGCTTCAAATTCAGCGGATAAAGGTGAGCATGGGAGCCCGGGCGCGGGGGTTGGGCCCAACAGCAGAGCCATTAGAGCAGCGGAGAGAACCGATTTGGTCTCCGCTGCTCATCGCTCCTACCAGCTCTCCAGAACTGGGCAGAACCGGTCAAATACCACCACTGCTTCGGGGGTAATTTTCTAACCATATTTTGGTTAAAGAGATAGCTCATACAGCTCAACTTAAGAAGAACTCTGTATTTTTCTTTTACTACCAAAAACATTCTTATTCCCACATCCTCACCTTTGCTAACCTTCACTCATCCTTAGTAAGTCTTAGTGCTCTTGTCATGCTGATCATTTTTTTTAGTTTCTTGTGAAAAGTAAGGAATAAGTGAAGTAAAGAAAGGGGTTCACAGGTTTTTTGGGGTTCACAGTTTGCTTTTTCTGTTATCATTGTTTGACTAGATGGACATTAACTGTATTTTTGTACTTTATTCTATTTCAGGACATTTTTTTAACAAAATTGAGAGATACCAAATACATCTTTTGAAGAAAGCTACTGATGAATCATCATTCTTACCCAGCTACAAATCTTGGTACAAAAAAAATACAAAAGAAGTACAAACAAGAAGAACACAGGATAATTCAAGTGACTCAGGCCAATATGGTTTTACAATAATATATCATGTCATTTCCTCCCATAAGCTATTACTGTTGCTCAGTTATATAGTAACAGCATATAGGTAAAAAAATTACTGTGGGTAATTAAAAAAAGACAAATGTTGGTTTTAAAACCAAATGCAATTCATACAAAATCTTGTAGTAATTGCCATCATTACAATGGAGACAGTCATTTTTTTCCATAAGTGATATATTTATAGTCCCATACATAACTGAACAGAAATAAAATTAAATCAGTGGGACTTATTTTTCAGAAAATATATATATAGAAATGGGGGGGGACTGAAAAAAGAAAGATGTGGCTGAAAATCAGTTTTATATTCTTTTGGGAATTTTTTTCTCAGTTATAAACTACCTTTCTGCAGACTTTATGGAATTTGCAATTAATTAAAAATCTTTTGCAATTAATTAAAAATCTGTCCAATCTATATTCTTTCCATAGATTTGGAGAAGAGTCACAAAATCTGTCATCCTATGACTTAAAATATACAATTGCAAAATTACCAAGAAATGTAGTGGCATTTTTTTTCCTATGCAAATCGTAACAGAATTCACATTTTCATCTCTGTTAAGAAATTAACATTATATACTGTTATCTTAATGACTACTTGATGACATTTCAATTAATTAGAGCAACCAAGAATCCTGTAGCAGCAAAACCCACAGATTCCTATTCAACTTTTATCACAAGTTCTATTTATCAGAAACAATAAACTTGGCACGATACCCATTCAAAAGAGATTGCAGTTGCCATTATGGGAATGATGAAAGCAATGGCAGGGATAAAAGGATAAGAATAATTAAAATGGAGTGGAGTAGGAAAATATCAGTCTGCTGTTGAATAGGAAGATAAATTGCAGGAAGATTAGCCTCAGTCCTCAGTTAGAAAATTAGAAAATATAATGTGAACAAAATAGTATGTTATATTTTACTCCATTTTAATTTCATTTTAAAATTATACTATAATTCCTAAACTGCATTTGTATATAGTTTTCAGTAAATTTCCTTTGGATCCAAGTTAAAGCTGTTCATTGCTGGAAAGGCAATTTTAAAGTGATTAAATAATACACTGTTCCTATATTCAGCTAACTTGGCAATCCAAGTTCTGCACCTTGGTGGTGCAGGCTGTTAAATGCCTAGCACTTAAGTTCCAGCTGCCTGCAATTACTGCAGGCTCGAATCCCACCAGGCTCAAGGTTGACTCAGCCTTCCATCCTCTCGGGGTAGGTAAATTGAAGACCCAAGATTGTTGGGGGCAATAAGCTGACTTTGTAAAAATGCCGCTTAGTAATAAGCAGGCATATACAATGGAATGAATATTGCTGAGCACATTGGGTTGCGTTTCAAAAATTGTAAGCCGCCCTGAGTCTCCAGAGAAGGGCGGCATATAAATATGAATTTTAAAAAATCAATTATACAATTCATGTGTCAGATAAATTATACTAGTGAAATTCTGTTGGTTCAGGCAAGGGCATCTACAGATGTTGGGATACAAGACACTATCATCAAGTATTTGTCACATTTTACGCTATGTCATCAGATGATTGAAGTACTTTAAGTAGTTACAGAAGCATTTGTTTGATGATGGCACTATGCATGTATCATCATTTTGACATATTCATACTTTGCTGCAAAAGCCATTGCTCTGGTTTAATCAAATAATTGCCATACATGAAAACAAATTTCCCTTTATATAGATCCATTTGTGACACTATGGATTACTTGCATAGTAGTTTTTCACATAACATTGAGCCAAAATAATAATAATTTCCATAGTGGTATAAATACTGAATAGATAACATTATAAAATGTGTATATTTTATTTTAGATCATTATTTTATAATCTTCAGGTACCACAAAGTATCAATATTTAATTTTAATGTGAACCAAATGTATCAAAGTTTATATTCATGAACTTATGTAATAGGCATTTTGGAATCAAAGCCCTATATTGTCAGTCAAAACAATTTTTCATTAAAAGAATCATACAAATTTATTCTGAATACAAGTTTTGTATTTGCAGTTTCATTTCAATTTTATTGTAAATATTATGTTGCCTTTAGTATCCTTTTCTAATTTACATTAACATATTTATGATAAGCAGTTACAAAAATACAGATTTTGTAAAGATGATGCTGTTAAACTTATGATCTTGAATCTAATTGTTGAATGACTAGGTACCCTAAAGCAATGTGACAAGATACCTAAATATGGATTAAAAATTATATTTTAAGGCAAATTTTTGAGATAAAATATGTATTGCCAAATATATGAACTATTCTGAATTTTAATAGCACTCTTATAGTTACTAGTGAAAGACCACTCACATTACTGATATATCAAACAGTTAAAAACCTTTGAGGGTCCAATTTATTTTATTTTATTTTATTTATTTTATATTGGGATTTCTATGCCGCCCTATCTCCCGAAGGACTCAGGGTGGCTCACAATGATAAAAACATACAATACAAACCTTAAAAAAAATTAAACGAACATCCCAATATATGAATTAAAACTAACAAACCACCACTAAAAAACCCTCCCCCCATCAGTCCCGGTCGGCAAGCTGGAAGAGCCATGTTTTCAGGTCACAACAGAAGGATCGAAGGTCAGGAGCCACCTGACGCTCCAGGGACAACTGATTCCACAGGGTAAGCGCTCTCACAGAGAAGGCCCTGCCCCTGGGAGTCACCAGCCGACACTGTCTGGCCAACAGCACCCCAAGGAGGCCCTGTCTGTGGGAGCACACGGGACGTTGGGCAGTCGTTAAAAAGACTTACACATTTGTTTGTTTTGGTATTGTAGAGTAGTGATATTTTGAAATGTGAAATTGATTCTAAGGTATTTTGATATCTGAAGTGAAGGACATGTTATCTACCCTCACCTTTTTATGTAAAAAAGCCAACTGACTAGCAGTTGAACACATGAACATCCACATGGTGGTCTCAAAATCTGCAGCATGAGGGGTGCAGTGTCATTACCATGTACAAAAGGAGCAGGCTTTTATTGTGACAACAAACCTGCCATCTTTCAGAGCCTCTTCTGCAGACACTGCTGAGGACTACCAGTGGCACCCCTTGTAGTAGGAAAACATTCTCCATTGCATTTAGCTAGGACATATAGGGTAAGCAGAATGGCAACTCCGCCTCTATCTCCAAGTATTTTGTCACCACTTCCTGCTTCTCAGGAACTTCGGTCTGAACTTGTAACCTTACATAATTCCTAGTGGTGAATCAGTCATGGAAAAGTGTCCAGATATAAAAGTTTCCAGATTCAGTTCTTGGTATTTCAGATGATTCAACTAAAGATCTCTGCCCTGTATTTTTTACCCAAACTATAATACATAGAATATTAGTCCAACAGAGCTGTCTTGACTAAATGATTAGGTATCTTAATTTCTGCATTGTTTCATTCGTAGATTCTGAGCTCATCTTTTCCATACTACAGCAGATAATAGATAGGAATAATAATATAGAGATTTCCACATACAAAGGACCACTGAATCCCCTCAACTGGAGGAGGAGCAGGAAAAACAGAAATTCAGTTCAATTCAGTATGTGATATAGGATCTTAGAGAGAGAGCAGAGTAATAGAAAACTGACAAAACAGTGGGACTCATAGTAAACTAACACATGAAACTTTTCTTGATAGTATGGACATTCTAAAAGCAACTACAGGATGTTTTACTCACAGCATTACAAGCATTAAATAGGTTGTTCACATAATGTAGTTAACAAATAGCCCATGGTCATCTGCTGTTACTTAGCTAATATAGTGTCTTGTTGATAATCCAAACCCAGAGCAGCTGCCAGTGGATTAATGGAAACTGGAATGTGTAACTCATGAAGCTTAAATTGGCTTGTGCAAACCAAGAATGCAGACTTCAGGCTTATGTGGCACAATAAACCCCAAATCTGGATTGGAAAACCAAACTTTTTGGGTCACTGTGTTGTATAACCATTGTGTTGCTGTTATATGTATTATATGATGTGCACAAGTTTTTGCAACATGGAATAGCCATGTACAATCAGCCTCCAACCTTTTTCAGAATATTCCAGCACAGCATTTGCACCTCCAAATTCTCGGAAATATGGTTTATGGAGATTCCATGCCTACTACTTGGCATTAATTGCTTGATTTCTCAGTTCTTTTTCCCAGAAGATTTCTTTCTAAAATTTTTAGGATTGTATAAAAGTTGAATTCCTTATATGTTATTAATGAATCCTCTCTCTTCCTCTGAATTAGTGGTACTGGTTTGTCTACATAAGGAGATGTAGCCACAATAGTACCTCTCTTAGGGAAAATTGGTCTATAGGCTTATTTCCTTTGAAACCATGTTTCAAGTTTCTCAGGATAGTTTATTTAATTTAACCTTTTATTTATTTGTTTGTTTTAAAAAGCCTTGACATCTGTATTTGAGACAATAACCTAGAGAAAAACTTTCTCACAATAATTAAAAGGCCGTCATTGTCTCTTAGGAATTTCTTGGCCATGCTAGAAGCATTACACATTTTCCAACATGTCTTCACTAAACTTTGAAAGGAAATGGGAATTGCAGAACACAGTCAAGAATTATAAGCCACTGTAAATGCTAAGCAACTTATTTTGGCAAGAATTCTATAGACAAAAGGCTACCTTACTAGAATTTAGGCAGAAATCTAGAAATTGTAAATGTCTTCACACATATGGACAGGGACATATTTGAGACTTAGTTTTTAAATTCTCTCATACCATATTTGTACAGATGTAGGTAAATGTATTGAAATGACCTTGAGATGTTGATTACAACACAGTGTGTTAAATGCCACAGATATCTGTAATCCTAGAAATCCTTTTCTATTATTTAAACCTAGATTGAACCTCAAAGAAACAATGTTCACATATTTTATAAATTATAATTATTCCCTATGAAATCCTGTCATACAGTAGAAAAGTGACATTCTTAATCACTTAAAAATGTCCGTAGTATTATTTATTCATTTATGTAATTCTTACACGGCTGCCTATCTGAGTGATCCTAGATGGCCTTAGAACAATCAATAAAAATAATAGAATAGAATTAAAACACTGTCAGACCAGCCAAACTCCTAAACTTGTATCCAAAGAATCATGAATGGAAGGAGAATACCTCTTGATGCTGCTTTTGCACAAGCTAACAAACTTCTCATTGTGTGACTGAGAAATATGATAAAAAAATAACAAGGTTGTAAAAATGGTCGCAAATCAATACATCACTGCTGCCCTAAACACAATTTTTCTATGCTTATAGTCATTTTTCTAATGCACAAACTATTTCATAAAGTAATCTCAATTCTTCTCCAGTAGTTATGCAAACATATCACAGAGACGGGAGATGTGCTAAACAATGTTTGGATTTCAGACTTCTTTTTTAACTTTTCCAGTCTTGTCTCTTTTCCAGGATGCAGGTCACTGAACTTATTCTCTCTTAGCTTCAATATATGCTTGTTTACCCATTAAGAGGAAGCTGAAGAGAGGAAGAAAAGTTTTTTTTCCAAGCTCAGAGACCACCAAGGACCGCTCAAAGTTTTTTTTTCTTTTTTAATGTGAGACAGAACTGACAATTAAACTGACATGATTTGGGGTGGAAAAATAAGATAATTTTAATACATAAAAATTTGAAGTGTTTTGAGTTTTTATACTTATTTTATTATTCACAATATTTTTCCTTCCTTGGGATTGGTGATGGGTGCTAAGACAGTCAGTTACATAGCTAAGATAATAAAAGGGCAAGACTATCAGATTGTTAGCAGCTGTGCTCTGGTTGCATTAGAATGAAATGCTTTTTAGGTCGGCAATTTTATACAGGAGTTTTGAAAACATAAATTAGGCAGAGAATATTTATAGGGTACATCACTCCACCTCTTTCTTTTGGACTGTGATTTAAAACTCTGGGTCCAAGAGTTTTAACTCAATTACAAAAGTCAGATAAGAGTTACTAGATATTTACCACTATGTATTTAATGTTTCAAAGCTACCTCTAGAGGCCTTATTTAAGTATGTATATGTTTATAAACCGGTCATAGAAGTCAGGAATGTAAAGATAACCAACTGTGCACTCTGAAAATGATTCAAAAATATGTTGTACCTTTTGCAAGAAAGACATCTCTCTCAGGCAGGTAAAAATAGTCAAGATACACATACAGAGGGGCGGGGCTTTGGTCACATGGTTGTGGCAAGATCTTGACTTTTATCCTCTCCTTAGAAACATCCCTGATTTGGCTACTATTTATTAAAGTTGTGCCTTGTTTTTCAGTTCCATGTGAGTCTAGGGGAAAAACTGCTTCCTTTAGGACCCTCAGAAGCTTGAGGCCAACTGCCTTCCACACCACTTTCCCTTAAATGGAAGAATGGATACAGGACAAAAATAGATCCAAGGAATCTACTCTTAAGGGAGATGCATCTCTCTCTGCCACCTCTTTTCTGGTTTCTGGGGACACCTGAAGAAAGTTGGTCTGCCTAAATGGGTAGTAAAGACATGCATGTAAGAACCAAATACTTTTTAAAGCATGAACAGCCCTAGAAATTGTAACCATACATACATTTGGGAAAAAAATGTATTCTGGAAGTCCATGTTTAAACCTGGAGGCAAAAAATATGCAGGAAGGAACAATGTACAAAAGAGACAAAGAGGCTGGCTGGCAAAAAGCTTCAAATAAAGGAACATATTTTGAAGCAGCAGCAAGAGTGAAGACAATGAGCCAGATTATCAAAAACCTGAATTTAAAGATTTTACTTGTCTTTTTCATTACCAGACTAAATGCAAAACCACATAGTAGCACCAAAGGAAAACAAAATACCCTTAACTTATATTAAGAATGCTGTTGGCTCATATGTCATAAGGTAATCATGCCGACGTTGCTCTCCATCTGGACACAATGTGATTCAGCTTATTTACACCTCCTTGAAATGACAGCAGAAATGAAAAGCAGACCAGAGTCAATATGCAAGCCAAGCTCACTCCCCAGCAGACACGGCATCTTTTGTATACATATGTTTCTAAATACGGTAGTGCAGAAAATTTCCACTGACCCTTGAGTTATCACATTGCTATCAGAAATCCTGCTCTTTTGCAAGGTCAGTGCCTTGTTAATTTTATAAATGAAGACTCTATTCCGTCCAGGCTCTGGAACTTCCTAGAAATTTTTCACAAGAAAAATGACTAATTTGTTCCAGATAATCATTTTCCTGCATCCTAATTAAGACCATTAAGTATTTTGTTAGAAAAAAGTTAGGCAATATGCTTGGCATGATGGGAATATCTTAAAAGTACAATATACTTCAAGAATCATAATAATAACAACTAAGAAAAAATATTTAAGCTGTGTTCCAATTTACATTTTTTATAGCAATAGCAATAGAATTTAGATTTATATACCACCATCGAACTCCAGACTGTGGGCAGAGTTAACCTGCTATACTGCACTTTAACCACTGTACCACTAGGGCTCTTTATATAGGTTAATTACAATTTTTAAAATATATATACAAAATAGTTAAGACAGAAATGATATTATGACTTAGAAAAATTTGAAAAATGTTAAATGTTAACATTTCAGAAATGTTAAACAGAAAAGGAAGTTATTTTCAGAAACATTTTCACCAGCACTGGAAAATCACTGGGGCTAAGGGGAAATTGTGATTAAAAAACACAGCTTGCTTTTTTAGGAACCATCATGCAGAATAAGGTAACATAATCATGTTGCCTCTGTGTTCGCTAATCAGATATTTCTCACCCCAAAATTGTCCTGTTTAGCTTGGTTTACTCTCAATGGCCTGTAGGAAGTTAGCACCCACACCTCTCCTAGAAAAATGAAATATCCTAGGAAATATTAAAAAGGCAGAATATTTCCCCTAAAAAGAAAAGTAGAAACTCAGAAGCAGAAATTCACCTCAGAAGCAGAAGTTCATCCCCATCTTTGTTAATGGGCGGGCCATTAAGGCCTCAGCGACAGTATTCTACATAACAAAGGCCTCTATCCATCTCACCACCTGGCCTGGGAAGATTGCATTAGCCAGCAGTCAGGTGAAGCCATGTGATCCAGACAAAGCTTACAAAGTTAGCTAAGACCCCCCCTCCTGGGAGTCTGACAGCCAATGGGATACATTTCTTACACAGGAACAGGAAATACTAAAGTGGGGCCCAACAGGAGTATATAACTAAGGGTCTCTCAGCATCTTGGCCCTTCTTTTCCTTCACCCAACATCTTGAAGCATGGGATTGTCCTTTTCACTTTGGAGCTCCAAGCCATGTGTTCCTATCCACTATTAAACCATCTTTCCAAACAGCCTCCATGTTTTCAATGTCTTTTTCCCCATTTGGAACTGAATCCAGAAGGATAATTCTTCCAACAGGCCTCAGAAGAGGACCAAATCTGATCAGCAATCTAATCCTTGGCATCATTTAATAAACTCACTCCAAGAGAGTAGTTGACAAAGCTGAATTTGTTATGCTTGAAACTAAGAGGGTTTGTAACCAGTAACATCATAGAAGTAGTTGAAACCAAACATCTTGGAGACTTACAGAGATGATGGCTATGCTTGTTGTGGTGAGGATGGGAAGATGCTTTCTTGATTTTCTTATCTTTCTATTTTCTTCTTTTTTATCTTGAATCTTTTTTCCTTTCCTTTCTAGTTTGTATTACTTTTGGTATTGTAATTAATTTTTTAATAAAATCATCTTTTTAAACAGGTAGTTAGAGCAAGATTGCCATTAAGGTTGACTATGCCAACACTATCCATAGAATATTTTTGTTGTATTGAAAGTGATATAGCTTTATAATTTGAGTTTTCCTTCTGTGAATAACAGGCTTTCTGGAAGAAAGAGAAATAATTATGCTGCAATAATATCAGGTCTCCAAGCTCAGAAGCAGATTGTGAGAGCACAAGGATTGAGAAGTGTGATATAATGTCACAGTATGAAACCTTTTGTTTCTTTCATATTTTCACTAGCAAAAGCTATTTTGTTCTGCTTAAGAGAATGTAAGAATCTCATGTTTTGTTCAGCAAAAATCCCATTTCTTTCTTTAAGACTGTTATGATTTAAATATTTGAACTGGGTGGAAAATAAGATACTGATGGGTTTTAATCAGAAAAATCTTAAGTATAAAGATATCTGAAAGGAGCTGACCTTTGTGCTGAATTTTTACCAGATATGTAATCAGATGAATTTGCTAAGATCCAGAACATTTAATTCAAACCTGTAAGTGGACTTTATTTTTTATTTTAATAGGGTAGAATCATATTTTCTTACATACATACTGTTTTGGAGAGGGTTAAAAGGCTAAGAAAGTCAGAAAGACTTTGCAATCTCAGTGTCTTCATATAACTGAAATAGTGTTTCTCAACCCCAGCAATTTTAAGATGTGTGGACATCAACCACAGAATTCTCCAAAGAGCATGTGGAATTCTGTGGAATTCTGGAAAAAGTCCACATATCTTACAGTTGTTGAAGATGAGAAACACTGGAGTAAGGGAACAAGACTTCAGGTATGCATCAGCTTGTCTAATTTCATCTTGCTACGCATACATTAGCTGTCCCTTAAAAAAACTTGCAGGAAACATTTGATTACAACAGAGGTAGGAATATGCGGTGTTAAGTATGTCAAGTTAAGCACTGCTAGTCTTAGGACACCAGGAACACTGAAGAGCTGTCATAACCACTGAGGATCTTATCCATGTTTCGATGGCTTCTGACTTTTCAGAATTAACCATACGTCATCAATGATATCTCCTCAGTTGTTAGGGGGAAAAACATTTGCAAAACAAAAGCACAAAATGACATTTTAAGAAAGGAAAAGTATGTGACTTCGATTTTTGAAACACTGTACTATGCATATATAGCCTGTATGTGCATTGTATATATAATTGTATATAATGTATCTGTATATAAGCATTGTCTATATTATTAGAATATTCAGGTGTAGCAATTTAGTGTGAACCTCTATCATCTTTTAAACCATAACTTTGTTTGTTTAATATCTTGCCTTTCATTCAGGTGCTCAAGGTGACACACAGTACCAAATACTTCCTCCTATTTTCCCCACAACCCCTGTATGATAAGTTGGGCTGAGTGAAAGTGAAGTGACCCAAAGTAGCCCAATGAGCTTTCATGACTGAAGATGGACCAGAACCTACTCTAACACAGAATTTTATTCATTTGGCTCCATTGGCCTTCTAAAAAATCAATTAAATATTCCAAAAGAGAGCATTTCACATTTAATATTGCTTAAATCTGTTGCTTAAATCTGAAATCATATTATTAAAATATAAAATTGAATTAAATTTAAAATTAAAATCAGTTATATTTTCTTAAGCTTTGAAAGTAAACTTTCTTCAAATGACATTCAACCTGCTTTAGCCCTAATTATGAGATTTCATTTTGAAAACTCGCTTTTTTGTAAAGGGCAGCTATTCTTCTGGATAAAAGTACAGAGTAAGAAGTTTTTATTAGTACTTTTACTGTGTAAGATCATAAGCCTTTGGAATATCACTACCCTCTTTCTCAAGAAAACAACTATCTCAAGAAAACGATTAAGTAATAAATACAATGGCAGTGGGATTTCCTTGTGCTGCTCATTGTAGTGCCTCAGCCGACGCGTTGAAGGTGCATGATAGTGAGTAAGGGTGAGTGGGTGGGTGTAGCTGGGCTTCTTTGACATCGGGCCAAATTCCGCCGAAATAACAACACTGTGCGCTTCCATTCCTATTTTACTATGCACGCTGTTTTTTCCTCTCTGCGAAGCGCGATGTTTTCCCCAGGCAGTCGAGGTTCCAAAGGGTCAAATTCTAACGTCCGTCTGCATTGAAACTATTTACAAACAGAGAACGTGGGCTTTCCCATGCACGGGCGCTTGACCCTAGGAAAAGGAGGGAGGCCGGTCTTCGGGCGACGTGAGGAAGCGGCTCCTTTAAGTACCGGGCTGCGCCTCCTCTTTCCCTCAGCTGCTCCCGGAGCTGCGGCGAGGCGAAAGCGCCCGGTCCATTGTTTTGGGGGAAAGCGCAGGCGCGCGCCGCTTTTGGAGCCTTCGCGTCTCCGGTCAGCGCATCTCTCCTTTCTGCACCTCACCTGCCGGCCCTCCCCGCCACCGAAAGGCAGGTCCGGCGCGCGTCCTCGTAAGCAAAGCTACCCAGGACGCGCGCGCGGGCGCGTTCTCCCGAGGAAACGCCCCCCCGGCCGCTTTCCGATGGCTTTCTCCACGCGCGAATGGGCCGGGCTGGCCGCCGCGTCCCTCAAGTAAAGGCGCGAGAAGAGCGCCGCCAAAGGCAGGAAAGCCAGGAGCGCTTCAGCCGCACTTTTTCAGTCCGATCCGGCCTCGTCTTCCATCTCCCGCCTCGTCGCCGCCTCCTCCTCTTCCACCATGCCGTTAGCTTTCTGTGGCAGCGACCAAAACTCGACTGCCTACAAGGTGACCGACGGGGTGCTCAACAACGGTTGTTTCGTGGACGCCCTGAACGTGGTGCCCCACGTTTTCCTGCTTTTCATCACGTTCCCCATTCTCTTCATAGGTGAGTGCAGCTCTGGGAGGAGGAGGGAAGGGTGTGTGGGTGTGTACGTGTATATGTGTGCAAATGCTTTCTTAGTTCCTGTCCTTCCTGCCGTTTGCAGCGCCCACATTCCCCAATTCCTAGCAGATTCCCGGTCCTCCTGCTGTCCCGCGGACGGTCCACCCTGTTGGGCTGCGCTTCTGGGTCACCTTCCTTGGCGTCGCCCATCTCCAGCTGGGCGCAGGAAGCAGGAGGACCGGCTGTTCCAAGGAACGGGCGAATTGAAATAAGCGAACTACTTATGTGGGCTGAACGAAGCTGACCTGCTTTCTTGCCTCAAAAGTGGGGGGGGGGTCTCAAAAAACAAAACAAAACTAGGCTGGGGTGTTTTTTTATGATACCCGACGATGCTTACAGTATTTGCAAAGAACATTTTATTCCACTGAAGCTATTGGAGACCCAGCGAAAGACTGGATGAAACTCACATCCTTTCCACACGATCGGCTGCAAAAAGAAGAATTGCTTGGGAAAGAGGAGAAAAGTAAAAGAAGAAAGCAGATCTGTGGAGATTCTCAAAAGGCAACTGGACTGTTTTTCTTTGAGGAAGAAGAACAAAATGTTTTGTTTCTCATCCAAACGTTTTGTTCTTCCTCCAGGAAAAACAGCCTTTTGAGAAAGAAAAAAAAACTACTTTTGAGACAACTATGACCTGGATTACTGAGAATCTCCACAGACCTGCTTTCTTCTTTTACTTTTCTCCTCTTTCCCAAGCAATTCTTTGGCAGCGTGGATAGGATGTGGGTTCTCTCCAGTCTTTCCCTGGGTCTCCAATAGGTTCAGTGGAATCAAATGTGGTTCTTTGCAAATACCACAAGTATTGTCACCTATCATAAATGGAATGGAATGACCCAAGGTGTGAAATGAAATCGAGCATAGTTATTTTTAAAGAAGAGAATCCAAAGCATATAAGTAGAGGAAAATAACAGAAAATAAATTCACTGTAATGAATACATGAGAATATATTCCTCAATATGTGAGAGATGATAGGATATTTTCTTCTTCTTGCTCTCTTATATTTTCCCACCTCCAACTTGTGTTTCTGTGTGTGTGTGTGAGAGAGAGAGTTGTTGGGGAAGGACTGTGTGGACTGTACAGTTTTAATTAGTAAAAGAGTTTTCTATCTGAAGACAGAGCTTTTCCTTAGCATTTCTTAGTTTTAAACTATTTGTACAAGTATCCAGTGTTCCTTTTGGTAAATGGGCAGCTATATAAATTTGTTTAATAAATACAATAAAATTAAACATTTTCGCAGTTAGTACAATAATCATTTCTGCTGCAAGTATGTAACAAAATAATCCAGGGAAGTCCTTGAAATGTTAGAACTTTTAATAAAATACTTTGAATTAGAGTCCTAAACTAATGAATCCATAATCACTGACAAATTATTTTGACAAGATGTATTTTTCAGACTTTTTATGTGAATCATAAAGAGTACCAAATGCTAACTTTCTTTGATGTTGCATTTTCTCCCTTACTGGTTCACTGATAGTTTATAGCAGGAGTGTCAGACTGCAGCCTGTAGGCCAGATGCATCATGTGCTTGCCACAACTGGTTTAGTGAAGGGGTAAAAAGTCACAATACGTCATGACACCGTGAGTTTGACACCCCTGGTTTATAGCATCTCCACATAATCGTGTTTTTGTTTGTAGAGAGTGTTCTTCATAGTCATGATGTATGTTTATATATTATTTTAATCTGCCCAACAAGAGTTTTCTGGATGAATTACAAAGCAATTAAAAGTTTCAAAAGCAAATAATCATATAAAGAAAGACATTATTCATAGTGATGCTGAATCCAGCCTTCCTGAACTTAGTAGTGGTTAAGGCACCAGGCTAGAAAGCAGGAGATCATGAGTTCAAGTCCCACCTTAGCCATGAAAGCAAGCTGGGTGATTTTGGGCCAGTTACTCTCTCTCAGAAGAATCTACCTCACTGGGTTGTTTTGGTGGTGATGAGGATGGAGTTCGTGACCTTGTGTTATTTGTGAAAATAAAACAGTAGGATATAAATAAAGAATTTTGTGTAGAAAATAGTTCAGTCATTTCCCATAAATCCTTCATAGAATTTATAATCACCTCTCCCTTACTCTGTAAGGAATGAAATGGACTTCCCAAAGTCCAGCATTCTGACTACTGTGCTCACCATTGTTGCTAGATTCATAACTGTTATGAACTTAAATATATATTTTTATTATCTTCAGAGAAACTAAATCCAAATGGTTGGTTCCTGAATCTATAGGATGGTCTACTTTCAGAATTTCTATGATTCCTTTGAATTTTTAGCCCAACTACAAGGGATCTTTGATTCCATCTGTCTGTCATGCTATACTCTTAATACAATTTAGCTGGGGGGGGTTTTCTACACATGCAGTATCAGTGCCAAATCTGGTCTTTAATCAAGTATTTCCCACTTCTGTGTTTTTTAAAATCTCTTTTAATTTATTTTCTTTAAAAAACCAGAAAAGATTAATTTTTTAATTTCCCAGTTTAGGATACTCATGACAGGAAACTACATCTGTTATTTGCACAAAAATGTAAGATAAATGGTGATCATTTGTTTTTGTTTTTATATTAGGATGGGGAAGTCAAAGTTCCAAAGTTCATATCCATCATAGCACTTGGCTTCATTTTCCTGGCCATAATTTACGGTGGATTTTGACTTTTATCCTTTTGTTTGTGCTGGTCTGTGAAATAGCTGAAGGGATCGTGTCAGATGGGTAAGAATACATAATAGGTATATTTTTATTCTAATATAATTCATTGGACTATTCTGCTTGTTAGGAATTGAATCTTAATTTCACGGTGATTTGCTTGTGACATGTATCCCCCCAAAATAAATAACTGATGTTGTATATATACATGCACAGTTGTTTTTAGTTATCCAGATGATTTTATTTTGTTTGTCACTTTGTTGTGGATATGTTTTCTATAGTTTGATATTCCCATACCTATAAAAAGGTTCATAATATCCAAATAGAGGGGGGAAAGCACTGTTCTCAAAATCTGAATCCAAACTATTTAAAAAGGGGTGTAACAAGGGTTTTTTTCCTAATAAGAATATTTAGGACCTTTGCCCTACAGTGCTGTTCACTCTAAATATATGATGGGACCACACCTCTAGAAAGACAAAGATTACCAACTTTTTTCACTGTAATGCTGAAGAAACATATACTTGTTACTCTAGGACAGGGGTGTCAAACTCAAGACCTGCGGGCTGGATCCGGCTCGCAGGGTGCTTTGATCTGGCCCTTGGGGCTGCCCTGGAAACAGCGAAGGACCAGCCAATGGTGCCTCTGCCAGTGAAAACGGAGCTCAGGCAGGCTGCACGCAGTCCTCCCAGGCTTTGTTTTCGATCTGCTGCAGCCTGCTGCCAGCAAAAATGGAGCTCAGGGGGCATCATGGCCATCCCCAAGCTCTGTTTTTGCTGGCAGAGGACAGCAGGAAGCCATTGTGGGCGGCTGAAAACGGGGCCTGGGGGGACCGCATGCAGCCCTCCCAAGCTCCATTTTTGTTGACAGAGGGCAGCAGGAGGCTGTCTCAGCCAAAAACAGAGCCAGGGGCCCATTTTCACTGGCAGAGCACTTGTCCCCCTACATGAGTGACATCAAGATGGCCACACCCACCCTGGCCACACCCACACACCAAGGTCAAACACAACCCTGATGCGGCCCTCAATGAAATTGAGTTTGACATCTCTGCTCTAGGAATATGGAACAGTTATATTATTTTATTTAACAAAATGTGTTAATTTCCAAAGGTGCTACCAGAGTCTCTGATTTGGGGCTATCATAGACTAATATGGCTCTCCTCTGGTAATTATTATTCACTGGTTAGTCTCCTAAAGAATCCTTCCATCCACATTAGGGACAGGGGGATGTATTTTTACTAATGATTTCTTCCATTTGTAGTGTTTTCACACCATATATCACACCATGCTGAAGAGATTCCATCTGAAGTATTATTTAAGTACTTTGGTCTGGTTTGCACAAACTGCTTTTCATTGATTTTCTAAATTTACATTTTTGTAATTCTGCACTAAAACTGAATATAACAGCTTGTTTTTAACTATTGTTTTAAATGTGAAGCATACAATTAAAGATGGGAGGTGCATAAGCCAATGGGAAGATTGTTGAAAACAGCAGAAAGGTTTAGGAAGAGTTACATCTGAACCACTTGTTGCCTAATTTCCCCCAATATCTAAGAGCAGTTTGGGAAATCAGGAGCTGCAGAAAAAAAGAGAAAAGTCATTACATTACAAATTACATAAATATTAACTCCATTCTTTTCACAGAATGAAAGTTCAGTTAATACTGAAGCCTAGTAATTCCAAATCCTTATTGTATTTAATATTACTTAGGCATTAGTAGTATGCACCTACGTCTCAGGAGTGAAATGTGGAAAGGAGGACTGTACATTTTTTTATAGTTCAAATATCTACCAGCATTTTCTCTTTGTAATAGTCTATTTGGCTTTAGAAACTGAGGACTTATACAGCATGTGGGAAGATCACATTCAAAAAGGCCAATGGCTAATCTGGAATGGGTTTCAAAAATTAGAAAGTTAATTTCTTAAGCTTATTTTGTTTCCAAAACTCAGAAATCTGCCTAGCACTGATGATGTTCCTAGTTTTTGGTAATGAAACATCTGCAAGAAAACAATTAAGCTCAGAGAGCATCAAGAACCCCTCAAACTCAGAAATATAACAAAAGAACTACATTTGGGCCCCACTCAGTGGGAGATCTGAGATTCACAAACAATACATTAATGGGCAACTTATGGTCTCTGGACAAAAATAGTCTTCTTTGAAGTGAGCTTATTTTGTGACGAATTAATCCCCATGGCCATGCAATTTTCTTGGTAGCAGAATGGAAATACTTAGTACATTTATCCACAGTTTTGAAATGTTGCTGTTCTTGGCAGTCTTCCATTCAAATACTAACTGGTAAGGGATCCTTGGTGGTCTCTGAACTTGCTTGTTTTCTTGCAGACATTTCATACCCTAGCTAGGTGACATCATCAGTGCTGACTTATTCACTCATTAGCTCTGTTTAGCTTCTAAACCCAGATGAGGTCACCCAGATGTTCTCAGTTGCTGTATGTATACCTCAGAAGAGTTCCCCTTTTTTCTGTATCCTTACTCTGAATAATGCAAAAAAGTGAGGCTATATAATATTTATCTTATATACTATAATTCTGATATGCTTTCTTATGTGTGAAAATGAAAATGCTGCATCTGGAGAGAATTAGAGGTACCTGAATTCTTTTATGTATACGTATTAGTATTTCTCTTTGAATCTACATATTAATACATGTTTCATTTTACTTAGGGTTTCAAAATCTGGTAATTTGCACCTGTATATGCCACCAGGGATGGCATTTTTGGCAGCCATCACATCCGTTGTTTATTATCACAACATTGAAACATCTAATTTTCCAAAATTATTGATAGGTATGTATCAGCCATAAGGAATGTGGGGAGCAAGCTTGGGAACGTAATGCTTGATTAGATAAGCCTTTGATCTTCATATGCTCTTATGACATTGCCTGTATTATAGACAAAATACATATTGCCATATTGCAAGAATTTAGAATAGTTTCCTAGTTTTCCGAGAAATGTTCTTGTCTCACAGGACAAGAACATTTGTTGGAAAACTAGGAAACTGTTCTAAATTGAAAGTAAGAGTCTACTTCTCCAAGATAGCATTTCCTATCATGTCTAATATTTCCCATACATTTCTTATAATATAGTTGTGATGTTAAAACATGAACCATTCATTAAGTTTATACAACTGCATTTTTCATTAATAGTGCTGTATGCCATTTGTTTATTTATTTATTTATGGGGTTTTGCTGTCATTTCAATGAATTCTAGGCAATGTACAAGAAAATGTATAGCAAAAATATATATTTTCAGTGTTACATTATATATTTTCAGTGTTACTCTTCAACACATAGTTATCTAAATTTCATGTGTTATTACCATGGTTATATCTTAGAATAAAGATGAAGATTTCATTAACCAGAAATGTATCAGGGAGCTTTCTAATAACATTATATAATGAAGTTCGTCAGATTCTCTCAAAGTCCCTGTTGTTTGTTTTAGGACTTTTTTTAAATATAATATTATATCTCTGTTTTATTTTGCTTCTTTTATCTTCTCAGAATGATATTTTGAGACATTATTAAACAAGTTTTTCCCCCCATAATGATAATATGTTAAGTCTAGCTACATATTTAATGGAAGATTTTAATTATCCTGCAGCCCAAATATGCAATGTAAAATCCATTTGGATGAATAACCTGTTTATTATTATAATGAAAATAATAAAAAGAGGTAGGAAGTACCCTTCTATTAATTCATAGTCCAATGGTGATGAATAACGCACATTTCTTAATATGTGATACATTAGATCAGGGGTGTCAAACTCACGACATGTCGTCACATGACATATCACAACTTTTTTTCCCTTTGCTAAATTGCGGGTGGACGTGGCCAATGCATGACGCATCCGTCTGCGGGCCTCAAGTTTGACACTGCTGCACTAGATGAATACAAGTTAAAATAAAATGGATTACACCAAAATGTATTGTATAAATCTATGCTGTATCTACTTACAGAAAACTGTACAGTTTTGTTCTCCTATCTCAAAAAAGATATACTGTAGAGCTAGAGAAGGTAAAAGAGTAACTAAATAATAATGAAGCAGAACAACAACATACACAATAACAAAATATATATACCACATATATGGAGAAAGTGAATCTAAAAAGTAAAATCAGAAAATATGTCCTGTATCTTTAATTAATCTTTGGGGTTTGTTTATTTTAACTTTGGGGTTTTAATTCTAATTCGGCTTATAATTTGTTTAATATGTTTTTAGGTAATTTATTGTTATTATTGTATTTTAGCTGTGAGCCGCCCCAAGTCCTTTCGGAGAGGGGGCGGCATATAAGTCGAAAAAATAAATAAATAAATAAAATTTAGATATACCTAGCAGAACATCTTGCAGCAATGGATTGATTTAATGGAATCCATAAGATGTACTTCTAGGTAGCTCTAAAAAGCTTTCAAAAGTGTTTGACAAATTGAAAACTGGATCGATCCCTCCAAGCTATCTCAACTATCTCACTGACCTTTTAATTCTTCTAGTCACACTTCTACCTCCTACAGTTTACTATTCTTTGGAAAGAATTGTATTTAAAGATGGCACTATTAAGTTAAATATTCATGGAATAGAATTATTTTGGATTCAATCATAACAATCTGACTCAGTCTACTATGTGTTATCAATAATGAATCTATGGTGGAACAGATTGAGAATTTATTTCCTACTTCAATTTCTATGATTCTAAATAACTTACAAAGATTAAAATCTACAATATAATAAATTAAAATGACAAAAAACTAGCAAGGCCATGGGAGGGCCATAACAATTAAAGAGCAAACAATCTTAAGTTACCAGGTCTAGAACATCTGTAGCTTCTGAATACTCTTTTTAAAGGAAACCCCATATAGAATGCAATGAAGTACTCTAAGGTGTGATTGACTATCAATAATGCCTTTCACTCAGGGGTGGGATTCAAATTTTTTAACAACCGGTTCTTTGGGCATGGCTTAGTTGGTGGGTGTGGCTTGGTGGTCATGTGACTGGATGAGCATGGCCAACTCGATATCACTCACATCAAGGGGCGCTTCTCGCCTGGCCTCTCATGACAGTGGGGATGCTGCAATGGTCATAAGTGTGAAAAATGGTCATAAGTCACTTTTTTCAGTGCCATTGTAACTTTGAATGGTCACTAAATGAACTGTTGTAAGTCAAGGATTACCTGTACAAAAATACAAAAAGCTTCTTTGCTTGCAAAAAGCTGCCCTAAATACCAATCATTAGATTAAAAATACCTGCAAGCCAGAGTTACAAATCAGGCAGGGTGCCAGAGCACCTTGAGGAATTAAAATAGTTAAAATTCAATGATAACTATCAGCAGCCGACTCTTACTCATAAAGTGAAACCCTTTAGCAGAAAGTCATTTAAGCTCTCCAGAAAGAGCACACCCAGGACAAGCAACCCTTAGATCCATTTGCACCACTTAAAGATAGTACATAAAATCATATGTTACAATGTCTTACCAGTTAATGAATATTTCAGCTTTAACCACAACAACACAAGAGCACACAACAGATATAAACTAAATGTAAACCACTCCAAACTCGATTGCAGGAAGTACAATTTCAGTAACAGAGTGGTCAATGTCTGGAACTCACTACCTGATTCTGTTGTCACCTGCTCAAACCCCCACTCCTTTACCCTCAAACTAGCCTCTATTGACCTCACCCCATTCCTAAGAGGTCTGTAAGGAGCGTGCATAAGCGCACAATCATGCCTACTGTCCCTGTCCTATTGTCCCTAATTATTCATTCCTATTTCTTGTATTTAAAGTTATGTTTATTCTTGTTCTGTTGTATTGTAAGATTTTGACAAATAAATAAATAAATATAAAAAAATAAAGATGCCAGCTGGTCTCCCTCACCTCACAAGATATCCTAAGGAAATCATCCAGATTTAAGGAAAGGTCACATGCCCACCAGAAAAGCAGTAAAAAAAATCAGTGCCAAGTTTGCATCCTGCTTCTTGGAAGTACAGGCCAAAAGGACAGTGCCAGATACCACTAAAGCAGTGAAGGAAGACCCCCTCCCCAGATAAAAAAGAAACCATGAGATCAAAAATTCAAACACACTTAATTACTTAATTTCACAATAGTAGCTGTTGCTTGTTAAACCAATTACCAGAACAAATAGACACAGGAACTAGCCAATTTCTCAGCCCAGTTTCTTTTCAGGAACAGAGATTAACCTTTTTCCTTCCAAACAAAGCTGAATAGGAAAATTATCCCATCAATAAACACAGGATTAAACATCACCAAGCACAGAATTAAACTTCACCAAAAACCAGTTTTAACAAAACTCAGAAAGGGTATATAAACTCGTGTTTAATGTCAATCTTTCTAGCTAGCCAAGAAGCCTTGCTGAATGTCACTCATCTTGATTCCTTGTCATTAAAAAGCTTCTTTCTGCAGCTCTGCTTCATTATTCAATTATTTCTTCAAAGTGCTGATCATTGTATGCCAGCTGGAAGTATTTCCAGGGGAGTATTTCTTCCAACAGCAGTGTAAAAAGCTTAAAACAATCCTTCCCCTTTAAGAAAGTATCAGGAAAGAAAAAAAACCTCCTTCTGAGACAGTAAGTCTAGGCATACTGCCAAGAATGTAATAAGGGTGGAAAAAAACTAAAGGAGATTTCTTCTAACTACCAGTTCTCCAAACTACTTAGAAAGGTTAACAAGGGGTTCTATAGAATTGGTTAGAACCTGTAGAATCCCATCCCTGCTTTCACTCCAGAAAAGGACACAAGTAACATAGTAGATTAATCTGTACAAAGGCTTTTCTGGCCACAACTACCAGCTGTCCACACTTTGAGGAGAGCTGTAAATGCAGGAAAATAATCCAGTTTGCACATCAGTTCTATCTGGGGAAATGTAATCTCTTCTAGAGTTAAAGTTATAATGTCCTCAGTACAGGATGATACATGAATGTACTTGCTAGAGTTGAGCCTCTCTTCATTTCTACACATCCAATTGTGCCTATTTAGGATTGTTCCTTCACCCTTGGCTTCCACTTGGCTCTCGGCTCTCACCTGTATCTCCAAGTAGCTGTAACACATGCAGCAGTCACACCCTGGTAAACCATCTGAAACCAGGGAAGAATAGCCAATTTCAATTTGTCTATCCCAGTGTGCTTAGTCTGTCCTGGCAGATTGAGGAGACAAGGCTGATCAGTGATCAAGAAGACAGGCCCAGCAGGTGTTGTGGAACACTAAGAACACAAGAAGACATTTAGACATCTTGATCTTGATGCAGCAGGAGAGGTCACCAGCCTCTCCTGTTCATGCCACGGGAATTAAGGATTAATTCTCTCCTATATGGATGTGATTCCTGAACTCACATACCAACAACAAACTGGAGAAATATCACATTCACACTCATTGGCAAGATCATGTCTCCAACATGAAGGTCTTGGATCATGTAAAGTCCAACAGCACTTATTCCCTGATAATGAAAGTTCAGAAGTGGTGGGTGGGACACATAATCAGAATGGATAAAACTACCATACAGTATGTTTTGCCAGCTGCTCTATGATATATTGGAGACTGGGAAGAGATCTTAAGGATGTCCATGCAAGCCCAACAAAGATGCTGTGAAAGAAATCCTATGTCATTGTGACTCCAGCCAAGGGAACTAGAGCTACAGCTACTGATAGAGCCCAGTGGTGATCCCTGTACTATGAAACCTCCACCAGTTTTGAAGACAGATGCCACCAAAATCTGATAACTGTTGGAAGATGTGGGAAAGGAGTAGGGTTAGTTACATTGGTTAACAATGCAGGTTTTCTAGTAACCATTGTAATCTAATCTCTTTATATTTATAACAATCTTTGGAGTGTAAATCCTCTTAAAAATAATATAATTGTGTTTGTCTTCAGAAATTTGTCTTATCAGCATCTCAATTACCATTTTTTATTTTCAACAGCCTTACTATTCTATTGGACTTTGGCTTTTATAACCAAAACAATCAAGTTTGTCAAGTTTTGTGATAATAATATTGGACCACGCCAGCTCCGATTCTGCCTCACAGCACTCTTGGTTGTACTTTATGGAATGCTGCTAATTGTAGAAATTAACGTAATTCGAGTGAGGGTGAGTTAATTTATATGTGCGTGATAACTCAGGAAAGAAGAACAGGAGAGAAAATTAAAGAGCTAAATTATTTCAGAACTTCAGCCAGCTGAAATCATTGTGAAGCAAGATTTATAAAATTAGCTTGTTCCATAAGATGGTGCCAAACAGCCTGGCACCCATTCATCAAAAATACATCTGGAATCAGATTAGATAAATGATTCATATTAGTGAGAATTAATGCTATTTACCATCAGTTACTTCCAAAACAATTCCATAGTTTCTATGAATATTTTCTTGAGATTTTCATATACCTATTAAGTGGAAAGATAGAATATCATGTAATATCCAACTAGTGATATTTAAATTGTATCTTTTTTATGCCATCTGAAGAAAATGTGTTTTGGGCTGGCAAGTTATCAAGTTGTAAACTATGTAAGTCTAGCCTTACATCAATTTATTTATAATTCATATTATTTATTCAGAAAAGGAGGCAAAATGCTTAAATTTCTCTCTTCTTCCAGGTATTAATCTTACTATGATAGAAATTATAATTCAATACTCTGGAATTATTGGATTTTAAAGATGCTTATCTATCCAAACTGAGCTTAATTTATTACTGCTATGTTGAATAGCATCTAATAGAAACATAGCACTAATCTGACAAATATTTACTGTTTTTTCAGTCATGAAACTATTGTAAATTAATTCTAGTTATTATGTTTTGAAAAATATACATTGTAAAAGTAGTTTAGCCAAAGCATTTTTTTAAAATCATGTTATTTCACTTTGGTTTTAGAGAACACACATTTTGCTGATTGAATAACGTTTCCACTCAAATACTGGAAAATAAAGAACCTCTTAAGAAATGAAAACTCTAAAATTCATGATTCATCTTGATCAGGGGACTAATTACAGAATAGTGGAAATTGTATCTGCTTTCGCATTAATTATCTTTTTGACTTTATGAAATTTAGAGATATATTTTCTTCAAAAAAACCAAAGAAGTAAAACCTCCTGAGGATCTTCAGGATCTTGGAGTCAGATTCCTGCAACCTTTTGTGAACCTCCTGTCCAAAGGAACATATTGGTGGATGAATACCTTTATTAAAACTGCCCATAAGAAACCCATAGATTTGAAAGCTATAGGCAAACTGCCTATTGCAATGAGAGCTGTGACCAATTATATGCGCCTTAATGAGGCTTTTCAAGTGCAAAAGGTATGTGTCAGTATTCCAGTGATTGCCCTAATTAAATCATGAGTCTCGAGCCAAGCTTCAAAAGAATCCCAAAGATTTATTAGGAGCCACATGTCTGGCATTAGCCTGTATGAAGTCAACTCTGGCATATGTAATTTACAGTCACCTGTGACCCTATTTCCCCCCTCCTCCCTGTGTGTATCATAAATCAGATTCTCCAATGAAGCACCTTCAGGGGCTGGGTGTCATCAATCACGTTCTCCAATTAAGGATTTTCACTGGCAGAAGGTCTGGTAGCTTAGTTACAATCTTTGTAAGATAAGTGTGGAATGTACTTCTGGTTTTAAACTGCCACCCTACTCCTTCAGATTTCCTTCCCGTTTATGGCAACTCTAAAACAGGCATAGGAATACTTTACGAATTGATAGTATGACTATAAAACAAACATATTTCAAATAGTATAAAGAGGGGGTCTTTTTAAAACAGACAAGCCATATTATACACCTGTGAATGACATATTTTAAAAAAGCAGTTCATAGAATCCTTTGTTGCCAATTGAGCAGAAGGTATGTCAATATTTAAAATAAAAATGAATCTACTGTAAATTAAATCTATTTTAGAGCTGCCCATTGGCAAAGTGGTTAGAATGCAATATTGCAAGCTGACTCTGCCCACAGCCAGAAGTTTGATCCTGGCAGGTTCAAAGTTGACTCAGCCTTCCATCTTTCCATGGTTGGTAAACTGAGGATTCAGATTATTGGGAGCAATATGCTGATATTGTAAACCCAAAGAGAGCGCTAAGACTAAGTGATGTTGCTATTGTTATAAGAATGTTTTTCTGACATAAAGTAATACAAAATAGAGTAATTATGAGTTAATTGTTAGACATAGCTAGATCTATAGTTGAATGGTAAGACATGGTTTGGGATGGTAACTTTAACTCTTTAACCCATTCTTCTACGTCCAAGAAAAGAAAACAGTTATACCTTCTAGTAAAGGTCAGGATTTATAAAACAATTATTTATTGTTTATGTGTTGTGTATTTTAGAACATGACATTTTAAAAATGTCACCCCCTGCCTGAATTTAACAATATTTATTATTACTGGACAGAATAAAGACACTCCATACCCACAAGGATCCAGAAGTATTTGGTGTGCCCTTTGCTATGGCTTTGGAAGGCCTTTGGCTCTAAGCAGCACTTTTCGTATTCTGGCAGATTTGCTTGGATTTGCTGGTCCACTTTGCATATCTGGGATTGTTCATGTAAGGAAAGGAAACAGCTCTTTGCATGCCCAGGTACTTCCTTTGAATCATTTTTTAAATGTCTGCTAACTTTTTCTTGGTCCTAATCTTGTTAAAGTCACTTTTTCTGAACTTCAAGTTGTAGAACTCATGGCCTCTGGCCTAATTATATGAGGGCCTGTGGGTGTTTCAAATTTGCTCTTGCTCTCTGGATGAGCCTTGGGATAACTGGTTCCTTTTCCTTTTTGTGTGCGTGAGTGAATGAGCGTGAGTGAATGAATCACTCAGTTGTGGCCTTGACACCGTTCCAACTGGCACCAAGCCACAAGAAATGACCAAAAGTCTGTCAAAAAATAAAATACAGTACTTACACCAACAGTTATATTTTCCCATTCCCAGGATTATCATTTTCCTGTAACAAAGAAGCTGCAGATCTTCCAGATAATTGTGGCTTTTGCTCTAGCTCTTTTGCTCTCTCCCCACGGCAATTAAGAAAAAAAACAGATTCTGTTGTGACAAAACATTTCCATGGCAGTCTTGAGGGCCATCATATTGGGAAAATCATTAAGGGATCTGGTATTGCAAATATATATGCATATATATTCAAATAAAAATATACTAAAAATAAATACCCTTTGTTTTTATATTCCCAGCTAACCCGCTGCCCAAAAAAGTTTGTATAAATACAAATTCAAACAAAAACCTGTTGGGGTTAAGAAATGAACAATTTTGGTCCTAATGAATGAGTTTGTTATCTTTAAGATTCCATAAACAAGTAATCAGTTTGATTGCAAATATGCAGTAGTAAAAGGTTGGCATTTGTATAATAGAATGGAAATAGAATAATTTCTATAACTGCAGCTTTTAAAACAATATATTTTCAAGTTTTCTTCATCAACTCAGTATTTAGTTAGAGGAACAATAATAGTATTTTGGACTATAGATTAAAATGATTAGAAAGAAAAAAGAAACAATATAATTTATTATAGAGAGGTACTGCTTTAGCTCATGTAACATATTTAAAAGGTAACCACCTTAGTGATTTATAGAACGATTTAGTAATTCTTGTGGTAACACAAAACCTTTTAATGCTTCATCATTTATATAAGCATTATTGATATAGTGTGGCTAGCTTCACCATTTAATAGAGATGCCTCTCTAAAAAAACCCCACAAAGAATGACCTTATAAAGAATAATATCAAGCTACCATGACTTTGAAAGTTATTTTTTTATAATGCTTTACATTTTCAATGTTATATTATTCAACCATATGTTGTTTTAGAATTTATGTCATGCTAATAATACTTTTTCTATTCATTAACTATTAAATTTATTTTCATTTGCACTAATAATGGATTTTGCACTAATAATGGATCTTGTTTTGCATATACTTTGCTTCCAAAATTAGATGTATGAATAAAGTGAAGAGAGTAGATCATGTAGTAAAAAATATATTAAGATATACATTTAAACAGCCTGGTGTAGGAGATGGCAGGGCAAAGTCTGAAGGCAGCGTCAAATACATCATCAAGCTGGTGTCCCTATGCTATCGAAAGAGACCTAAATCTAGTCCTCTTTGAAGTCCATTGACTTGTATCTGGTGTCAATTCAGCTTGATAATTAGTAGATCAGATTTGTGTGTATAGGTTGAATGAATAAACTTGCAATGCTTTTGAATTCTATCCCAGCTCCAGTTTCTTGCGCCTGATACCCACATTTGTTTTAAGTAGGAGAATTCTAATTTAACTAGTTTTTGTTTTGTTTTTTTGAAGTAAATGTTTACTAAATTCCAGTACTACAAGGACAATAAAACAGTGATACACTGAAAAATTGAAGCAATAAACATTTGTTAAAGACTAATAGAATAAATAAAATCTACAAAAATGAGAAGTTATATATAAACCCATTCTTAACCCCTCAAAAAGTCACAGAATACAAAAATGCCCTCTTTCACTATTTCACATGCAGTACTGTGGGCTATTTGTTTAGAAGTTGTCCAGGGATTACATTCTAATAGACTAGTTTTTTATATGGTAAAGACAAAAGTATCTTTAAAAAGAAGCCCAAATTATGACAGTAAAAGTAACTGTATAATAGAATTGGAAAGGACCTTGGTGGTCTTTTAGTCCAACCCCCTGTTCAAGCAGGAGACCCAAGACCATTCTGGACAAATGGCTGTATAATCTCTCCTCTCCAGTGATGGAGCACCCGTAACTCTTGCAAACATTGGAAAACAACTGAAAATATTATAAATAATAAATTGCACTATTAATGAGTTGAGTTCATTCAAACCTCAGTTCAACAGAAGTGGTCACTATGAATTGCATTTCCTAGAGCCTCCTACCTTTTCCAGAATCTGCCCAAAGGAAATTAAAACATAACAAAATAAAGCTAGTGATGTTGAACATTTTAAGCTTGGCATGTCAAAGATTCTAAAAATGTGCACCTTGATTTAGTTTGTATGTGATACACACACACCCTGGACAAGAGAGACCTTTCCAGACCAGAGGTGGTATTCAGCAGGTTCTGACCAGTTCTGGAGAACCGGTAACAGAAATTTTGAGTCGTTTGGAGAACCGGCAAATACCGCCTCTGACTGGCCCCGCCCCCATCTATTCTCTGCCTCCTGAGTCCCAGCTGATCGGCTGGGTCTTCTTTGGTTGCCCTGCACAGGAGAACGGAGCTGGAAAGCAGGTTAGTGAGATGGGGAGGGAATGGGGATTTTGCAGTATCCTTCCCCTGCCAGGCCCACTAAGCCATGCCCACCAAGCCACGCTCACAGAACCGGTAGTAAAAAAATTTGAATCCCACCACTGCTCCAGGCCTTCTCTCTGGACTCTCCTTTTCTCTAGACTCTCCTCTGGAGATACTCTAGAAGTCACACAGGAGGGCTTTGCTCTCACAGGGCCTCAGGGGCCTCAGAAAATCACTCTCTTCGTCTAAAGACAAAGCAGTCAGGGAGGAAGAGGATTTCCTCTTTTTTAAAGTTTTAAAACAGAGTGAAAAGAAGACAGTATAAAATATTCAAAGTACCTAATTAGCTTATATCTAATCAAAAAGGAGAGCTGATATTGGTAAGATAGGCACAAATGCCTTAGATTCCATTTTAAATAGCCCAGTTCAACACTTTTCTGACTCTTAAGAACTTCCTTCCATTTCATCTTTCTGCTTCTCAAATACATTCCTGAAGAGTCAGTTGAATGAAATTATCCTGATGCTTTTGCTTCCAGTCAAGGTTATTCTTGACCTACAATTGTAATACAAAACTAACACCAGATACATACAATCTCTTTAACCTCACCCAAGGGCGGCACTTGAATTATTGTGGACAAGCAAACTTCAGATGCTAAATTTTAATCATTACTATTACCTCTTCGCTTTTAACTTTGATTTTTTTAGTATTGAGAACAGACAAGTGATAATCTTATATGCAAAATGAAGCACTTCAGAGCACTATAATTTCTAATTGCCAGCATAATTCTGAAAATAGCAAAATGGCATTTTCAGAAACATGCCCAATATTACTAAAATGATCATGTAGCCTATCATACAAAATAATACGTTCCATTAAAAAGATGACACACAATTGTTTTGAATCTAGATTGCCCAAATTATCTCCAGCATGTGCTAGTTGCAAAATGTACTTAGAAAAACTTCCATAAATAGATCAAGGGGAGATTTTTTAATATATCTTTGTTTGTTTTCTGAATAAGTTTCTGCATCTGAAGAATCACATTCATTGTCTGCCCTGATTCAAAATGCATGCTTTAAAGCTTGAGAATATATATTTAAAAGCTGACCTTATTTTATCATTGTTCTTCTTCTGATGGCTTACATACCTGAATAAAATGAAGTGCTATGCTTTAGAAAATAGAAATAAGTGTTGGAAATGTAATTATAATCAGGGAACATATTTCCACATGTGGTGGACATGCCCCCATGCAAGAAAATATTGGCAAAAAATTAGAATGGATAGAGGAAATAACAAAACAGAGAGTAAAATTCAAACCGGGAATTTTTTTATTAGGCATGTTAGAACCAAATATGAATAGGAAGCACCAATATTTAATTCTTCATATTATAACGGCAGCTAGAATAAGTTTTGCTCAAAATTGGAAATTGGCTATGACCCCTTCAGAAAATATGATAATCAATAAGGTACATGAATGTGCTGAGATGGATAGACTAACTAAGTTGTTAAAAGATAACAAAGACAGTGAATATTACAAAACATGGGATATCTGGTACAATTGGATAAAGAAAAATTGATATCTGATGACCTGGCAACATTTTGGAAAAATAAGGGTGACATCTAAATACATGTAAATAAACTATATGTATGCATATATAGAGTTTAAAATGATGAAGGAGTTATTGTAACAATGTATAACACGCTATCAGAAGAAAAGTACAAGTATATCTACTGCTTAAACAATGCTGTAAAATGTAAACATATGTTTTTAATTTCATAAATGTTGAATAAATAAATTTATTAAAATAAAAAAAAGAAAATAATCCATGAGAGTGTTTTGTTTTTTTGACAGAAATAAGGCTGACTTCAATATGGGAAATACAATGAATGTTATTTTAAACCATAGGATTATTTTATGGAGGATCTGGCATTGTAATGTAAATCAAAATTAGATCATATATTTACCATTTTTTTCATTTACAACTTCTTGTAAGTAATTTCAGCAATTGTTCTATGGCTTGCTAAAATATATTCCAGTATTCTGCAGTTTCCATTTTGCATGTGTGTTCTACTGCATTTATAGGAATTCCTTAAAAACAGAACAGTTTTTTAATAGCCTTTTATGTTGTTTGTTTTTCTACAGACTAAAATAATGGGTGTTTTTTTCATCTCTTCTCAAGAATTCTTGGCTAATGCTTATGTGTTATCAGTCCTCCTTTTTTTTGCACTTCTATTGCAAAGAACTTTTCTCCAGGCATCATACTATGTGGCCATTGAAACAGGAATTAACCTAAGAGGAGCAATACAGGTATTTCAAATATCCTACAGATTCATGCTGTGACAGGTTTCTATTTTACAGCTAATTTAATGGAAAAAGCATTTTATCAATAAAGACCAGTATAACCTCACAGAGGTGGTATGTATTTGATTAGGTGGCATCAGGAATGCTAAAGCTCAGATTGAGCTAAGATTAATGTGGGATCAGGAGAATAAGTAAAAGAGCTTCCTCAAATATCTTCAAAATAAAAAGAACAGAATTAGAAAAGGGACTGTCAGTGAAGATGAAAATTGCCAGTGAAGGTGACAATATATCAAAGAAAAGGCTGATGCCTTAATAAAGTTCTTGATTTTCATCTTGAATACTCAAAGTATTTAATGTCATGTCAAGTATTTGGTACTCAAATACTGAATGTATTTTACGGTGATGACATTAAAAATGTGCAAGTTTTCAGGTGCTCTTAAGGAAACATGGGAGATAGTCCTCTCTATACTTTCTCTTGTTTTACTGACTGTACACATCCATCATCTAGAATATTTTGAAAGTCATGTTTATATCCAACCATTTGCTTTCTTAAAATGCACATTCCCCTAGACAGACCAGGATTTCACTCAACAGTCTCTTTCTACTGTGACAAACTTTCATGTCCTTGCCTTTTATTACATAAGCTGCAGCTGTCCTACATGGCTCCTGAAATTAATATCTCATCTGATTTCAGCACAAATAGATCGTGGCTTGGGTTTCTATATTAAGAATGAAAAAGAAACAAGAAAAAATGAAGCAAATTGAACCTGTGATACCAGAAATAGCAATATAAAAATAACCATCAAATTGAAAGTCATTTTGGTGTAGTGGCTAAGCCACCAGACTAGAAACCACGAGGCTGTGAGTTCTAGTCCCTCTTTAGGTGCAAAGCCAGCTGAGTGACCTTGGGCCAATCACTTTATCTCAGTCCTACATAGAACATAATGGCAAAATACTTCCAATGGTCTAGGAGTGATATTCACATATTTCTCCTCATACACCTGTAGGATTTTTTAGCCATCTATTTCTATCAAAATTCAAGTCCTATTTAACTTGAAATATTTATTTACAAAAATATCTTACTGGGAATACATACTCCAATCTTTTTTAAAAAGATTTGGACAATAGATAGATCTCATTATTTTCAAATTACTATGGGTTTCTATGATCTAATTGGAAATTATTCAAATGTAACTGGATAAGCTGTTATATTACATTATTATTATATATTACTACATTGTTGTAAAATGTTAACAAGTTAAGATATGAATCTTGAAAATTATCAGTAATATTTAGAATATTATCCATATTCCATATCAACTTATATTCAACATCAGACACTCAGTATGCAAACTTTCTTTGATTGCTTAATAGCACAGGGCAATGTTTCCACTAGCAAATTAAATATTAGAAGAGAAAAATGGTACTCTTACTGAATTATCTGGTACCTTAATAAATGAAGAAATAATATTTATAATAACTCTGGCTGAGGAATAAAAGTACCAAGCTTTATATAAACGTGTGTATATGTGTACCAATTAATAAAAACAGAGGGGAAAAACTTTTTTTCTAAAACATTTTCCAAAAAATTAATTTATAGTGTATTAACAACTTTTTAAACTAAAATCAACTCAAGTTTTTCAGTCTGAATTTCTAAAATACCTACTAATAATCAGAGAGCTTCCTTCTATTTATAAAATCTGATTAATGCAGCAAGAACTATGGAAAAAGTATATCCTTTAATCTCCATGATAATGTTACTGTTAAGCTATTAGTATCTACATTTTACATCCTTGCATCTAGGATATAAAACAATAATTTCTAATCAATAAATTTCACAATCTGTTGGAATTTTACTCATTCAGTACTACTATTGTGTAAGTCTCAGAGCATGACCCAAAGGTACTCTTTCAAGAGGCAAGTGAACTTTCTTTGTTTTTCTGAAGAAGCTTCTTGTATGAGAAGTGAAATGTCTTCAAGGAAAAACAAAGAAAATCCAGTTGCCTCTTGAAAAAAAAGTACCTTTTGGACAATACTTGCGGGAACCTCTCCTGCCGGCATCACATTCCAATCGCCCTGTACGCTCCCACAGACAGGGCCTCCTTGGGATACCGTCGGCCAGACATTGTCGGCTGGCGGGGCCCAGGGGTAGGGCCTTCTCTGTGGGGGCACCCACCCTGTGGAATCAACTCCCCTTGGACCTTCGTTTGGCTCTGGATCTCTGCTCCTTCCGCCGTGACCTAAAGACTTGGTTATTTCAGCAGGCCGGCCTAGACTGAACCAAGAGGGGGGGGAGGTTTCTTTTAAATAATTTTAATGGTTTTAATAGTTTTAATGTTTAATATTAGGCTTGTACTAAGAGCCTTGGTGGTGCAGGCTGTTAATAGCCTAGCACTTAGCTCCAGTTGCCTGTAATTATTGCAGGCTCGAATCCCACCAGGCTCAAGGTTGACTCAGCCTTCCATCCTCTCGGGGTAGGTAAAGTAAGGACCCAAGATTGTTGGGGGCAATAAGCTGACTTTGTAAAAATGCCGGTAATAAGCAGGCATATACAATGGAATGAAGGCTATTGCTGGCATTGGGTTGTATAAACTGTAAGCCCTGAGTCTCCAGAGAAATATAATATGAAAAAAATAAAAAGTACTGTTTAATTATTTTTTAGTTAATTTATTGTATTGTATTTTATTCTGTGAGCCGCCCTGAGTCCTTAGGGAGATGCATACAAGTCTAATAAATAATAATAATAATAATAATAATAATAATAATAATAATAATAATAATGGCCTGGATGACTAGAATCTCCATAGATACTCTTGTAGCATGAGATAAGCTTAATTATATAAAAATGCTGCAATATATTTATTTGTATTAGATGTCCTGATGCTAGTATGTAATTTCAGCATTCTCAATATTCTTTTAATGATAATGTTTTGCTATCATCATGATTGGTTATAAATGTTATCAATATAGAACAAAATATTATTAATATGGAAGTTTGCTTTTTCTCTTTTAATTGAAACCAAACATTTTCATTCTAGACAAAAATTTATAATAAGATCATGAGACTATCAACCTCCAACATGTCCATGGGGGAAATGACCTCAGGTCAAATCTGTAACCTGGTTGCAATAGACGCAAATCAGCTAATGTGGTTCTTCTTCCTCTGTCCTAATCTCTGGGCTATGCCTGTACAGGTAAGAAAATGAATGGATTATTAATTAACATTAGCCCATTGGGAACAGAGATCAATGTAGAATGGTTACCTATTACTCTCCCATGGAATCATGAGATATAAGTTACTTGAATCTTCATAGCTTTTTTCTCTGATTTTGTAGTTATCCTGAGGTGGAGTATACCTTCCTTTTTTGGAGGACATCTCTTCCAAAAATAACAATTGATGATATGTCTAGATTCCTCCCTTTTTCCTAATTGTCCTTACCATCCGATTTTAGAATTGTATCGATTACCCAAATCAATGTCCCTTCTCTTTCCATCATTGCAGATTATTGTTGGAATTGTTCTGCTCTACTACCTGCTTGGAATCAGTGCCTTAATTGGAGCAGCTGTAATCATAGTGCTGGCCCCTGTCCAATACTTTGTAGCCACAAAACTTTCACAAGCTCAAAGAAGCACATTGGTAAGTTCTGCTAAGTATACCTATCCAATTTCACAATTTCAGACTATAAATTTGTAATCACCACCAAGAATCTCTTTTGATCACAGTGGAATAGAAATATAAATAAATAAGAGGGGAAGAAGTATTTAAATAAAAATTATGATCTCACTATAATCCAAAATTATTTTTTATGCCAATGGTCCAGGAATATTCCAATGAGAGACTGAAGAAAACAAATGAAATGCTTCGAGGCATAAAGCTACTTAAGCTCTATGCCTGGGAACACATTTTTCATAGCAGTGTGGAAGAAACTCGGCAAAAGGAAATGACAAGTCTTAAGTCTTTTGCTCTTTATACCTCTATATCAAGTAAGTAATTCACTTCTTTTTGTCCCTAAAGTCAGTTTAAATGTTTGTATAAAGGTAAATAAGTTTTCAGATAGTTTACTGCACAGTTCCATATCAAGAAAACTCCCAAGGCATTAAAATAATCCTACACTATAGTCTTTGGAAAATTGGTTTTCAAAGGCAAGACCAATTGCATATATTTTTTTAAATGTAAATCAAAACAGCCAATAGAATGAATTTCTCCTGCTAGTTCATCATCAAATCATTTATTCCCTTCCACCTGGAATTCTCCATGAATCCTCAAAAATTCAGTCCAATGGACTGGGCAAATTTTCTTGAAGGTAAAAGGAAAAGAGAGTAGATCCCATTACAGAAGCATTATTTCTTCAAAAAGAATTATGAAAAAGATTTCACAGTCTTTTGAGTTTTACTTGAGTTTATCTTTTTGATGTTAGAAATGTATTTGTGCTACACCTTAATATTGAGATAAAGATCCATTTTTCAATATTTTTAAAAATGGACAAAATGTGCAAATCCTCTCAATAGTCTTGAAGATTTAATTAAAATGCTTTTCAAGCAGCCAGATCAATATTAGTTAATATGATTGCATGAAGTAAAAGTAAAGCAGTAAACTGTAGCTCCAATAAATAGTTGGTCCACAGATCATGCTAAACTACTCTACTGTTTTCAAATTGACTGGTTTATATGAAAATCATGATTTAAAAACTTCAATTTACACAGCATTCTAAATCCAACTAAAACAAACTCCAGTATGGTGTAACATCTTCTTATCTGTGGTCAAAACAGAATAATCAAACATATAATTGTAGATATGTGGATGTTCTTTTGTATAACAGGTTAATGGCTATCCTAAGATAAGGATAAAATGGCTATAATTACCAGTCCTGTGCAGGGCTGGGATTCAAAATTTTTAACAACCAGTTTTGTGGGAGTGGCTTAGGTGGTGGTCATGGCTTGGTGGTCATGTGACTGGGTGGACATGGCTTGGTGGTCATGTTATTGGCTGGGTGTGGCCAACTCAATATCACTCACATCGAGGCACGCATCTCCTCGCCTGGCCTCTCATGACTGTGGGGATGCTGCAACAGTCGTAAGTGTGAAAAATGGTCATAAGTCTTTTTTTCAGTGCCATTGTAACTTTAAATGGTCACTCCACACAAGCAAAATATCAGCAAAGGAGGGGGAAAAAACTCCAGAGACATTCCTGATACAGGAAGTGTAGTCCTGCCAAGAATGTAATAAGGGTTAATGGAGAGGCAGTTTCTGTAAGCAACACCAGAATGTTTTCTTCCTGCCTTCCTTACAGGATTAGGCCAGTAATTTTTTCTAACAACCGGTTCTCCAAACTGTTTAGAATGTTAACAACCAGTTCTAGCGAATAGGTATGAACTGGTAGGATCCCACCCCTGGTCCTGTGTCATGAAATGACAGATTTCCCTTATTTTCCCATTGGGATACTTCTAGCTTTTAGGCCCATAGTGTATTTAATCAATTTTACATCTGAATTGGGACTCTCATTGCAGACAGCTGTTTTATACCAATAGTAGAGAATATGTGCAGCTTAGGATCGAATTGTTGTGTTTCTCCCCATCTGTAAAGATTATAAACAGACAAGAATTGTGTGTAGTTATAAAACTTTTACAGTAGTTTTGCTCTTTGATTCCACTTAAGTTAATGAAGCCAAGACTGAAATAATTTTAGATTTTTGATAAATGTGAGAACTAAGAACCAAACATTTAATAATGCATAAAGAAGTAATTGACTTGCAATTCCAAATGATCCTCTGAGGAGCAATTGAACTGCCTATAACTGATTTTTCTCCCTGATACAGTAAACAATGTATTTATATATGTCAGACATAAAAATGTAGATATAGAAAGGAGAGCATTTCTCCATGAAATTTACTTTCCTATAAATCAGACCTAATGACTACTACTGTTCAACAGTCTTTTGATATGAATAGTGAATTGAGCAATAGAAAAAAGAAAAGGAAGTATGTAGAAATGTTGCAGTATTATTGTAATCTTAATCTTTAATAAAGTAATAATTTCATTGTAAAAAGGGAATTTATTATAAAATAACAAATGGCCTGCTCAGGCTTGTGAGAGCCAATTGTTAAATTTTCTGGAATGCTGTGTTAAATAATAATACTGATTTTATAGGCTTATTTACCAAGAATTAACTTCTATTTTGTTGAACTCCTGGATATAGAATTGGTCTCTAAATTGTGTATGTATATTAGATAAAATAAACAGTAGTTTTACAACAATATTAATTGTAACTATGCAATTAATACCAGTGCAGCATTTTAAGTGTCTCATAGTAAGAAAGATTATTACTGTGACATCTGTAAATAAATGCAATGGATTGAAATAATTAGAAATGATTATAAGTGAAACATTTGATAACAAATAGGAGTTCTTCACTAATCATCTCCAAAAGGATAGTATGTCACCCAAATCTGTTTTTAAGCAGCTGAAAACAGTAAGCAGGGGCAAGGAAAAAGGCCCTGGGAAATTTTTCAGATTTGGCTGTACTTAAGACATTAACTTTACCCTTTAGCACTAGAAAGCTGCTTATGTTTTCCTTAGCTCCTACGAGATCTTATTTATCATGCTAAATGTTCATCATGAAAGAAGTCTCTTGAGATGGTGCTAGACTGACCTATGATAATAAGCAACCAAATGCACAAAACAGATGGCATATTGGCAATACTTATTATCATAAGTACTTTAACTCATTTTCTTTTCTCTATGGAATAAACAATCTTGATGTTTTCTTTTTAAAATTAATCTACTTGAAAAACATTACTTCAGAACAGAATTCACCCACTTGCTTCCCTCCAGATGTCTGTGAATTACCATGAACAAATTTTCGTATTTAGAATAGGCTTTCATAAGAGATCACTATGGGAAATGAGGAAGGGATATTCATCCACCCATCCTTCCATCCATCATCTCTTATTTCATTACCTATGATTAAACAAATATGGAATGTAAAAGTATCTACAATTTCTAGGTGACAACAAATAATACACAAGACTCTTTCTGGTGCCATCTAATGATTGTCCTGATTTTTATAGCTCAGATCTGTACATCTACTTAGTCAGACAAATCATGATTCTTTTTCACAAACCTGTGGTAGTTCATTCAGTTTACCTGCCACCAGATCCATCCTAAGAGCTGGCTTTTGGCTAGTGGGAGAAATTTGAAGAAAAGAGAGCCCATAAATTGAGATCTTGAGACCACTACACTAAGTCATAAGACATAAAAGAAAATGTATAGAAATCAAACAAACTTTATGGCTTAACATGATGTAGAAAGCCAGCCAGAAATTAAATTTGAAAATAGCCTATGATAATGAATTGTTTTAAAAGTTAAAATTATCAATCCAAATAACTCTTAAGGTATATTTAATGTATTAATAGAGATAATGAATTGTCATTGGTATACAGGATGTGGGACATTTAACCTTCCAGCTCTGGGCTTAATGAAAATAGCAATAACAATAGCACTTAGATTTATATATACCTCCCCATAGTGCTTTGCAACTCTGTCTTTGCAGTTTACAATGTCCACATATAGCTCCCAACAATCTGGGTCTTCATTTTACCAACCTTGGAAGGATGGAAGGCACATTAGGATCGAACTCCAGGCTGTGGGCAGAGTTTGCCTGCAATATGCATTGTAACCACTATACCACCAGAGTCTTTGTATTTGCATTTATGTTAGAAAAAAGTTCCCACAGGAGGGAGGGAGGGAGATAGGGAGAGAGACAAGAGAGATCCATATATTAATTAAGAAACAGTTCTTTATGACTTTCCATATGTAAAGCCAGCTAATTCAGTTTATTGAACAAACCATTGTTAAGCAAACCATAGTTTAGCACAACATGTGAACCCTGTCGAAGAATCATGTACTTTTTACAGGCTTATGGACACCCTACAAAATTACAAATATTGGCGCCCATCTCTACAGCATATATATTAAACTGCCTGAAATGAAATAGCACATTATTGTGCTATTGTGCAGTATCAGTATTGCTGATACTGTAGCCATCTTCCAGAACTCAGGGGAGAAATCAACTTGACTTATAGATGCCAAGAAATGAATCTCAGTTTTTTTGCCTTAAAACATGTATTTTATAATGAAAATTTTTTATCTTCCCTCCAAATTTATGTTTAATTAAGCCCAGAGAGCTTATCTGTAGCTTATTTTATTAGATTTTGAAATATTTGAAATATTTCCTGTTTAGCTGCTGCAATAAGATTGCAGTGTGAACCAGGAAGCTGAAAATAATATAAGAGTATCCTATTTCTGAAATAAATTGAACAATTTGACAGTTATCACTTGTTCAAATTGGGAAGAAATTTTGGCAACATAAGTAATAAACCATGATGATTACTGTAACAGAATAGATAATTCATATTTTAATGGCCAGCTGGAAAGAAGACCCAGAACAATAGGGAACCCATTCCCTAGACATAGAGAAGAAATCAGTATAGTACATCAAATCTACCCAGAAAGTCCCTGGAAATTGCTAGTCATTTTATTGCTATCATTCATGGTAGAGAAGCACTAGCAGAACTGTGATGAATATAGTCTGGATTCCCAGGAAGGGAGGGAATGCATTTCAGAGGAGTAAGAGAAAACTCAATTCAGATGGTTTGTGTGAGATAAAGAGAATAAAAATGGCTTCTCCATAAGAGTTTTCAGACTATATGCTTTACGGGGGTGGTAGTTTGCTTTAATTTGGCAAGATTTTGTCTGTAGGTGAGGATCATTAAAGAAATCTGCTTGGAACAATCACAATGTGTCTTTCTTTGAGTAATACAATGCAATATCAGTGTATTGTAGCTATTCTACTTGACTAAAAAACAAGCTATCTAAAAGGCACTGCTGGAGTTGCAAATGCATACTTTGTTAAGCTAAGCATCATTTATATTGGGTGGAATGTCTGTAATTATTGGCATATTTTTTTCTTACACTGCACTTTGTTATAGCAGTTATTACTCTTCTAAAGTAAATGAAATGTATGAGAATGAAAGAGATTTAGATACAAGTGTATGTAAATGTAGTAAGAAAAAAACATTTTCCCTACAGTTTTCATGAATGCAGCAATACCAATTGCAGCTGTTCTTATAGTAAGTATAAACATTTATATTAAAATGCAACTTTATTTTTTTAAATAGAGAAAGATGCCTTTTTAGTAATGAATGTGTTGATTCTTCGTTTGCTGATTTTAATTTATTATGAGGAGATCTGGGTCCATAAAGTTTGTTCATGCTATAGGAAGGGAGGAAGACACTAAATTTCAGCAATTGCTGTTCCCAATAGCTACTAGGAAAAAAAGCTTTGCAGAGAGCTAAGAAATACAGGAACATGAAAGATGATACTAAGGATTGCAGTAAAAGATGAAATAGAAATTAAAAAGGTCAGTGTAAACCACACTGGCCTTTCCTGTTGCACCTCAGGATTTCAAGATGATGCTGAACTGAAACTCAGCATCATCCAGAAGCAAAAGTACTGGTTTGGAACTAGAATGGATTATATTCTCGATGCATTGGCTGACAGAGTGATGGATGGGTAAAAAAAGAGTAGCAACTACTTTATATTGTTTCAAAAGCTATGCAAATCATATCGTTCAGTAAGTTTCTTCAATCTCGACAGTAACTGATTCTGTCTGCTACATAGGACAGATTTCAGCTCATTCTCATTGCCATCTTTCTTTGGGTAGAACTTTCTTTTGGAACTAATCCAGTAATAAAATACAATTCATTGTCTTTGAAGCGTCAAATTCAGGTACTTTTCAAGTCACAATTCATAGACTTACTCTATATTCAGAGAAGCTTCTTTGATTTCTTTTATTTATTTACTTAAGCTGTATGGCACCTATTCCAAATTGTTCTGGGCAACTAATAATAAGAAACACCATCAAGTGACAACTCCCACAGAAGAATATTGCAAACACACCCAGAAAATAAATGTAAAAAGAAAACTCATAAATGGTCTATTTATAGCTGTATATATTATGATGCTTGGTAATCATAGTTCTATAAGAGTAACAGTTCTGCTGATTGTTTGGAATTTGAACTTCAATAAAAAAATCTGACTGAAAATATGTCTTTAATACATAAATGGTCTGAAGTAATGCATTTTGTTTTTGTTTTTCTAATAAGACGTTTGTTGTCCATGCCCATCTCTTTGTCAATGCTGACTTTTCTCCTTCGGTGGCTTTTGCATCGCTGTCTCTTTTCCACATCCTTGTGACACCTCTCTTCCTACTCTCCAGTGTGGTTAGATCCACTGTTAAAGCTCTTGTAAGGTAAGGTTTCATGAGTGAACTCCCCCAAAAGTTAAGAGACTTGGTTTAAAGTAGTCACCTCCATTGCAGCAGGAGTCACAATTTGGTTTAGATTTATTTAGGATATACTTTTGTGGTTTTCCTACAAAAGGCCCTTTGTTGTTAGTAAATCATGATGAATTTCCCTAATTACATTATCAGCTTCTCTGGAACTTCTACTGCCAATATTCACTGTAGTATGCCTTGTGATTTTTGTGGGAAATGTATATTAGGATGTGAGAATCAATTTGATGTAGTTGTTAAGGCATCAGCTAGAAACCGGAAAACCATGAGTTCTATTCCCACCTTAGGCAGAAAGCTAGCTGGCCCTAGGAAGCAGACATTTCTGAAAAACCTTGCAAAAATACTGCAAATACTGTGTTTTCAGTCTCTGAGAATCAGTCACAATCAAACAAAAAATATAGATGTAGAGATAGAGATATAGACCATTTTGTTAATTGTTTAGGGGGAAAATAGCATTGATTCTGCTGAATTGCTAAGGAAATATATCTTCTCAATCCTGTTAGTAGTATTACAGCTGATGTCATGTTAGAATTAAATCTAAGCATAATTGCTGATGGTATTTATATAGAATAACAGAGTTGGAAGGGACCTTGGAGGTCTTCTAGTCCAACCCCCTGCTTGGGCAGGAATGATTAATCATATATTTGGGTTCTATGCAACTGTATCATCCTGTGAATATGATGGACTAGAAAACTATGTATGGACTGAAGTACAGAACTGTATACAAAACACAATAGGGTCATCCAATCCTAAAAGGGACATTACCAATTAAGGATATACAATGTTTGCTTAGTAAGGAATATAGTGTTCCAAAGAACAGTGGAATGTTCCATGTCATTCTATATTTCATCTGGAACACTTTAAATTGCTTCTAGTTTAGAGGACTGTTTTACAGAAATTCTCAAACTAGCCTGAAACAGCATGATACAGAGAGGAACACAATGTGTTATTGTTTATTGGAATATTCCTTTCCCAAATCAGCACATCCCTATATTAAAAAGTTTTTTTTTACTTGAATTTAATGCCACCTATTTAAGATGGGTGTGTGATATATAATGAGGAATACCCAGTGACAATAAAACATTTACAATTTATATAATAGTGTTATAGATGTTAAAATGGGTTGTGTTCTTGATAATATGTTTATAAAGTCTTAATTGCATTTTCTCATTCCTCTCTGTTTTGCCCACACACATACATTCTACACTCTTATATGATGACCACAAATCCACATTAATTCAATAAGAATTTTATAGCTCAAACTGTGGATATGCATCCTTTTAGAAGTTTGTTCCTTAATGCTTACCACAATATAATGTGTGTGCAGAATCTGCTGTTTTTGTACTTCATTCTGTGCCTTCATCAAAAAATTTCAAGAAATTGAAAATGATCAGTCAGTATTAATGTACTTTTAAATATCTCTATCTATGTGCAGGTACATACTAGTTGTAACTAGTGTCTTCTCAGGTACCTTTTCTCTGTCATACTCAGAGCCAGTTTGACTAGACCTCTAAAATCTATGCAGATTATTTAAAAAGAGGCAACCTGTATCTATGGACAAGGCAATATGGAGATTTCAATATCATGGAGTCACCATATTTCCTGAATTTATTATGTTTTCAGAAGCTATTATCTCTCATTTGTGGCTCTCTTATGTTTTTTCCATCCTACTTTTTTATTGTTATATGTAGGGTCCTTGGTGCTCTCTGAACTTGGTGGTTTTTTTGCCGATGTTTCATTCCCAAACTAGGTAACAATGCTAGCTAGTACTGGTCTAATATCTTATGCATACATGTTATAAATATTCTAATAAATAATCAACACCAGACATAAAGCCATCAAAACTTAGAGTTTATACTCGAAGTATAAAGTAATGAAGTTTTTTTGCTCATGATTTCAGCAATAATTACAATCCCACAACTTTGTTCCAAAATATCTTTGGTGGATAGTTATTCTCCATGGAAACTGAAATGTGGCATAATCAAACAATATCTAAACAGTTATAAAAGCCCTAAAACTGACATGCAAAGCATAAATATAAAGTTCTAATAGCAAGTTAGCTTAATATTCTTATTCCTAAAAGGGCAGTATGTATTTTTGATCATTTCAATGCACTATTATGCATCCTTATCCAATCAAAATGGAATCCTTGTCTGTCCAAGAGGATCAAGGGCTGCAGTTTCCTAAAGTAACGAACACTGCTGTTGTATGCAGCAGTGATATCATTTGTTTAGCTTGCTACTATTCTTCTTTTTTCATAGTGTCCAAAAGTTAAATGAATTTCTCTCGAGTGAAGAAATTGCAGAAGAGCATGATAAATGTTCTGAGCCAAGAAGCTCAGACAACCACAGCAAATATCAGATTCTTGTAAGTGTCATTTTAATTTGATTGTGAAACTGGCAACATCCCATTCTTAAATCTTTGCTTGTACAGTAATGCCAGTAACTGTCACTTTCCTTGTAATTAATAGCCACAGTAGTAAAATTTAACATCTACTTATTGTCGATTATATGGTGACTGCTCTTTGTTTAAAGCCAGCAATGGATGATGAGACAGTTTGCTGGTAGGAACTGTCGGCTGCATTGTGAAACAATTGTAGGGGGAGAAATCCATACCTTATCAGAATGATTGGGATGCATGTCAGTCAACAGTACTGTATAAGGCATGCAGTTTGCTGATTTGTTAGAATCCCCTGGAACAAGATTAAATACCCAACAGCAGTAAGAGATCCAAGATAATCAACAATTGCATGCTTAAAAAATGATTTCATGGATCATGCTGCACCATAGTCTGAATTAAGCAGTGGGTTTAAGTAGCCAAAGTATCTTGTTTCAGGCATTTTGCTAAGTCATGAACCATGGTTTGCACCCAGAAAAACTTGAGATGATATTTTGCACCTTAGGGAAGGGGTGCATCTACTAAGAAACTAACTCATTGTCCATTGCTGACACCTGCATCCAGGTCCCACTCACCATGTTTCTGTCTTCCTGGTCTTGCACAGACCCTCAAAGTTGTTAACCGTAAGAGGCCTGCCAGAGAGGACTGGAACAATTACAGCTGCCCTGTAAGAAGATCTGTTAACAGCACAGAAGCAGATGATTTTTGTGTAAAGGTGATAATAAGGTCACTCTTTCTGATTATGTTGTTTCTAATAAGTATAAAAGTTCTAGTACTATAGTCCCAAGCTGAGCATACAATTTATCTCATGCACCAAGATTTTTCTCACTAACACAGAAAATAGACAATTTTTGGCAATATGATTATCAGATTGGAAGTTAGGACTCTTGAAGGAGCTTGGATTAATTGCTAAGAAAGAGAAAATAATAGTTTCCACCAGAGGTGGTATTCAGCAGGTTCTGACCAGTTCTGGAGAACTGGTAGCGGAAATTTTGAGTAGTTCGGAGAACTGGTAAATAGCACCTCTGACTGGAGATTTTACTGTATCCTTCCCCTGCCACGCCCACCAAGCCACACCCACAGAACCAGTAGTAAAAAAAATTGAATCCCACCACTGGTTTCCACATAGTTTTCTTAACCATAATGTGTTGATCACACCACAATTTATGTTCACAAATCACACCATGCCATAAAACTGTGAGGCTCAATAATCAAAATCAAGAAATCACATTATAGCTTAGCATAATGTGTGAACATAATCATTTACTCTTTCTACTCCTTTAAGTTTCAGGCTTAAATTATGCTAGGGCAAGTGTAGCATCTGTAATAAATTTCATGTCAACCTTGTTAAGAGTAAATAAAGGCCTCTGAGCAGATTCACTATGCATTCTTCTTCACATTTATGTACGTATTGAGAATTCCCATGTATCAGGGGCTAGAATAAAAGACTTCTGTGGAAACAGTAGCATTTCCAGACATATCTCAAGCAATTTTTAAAAATAAACACACAGATGTTCTCTATCTGGTTTGATAACTAAAAGATAGGATTGCATGTCCTCCACCTTTTGTATGAACCTCCACTTACTAACCTCTGTTCTGTAATCTGATTGTATTTCATATGAATAAAATAAATGTGGATAATTGTAAAATTTATTTCTCCAACAGTATATGAGGATAATTGTGTGTAGAAAGTAGAAATAGGGTTGAATCAGCCTATATGCATTTTTATGTTTAGCATTGCTCTTAGTTATTTATTTATTTATTTATTTATTTATTTATTTATTTATTTATTATTTAGACTTGTATGCCGCCCCATCTCCGAAGACTCGGGGCGGCTCACAATTAAAACCAAAACATAACAATAAATTAATTTAAAACACTATTAAATAGTCACAAGTCTAATTTAAGTTAAAACACCAGTATACCATTTAAAATTTAACCCTCCCCCCAGGAGTTCAGCCCAGCCCAGCCTGTTCGAATAGCCAGGTTTTCAGGTCGTGGCGGAAGGTACGAAGGTCAGGGGCCAGACGGAGCCCCAGGAGTAGTTGATTCCACAGGGTGGGAACCGCCACAGAGTAGGCCCACCCCTGGGGCACTGCCAATCAGCATTGGCTCGCCAACGGCACCCCAAGAAGCCCCTGTCTGTGCGCTCGTACAGGGTGGTTGGCACTCGATGTCGGCAGGAGATGCTCCCGTAAATATCCCAGACCGATGCCTTATAGGACTTTGAATGTTAATACTAAAACCTTGAATCTCACCCAGAGGGCAACCGGCAACCAATGCAGGTGGCACAGGAGGGGTGTAACGTGGGAGTATAGGGAAACCCCCATCACCACCTGCGCGGCTGCATTCTGTACCAGCTGCAATCTCCGGATGACATGCAAAGGCAGCCCTAAATAGAGAGCATTGCAGTAGTCGAGTCGGGAGGTCACAAGAGCATGAGTGACTGTGCGCAGGGCATCTCGGTCCAGAAACAGGCGTAGCGGGCAAACCAGCTGGACCTGGGCAAAGGCCCCCCTGGCCACGGCTCCCACCTGCTCCTCTAACTTGAGCCGTAAGTCCAGGAGGACCCCCAGGTTCCGAGCCCCTTCTATAGGGGGCAACACCTCTCCCCCCATGACCAATGATGGAATCTCCTGACTGGACCGAGATGCCAGTATGTACAGCCACTCAGTCTTGGCCGGGTTGAGTCGAAGCATGTTTCTGTCCATCCAGGTCCGTACCGCATCCAGACAACGGGACATCACAGAGAGGGCATCAATGACGTGGTTTGGGGTGGAGATGTAGAGCTGGGTATCATCAGCATACTGATGATACCTCACCCCAAAACCACGGATGATCTCACCCAATGGCTTCATATAGATGTTGAACAAGAGGGGCGAGAGAACCGACCCCTGGGGGACCCCACAAGTGAGAGCCCTCGGAGTCGACCTCTGCCCCCACGCCAACACCATTTGCGAGTTATGCTGAGTAATTTTATCAACTGTTAAAAATAAACAATGCTTAGTTCAGTTGAATTTATTCCCAGGAGTGTACAGAATTGCTTTACTGACCTAAACACTTTACAGGGAAAAAACCTAATCTGTGTTAATTTAACCTAAAAAAAATACTTAGAGACACATTATTCTTAAAACACAATCGTTCTGTATATGAAGAAGAAAAGAACATTAAAGTCTGATAGGAAGAGTTATGGGGTTTTGGTTGTTTATTACTTTTTGCATAGAAGATCTTTTTAAAAAAAATTTAAAAATCAAGATGCAAATTCATCCAGAAAGAAATGTACTGATGAAACAGAGAAATATTTATTTGATCTACTATGTTGTATTATGCATTCTATTTAAAATTGCTTCTTTTAATTGAATTGGAAAAGCTTGGGAAGGAGCTCATGGACCAGATAAGGATGTTCTGTACTCTGTTATCTATGAACCAGGTTAATAGATAACAGAGTACATTATTGATAACAGTTGCCTATTATCAAAACTTTAAAAAAATAAATTTTAAAAGGGAAAATATGTATGATGTTTTGCACCAACATAGATCATTTATGTTCCTGTTGCTGTTGCGGCCATAGGTCACGAATGGGTTTTTCACATGGACACCAGAAGGGGTTCCAACTTTATCCAGCGTTGATATTCGAATTCCTCAAGGTATTAATGCATCTATTACAATGATTAGGATTTGAAAATGTTCAAAATCAAACACTATGCAATAATAAATGGCTGAGCACAAAACAGAAACAGGAGCACTTCCATATCTACAACACAGTATATATACTGTGAATAAGGATGATGTTAGCAATATGTATGAGAAAAAAACGGTCCATTTAATGGTCCAGTTAAAACTCAGTTGCCTAATTGCTGTCTGGATTGTAGCAAATGTATGTCAACATTTCAAGAATAATAGAATTTTTTTTCTATTATTGCAGGTCAGTTAACAATGATTGTGGGACAAGTAGGCTGTGGTAAATCATCTCTTTTGTTAGGAATACTTGGAGAGATGCAGAAGATATCTGGGAATGTGATCTGGAACAGGTAATTTTAGTTTATCCTTTTAATTGCTGTGTAGCTTTTTGTTTAAGGTAAAGGCCTGTCATATCTTTAATATATATGAATTACATTACTATATCAATGAATCCTGAAAAGTATTGATACTGCATATAGTTGCTAAATACCTTCACTTTCCTCATTTAATTAATCCACATGAACAGCTACTGTAGATTCAACATGTGTCTGTGTCACCACCAGCTACATGTTCATGTGGGTCACAACCAGCTACACACTTTTTGTATCATTGCACTTGTAACTGAGAAAATTGATCACATTGCAGTAACTTTGTGTCTAATTGAAAAACAACATTCATTTACCTTCAAACTGGGAAATATATAAAGTTGCTTTAGTGTGTCAGACAAAACAGGGTAAGATCATGTTGTGGAGGAAACGTTATAATATGTTAATAATTTTTTTTATCTATTATTTCTGATATTACAGCAGCATTCCTGACAGTGAGACCGGGGAAGACGTCAGGTATTATAATTCATTTGATTCTATTATGCAACACAAAGAAACAAAATTATCTAATACGATAGAAGGTTTTTTAAAGAACCAAAATATTTTTATCAGAAAAATTGTATAAGCTATTGTGATAAGTATGTTTTGATGCTTGGGATGATCAACCACAGTGACTTGAATCCAGAATGAATTACTGTATATCACAAGTCTATGAATGTTGATCATATTCATTTACTTTTAAAATTCAAGCATTTCTAATGAGTTGCAGAAATGTGTAACAACTACCAAGTTACTGTGTACCTGTTTTGCAGCTCCGACATGGAAGCAACTATTGAAATGGAGTCCAGGTACAGTATTTTAAAAAACGGTGTTAAAAAACTAAAAAATTTCTGTCAACAAAAGCAGTTTCATTAGACTATAACTGTAAGATCCAAGATCAAAACTGTACGATCTTTTATGTGCTTTCTGTACAGTATAGTGATCTGGAACACAGTATAGTGTTATGCCAAAAGAGAGAAATCCATGCTTTCAAGTTTATGTCTAGATAACTTCCACCAACTTTGTAAACTGAGAAATTCTGCTTTATAGAGAATCTGCATTCTGTCATTATAATTCTCTGACGTGCAAAAATCATAACAGCCCATATACTATATTACTGGACCAATACTATCTGGTGCTTCTATGCTACTTTGAAAAAATACTTTTTGTCTGCACTGCTAAGGTAAAAAGCACATTTAACACTGAGTGTCATTCAGATTTTGCTGCAGTTGACTGACATTTCTCTGGAGCCAGAGAGTTAGAAAAAGGAGAAAAAGACAAAGAATTTATATCAAGACAAAAAGGCATTATTGACTAAATGTCTCAATGGTTGAAATACGTAAAATCAGGGAAGAACTGTATCATGACTAAAGGTACAACATAATTGCTAAATTGTGCATAATTTGGATAATTGCTAACTTGTGCATAATTCAGGAAAATGGCATAGCTAATAAATGTTTCTGCTCATGAAGATGTATGAATCCTTATCTGTATGATTATCAATGAAAGTCATAAGTAGAAGTCAAGGATATAAGCATTCATAATGATTCATATGAATTGAAAATGTCCATTAACAGTACTTTTTGAAAGAAAAGGTTTTCTCCCAAATTCGAGACAATCTAACCACAGATATCCTCTTTTATATTTAATTAATACGGTGATGCATAATCTAGAATGACTCACCACATAATTGTTCAAAGGAATTAATAAATTAAGTTCCTTTTACTATTGAAATGCCAAACTGGGACGTCTTCCAGGGTGGTATGGCAAACTCAAGATGGCCTTGCAAAAGTGGAACTAATGACCACAGCAAAGACCAAAGAAACAACAAAAAGCTAAATGAGATTTTGATCTTAGAAAGTTATAAATGGACTAAGCATCCAAATAAAATTGAAATATTGAAACTTTTATAATAATATTTTGGAATTAATTTTGAAGAACAAACAGCATCTCATGGGAAATCAGTTCTGTTTTGTTTTTTACAAGACAAAACAAAGATGAGCAATTTTATAATTTAAAAAACTGGACACTAGGGGCAACTAAAGATTTTAGGTAAAGAATTACAACTCTGGAATGTTGCAAGACATTATAACAATAAAAAATTCTGCAGGAAATTTTTGAGGAATGGAATGAGAAAATAGTAACTACAATATCAACAATGTCAGTAATAATGCTGTTTCTATGGATAGACTATGTCAAAAAGATGTTATTTAAGAAATGACAAATGTAGAACAAATTTTATCTGGCAAGCTAGAGATGGTATCAAAAGATTTACAACTGATGGGCCAAGATAATATTTTAGAAAAAGATGTTTCATTGGATATATAAAAGAAACTGACTGAATTTAAACAGGCTCCAGCTGTTCTTCTGCCCCACTGATCTCCGACTCTGAAGGCAGCTGATAACTGTCGGACAGCCCTGATCCCATCTCTGCCTCTGATGCAGAGTCCTCATCAGAGCCTTCCCCAGACTCCAGGACTGGTCCATGTTCCTCCTCAACCTCCTCACTGTCTATTTCTGCCACCAGCTCCACTGGCTGCTGGCGGGCCACAACATAGCTATCACATCACTCATGCCTTTTTTTTAATGAACAATAGGAAATATTAACTTGTCTTTGAAAGAAGACATAGAAGTAATATTATTGTGAAGAATCATTTCAGTATCTTTGAAAGTAAATAGACATCATACATAAAAACACTTGGATAAATTCTTTTCTTTTCTTTTTTCAGAAAAAGAGGGTCAGTGGCATATGCTTCTCAGAAACCATGGTTGTTAAATGCTACTGTGGAAGAAAATATCACTTTTGAAAGCCCCTTCAATAAACAAAGGTAATGTATTTAAGAGCCATGTAAAAACTAATTACAGTCTTCATTATCATACTGTCAGTAGCATTTTTACTGTTGCTGACGATGTTATTTTTGTAGCTACATGGTGCAAATGTTGAGTTGTTGTATCAGATATAGTTACCTTTCAACTATGTAATGTTTTGAAGCATCAATCCATATTGTTCGGGGATCTCTCTTTTCCTGAAAAGTCTCTCAAATAATGTATTTTTCCAACCTGAAAAATTACTTATAAAATAAGTAAACAATGGGTTTGAATACATTTCAGCACTAGGTACTTTTTTTAGTTATAATATGCCACATTTGCTTCTGACATCCTTCTTTAAGAAGTCATTTATTTATGTTTGCATTAATATTATGAGGCAATACAAGTCATACTCTCAGATTCTGCAGAAATAATATGGAATGACTATCATGATAGATCCATGACAAGATGACTTCTCAAATAATAATTCCACAGTGTCTTAGCACTCTTTACTAAATAACAATTTAAACATACAACTCTCACAGTTCTCCATTATATCACCTTCTCCTAAGCCCTTATTTTTCCCTTTTTGATGTTTTTTTAGATACCGCCATCACATTTTAGATCTTTTCGATTTATTTTGTAGTAATCTACACTTCTCAGTACAAATAAATGAATGTCATGCTCTTGAGCTAAAGTGTTGACAAGCTTAAAGTTGCAAATAATAAGTTAAATCCTGAAGCCCCTAAAGGCAGTTATAGATTATAGTCTCCAAGGAATACAGAAGCAAGGTACACTTTTTTTAGCTTCAAAATATTTGACCGTGAGCTATTAGTTAGGGTATAATTTATTTGCCTGAAACAGGTGGGATTCCCATTGGAAAAATAAGTGCTTAGCAAGCATGCATTTTCCATTGTGTGACTTTTCCAGTTGATTAATCTTCCTTTTAAGTACATGAAATATGCTGGTGAGGCAATCTCCACATGAATTGACAATTACCCTTTCTGTTTCCACAGGTATAAAGCAGTAATTGATGCTTGCTGTCTCCAGCCTGATATTGACATACTACCTCATGGAGACCAAACACAGATTGGAGAAAGGGTTAGTGGCTATGTATAATTAGAAAACATTAAGCACGCAAATGTTATCACATGGTCTTAAATCTATAACTGGTGTTTGAGAAAATGGCTTTCTACAGTAAACTCAGTTTCAAATCCTTAGGATGAAGGTGTTATACTTAATACCCAGCATTATGGCTTTTCTTCTATCTGCCATACCTCAATTAATATATCTGACACTGACTGAAATACTGTATTGGGAGAGTATATTTATTAAACAAAGCATTTTTCATTATCTAGAAAGCATTTATGGAAGTCATGTTAGAATAGTCCAATTGAAGTAAGAAGTAGAAAGGCACTTGTTAATAAACATGGAATACATTTCCTTACTGACTGACAGTTGAAATGATGAAAAAAGAAACTTACACTGCCTTAGGTACTGATGACAATTCTCTCATAATCTAGGAGCTCACATATTCAAATAGTTTATGTCATCTAATAGCAGTAATCTAGATTTGTTATTCATTATTCATCTAGACATTTTGTTCATTTCTTCAGTACATGTAATTTGTAGCTGATGTTCTTTCATGGACATGGTAGTATCAATAAACATACAATGGCTAAAATGCAATATTAAAAGGTAAAGAAAAATATTAGAATGTTAAGAGACTGTCCAAGGAACAATAGAAGATATTGAGGCCAAGCTGTGCCATAGAGGTTGACCATTGATATGTTAATTGCAGTGTTAATACATAGCATTGTCAAAGGAGTTTTTATTTATTTATTTATTTATTTATATATTACTTGGACTTGTATGCCGCCCCATCTCCGAAGACTCGGGGCGGCTCACAACTAAAACCGAACAATGAACAATAAATTACTTAAAAAGAATATTAAACAATCACAAGCCCAATTTCACTAAAAAATCCCAGTAAACATTATAAAATTTAAAATCCCTCCCCCAGGAGGTCAGCACTGCCCGGCCTGTTCGAATAGCCAAGTTTTCAGGTCGTGACGGAAGGTGCGAAGGTCAGGGGCCAGACGGAGCCCCAGGAGTAGTTGATTCCACAGGGTGGGAACCGCCACAGAGTAGGCCCGTCCCTGGGGCACCACCAACCAGCATTGGCTCACCAACGGCACCCCAAGAAGCCCCTGTCTGTGCGCTTGTACAGGGCGGTTGGCACTCGATATCGGCAGGAGACGCTCCCGTAAATATCCCGGACCCAAATTATCCCGGACTTTGAAAGTTAATACTAAAACCTTGAATCTCACCCAGAGGGCAACCAGCAACCAATGCAGGTGGCACAGGAGGGGTGTAACATGGGAGTATCAGGAAACTCCCATCACCACCCGTGCGGCCGCATTTTGTACCAGCTGCAATCTCCGGATGGTATGCAAGGGCAGTCCTAAATAGAGAGCGTTGCAGTAGTTGAGTCGGGAGGTAACAAGTGCATGAGTGACTGTGCGCAGGGCATCTCGGTCCAGAAATGGGCGTAGCTGGCGAACCAGCTGGACCTGAGCAAAGGCCCCCCTGGCCACGGCTCCCACCTGCTCCTCCAACCTGAGCCGTGAATCCAGGAGGACCCCTGGGTTCCATGCCCTGTCCACAGGGGGCAACACCTCTCCCCCTATGACCAACGATGGAATCTCCTGACTGGACCGAGATGCCGGTATGCACAGCCACTCAGTCTTGGCCGGATTGAGTCGAAGCATGTTTCCATCCATGCAGATCCGTACCACATCCAGACAGCAGGATATCACAGAGAGGGCATCACTGACATGGTTTGGGGTAGAGATGTACAACTGGGTATCATCAGCATACTGATGATACCTCACCCCGAAACCACGGATGATCTCACCCAGCGGTTTCATATAGATGTTGAACAAGAGGGGCGAGAGGACCGACCCCTGGGGGACCCCACAAGTGAGAGCCCTCGGAGTCAACCTCTGCCCCCTGCCAACACTGATTGCAAGCGCCTCGAGAGGTAGAAGGAGAACCACTGCAAAACAGTGCCCCCCACTCCCAGCCACCCGAGGCGCCGCAACAGGATACCATGATCGATGGTATCAAAAGCCGCTGAGAGGTCTAACAGGACCAGGACAGAGGAAAAACCCCTGTCCCAAGCCCTCCAGAGTGTGACCAATGCCGTCTCTTTGCTAAACCTGGGTCGGAAGCCCGATTGGTACGGATCTAGGTAGTCCGCTTCATCCAGGAAAAGTGGAAACTGCTGAGCCACCACACTCTGAACAACCTTCGCCAAAAAGCGAAGGTTGGAGACCAGACAAAAGTTGTCTAACATGGCTGGGTACAGGGCAGGCTTCTTCAGGAGGGGCCTCACCACCGCCTCTTTCAAGGTGGCGGGAAAGACACCCTCCCTTAATGAAGCGTTGACCACTGCCCAGAGCCAGCCGCAGGTGACCTCCCTGGAGGTGTATACCAACCAGGAAGGGCACGGGTCCAATAAACATGTGGTGGAACTCAGCCGTCGCATAATCCTGTCCACTTCATCCTCAGAAACAGGATCGAACTCAACCCAGGTCACATTGGCCAGACTACTTGCACCCCCTTCATCAGACCACTGCAAATTAGAGCTCAACCCTCCCCGAATCCGACAGATATTGGCCAAATTCCTCAGCTCTACCCCGCAACGGGTCCACCGCCTCCCCCAAATGTAGGAGAGAGTGGGTGACCCTAAACAGGGCGGCTGGGCGGTTATCTGCAGACACTATGAGAGCGGAGAGATAAGCCCTTCTCACCGCTCCCACAGCTACCAGGTAAGTCCTAATATAGGCTCTTAACTGGGCTCGATCGGAGTCGGAGCAGGTGGACCTCCACCTGCTCTCTAAGCCCCTCTGACGGCGCTTCATCTCCTGGAGCTCCTCGATATACCAAGGAGCCGACCGGGATCCACAGCGATCAAGGGGGCTCATGGGGACAACTCTGTCGAGGGCTCCCACAGCAGCCCATTGCCAGGCAGCCGTCAGGTCCTCAGCAGAGTTGTGGATAAGGGAAGTGGGAAAAAACACCAGTTCTGCCTGGAACCTCTCAGGGTCCATCAGGCATCTGGGGCGGAACCATCTAAGTGGCTCCTCATCCCAGGGATGTGGGACAGCTTGTTGGAAGACCAGCCGCAGGAGATAATGATCTGACCATGGAACAGGTTGGGCAGTAAAATTACCTTCCCCCAGATCATTACGCTATTGTTCCAAGACACCCGAAAACCTGGGGGGCATAAATCAACCAGAGGGACTCCACCCACTGGCCCCAACCAGGTCTCAGTGATGCAGGCCAGGTCCGCAGCCTCCTCCTCGATCACCTCACAGAGGAGGGAAGCCTTATTAGCCACGGACCTGGCATTAAGGTACACCAGTCGGAGCCCAGGGGTCCCAGTTCCCAAGTCCCCAGGAGATTGGGAGGATGCAAAAGGGTCGGAGCGCACCACCGCTCGAAGACAGCAGGGGCGCGCTCCCAGTACATGATATGGCCCTATGCCTTGCCATCTCCTGCCAATCCCAACCACCCTGGAGATCGCCGTTCGCGCCCGCTCCCCGCGGCCCCGCCAGCTATTGAACTATTGAACTATGAACTATTGCATTTTAACTTGCATTGATTTATATAATTTCTAAGTCATGAACACAGTAATCCTGACTAAGTTGTTACTTCAATCTTACTTTTCCAGCTGTATCTTGGAAATAATTATTATTGACTGCAGGAGCTGCTAATAGGATGAATAATTGAATGATGAAGCACACTGTATTTTAGAAATAATATATACACTATTCAGATGTTTTTTTGAATGAATATGAAAATTCTGACTATCTTGATTAATAACTTTTTATACTTTTGATTGCTTTACCTTTTAAGCATACCTTGAAAAGTCAGGTTTGGGAAAGCATAATTTGAATAATAATGTCTTTAAATTGTACAGGTTTCTAATTGAATTATTTTATCTTTTCCCCAAGGGTATTAATTTATCTGGAGGTCAGCGCCAAAGGATCAGTGTAGCAAGAGCTCTTTACCAACAGACAAATGTGGTATTTCTGGTAGGTTTACTTTTACTAATTCTACCATCTAAACCAAAAAGGCTTTCCTTTCTCTATAAATGGAATACTTCAACCTAAAAACCTAGCATTCCAAAATTCCTGCACTAACAACAACCAATTCTATCAAGAATTCATACTCTGGATCCACAAAGTCATTAGAATATTTTCCCCAGTGTGATGCCGCATCTAAGACCACAGTGGACAGATGAATTATAGAAATAATTCTCTGTTGCTATTTGTTCCATCAGTTCTGTTCACTATATAATAAACTGGAGCAGGGGTATTAAACTCGATCACATTACAGACTGGATCATGAGGTATCACAATATTTTTTGCCTTTGAGGAGTCAGGGTGGGCATGCCCTGCACGGGCTGTATCTGGCCTGCAGGCCACCAGTTTGACAGGCCTGAACTAGACTTTGGATATCACAAATTACCACTCACAATTTGCTATAGTCATAAAATTATAATGCCCACACTCCAGGGGGAAGGTGCTGTGACAGTGAAGGTGCACTTCTGTGGTCCCAGTAGATGGCAGTGTTTAAATGAAGTAACCCAGTGCTTCTAACCCTATCAGAATAGTCAGTTGCTAAACAAGGGCTATTTATAATAGCATGAGTTCTGGTGCAGTATCCATGTTATGGATCCCTTTCTATTAGACAATGTCAGCTAATGAGATCAAGGAAGCATTCCTCCTCTGTCATGGCAGCTGCCCTATGGATCCCCATATGTCTAGAGATTTTATCCTGACCTTGCTGGCATTCCATAAGACTTTGTAAAACTGTTTCTTCCCTGAGTATTGGGACATCTTGTTGGTTTTGCTTTGGTATTTTTTGAATGACTCAAAGCCCATTGGGTAGTCTTTTTTAATTGGCTTTAAGTTCTTTTCCTATTTTGGTTTCTGTTTCTATTGTTTGTTAATTGTACAGAGTCGTGTGCTAAGTGGGTGTCCATATTATTGTAGTTTAAGAGCAGACAACAACCTAATGTAAAGCACAAAGCTGGTTATTACAGACACTATATACAACAAATAGTCCTTGCATGTGTTTGTTTATTTATTTATTTATTTATTTATTTTATTTTATTTTATTTGACTTGTATGCCGCCACTCTCCGAAAGGACTCGGGGCAGCTCACAGATAAAAACATAGAACAATAAATAATTTTAAAAAAGATTAAACCTCACAAGCCAAATCCAACAGTAAAAAACCAATTAAAATCCCACCCTCCCCCACAGGAGGTCAGTCCAGCCCAGCCTTTAAGAACAACCAGGTTTTTAGATCGCGCCGGAAAGAGGAGAGATTGGGGGCCAGCCGGAGCTCAACAGGTAGTTGATTCCATAAGGTGGGAGCTGCTACAGAATAGGCCCTTCCCCGGAGCACTGCCAGCCGACATTGTCGTGCGGAAGGCACCCCGAGGAGTCCCAGCCTGTGTGCTCGCACAGGGTGATCAGTATGTGATGTCGGCAGGAGACGCTCCCACAAGTACCCCGGACCCAAGCCATGAAGGACTTTGAATGTTAATACCAACACCTTGAATCTCGCCCGGAGGGCAACCGGCAACCAATGCAGCTCGCGCAGGAGGGGTGTAACATGGGAGTACCGGGAAACTCCCATCACAACCCGCGCAGCCACATTTTGCACCAGCTGGAGCCTCCGGATGGTACGCAAGGGCAGTCCTAAATAGAGAGCCTTGCAGTAGTCAAGTTGGGATGTGACAAGTGCATGAGTGACCATGCGAAGGGCATCTCGATCCAGGTACGGGCGCAACTGGCGAACCAGCCGAACCTGGGCAAAGGCCCCCCTGGTCACGGCCCCCACCTGCTCCTCCAAACCGAGCCGTGAATCCAGGAGAACCGCCAGGTTTCATGCCGTATCCACAGGGGGCAACACTTCTCCCCTCATGACCAAAGATGGAATCTGTTCACTGGAGCGAAATGCCTGTATGCACAGCCACTCAGTCTTGGCCGGATTGAGCTGTAGCTTGTTCCTGCCCATCCAGATCCGTACCGCATCCAGACAATGGGACATCACAGAGAGGGCATCACTGATTTGGTTTGGGGTGGAGATATATAACTGAGTATCATCAGCATATTGATGATACCCCAAAATCCTGGATGATCTCACCCAGCGGCTTCATATAGATGTTGAACAGGAGGGGTGAGAGGACTGACCCCTGAGGGACCCCACATGTGAGAGCCCTTGGGACCGACCTCTGCCCTCCTGCCAACACCGATTGCGAACGCCCTGAGAGGTAGGAGGTAAACCACTGCAAAACAGTGCCTCCCACTCCCAACCCCCCAAGGCGCCGCAATACGATACCAAGGTCGATGATATCAAAAGCCACTGAGAGATCTAATAGGACCAGGACAGAGGAAAATCCTCTGTCCCGCGCCCTCCAGAGATCATCCACCAGCGCGACCAATGCTGTCTCTGTGCTAAACCCAGGCCGGAAGCCCGATTGGGCCGGAAGCCCGATTCTGCCTCAACTGAGTTTTATTAACTTTCCCAACTAGGCCAGCTCTGGAATTTGGCTTTTGCAGCTCAAAGCCTTAGCTCACTGCTTCTGAACCCTTAGTGTTAATGTTACACGTACACAGCCCAATGATGACAGAGCCCTTTCTCCAAAGGCAATTATGGCATAGTCAAACACAGAGGGATAATGTGTTGCCAAAATTGGCTAGTTCCAGGGCTTAAATCCCATCACAACCCATTTTGTCATCAAGCATTGATTTTAACTCTCTTAGAATACTTAAAAAGGAGAACAACTATAGTGCAGTAGTATTGAATATCTTTAGGTGGTTAATATATTTTTTGTTTGTTTGTTTAGGATGATCCATTTTCAGCATTAGATATTCACTTGAGTGATCATCTCATGCAAGAAGGAATTCTGAATTTGCTAAGAGCAGATAAAAGAACCATTGTTTTGGTTACCCACAAACTACAGTATCTGCCCCATGCTGACTGGGTAATGAAACTTCTTTATACTGATTTATTAATTTTAATATTATGTTCATAAATATTCAAAATTGTGTGTGGGTGTGATTCAGCAAGTAGTTTTAAATTGTAAAAGTACTATTAAGTACTTTTAAATTGTTCTGATTTGGGGGAGGGAGTGAAGGCAATGAAGTCAGTAAATTGTGTCCCTGCTACATAAGGGTGTTTAACTTTGGTTTTTATGCCTCCATCTGCCCTTAGTGATTATGTTCTATCATTGCAGCCCTCATAGCTCTGTAACTTGGAATTGTTACAGTTCCTGTAATCTTACCCCAGAACCAGATAATGTCATAAGACTCTCAGGGCAATTCATGCTTTATTTATTAAATCTCTGCTAAATAATGCAACCAATTATATACAGCAAAATACATATCTCATTTGCATATTTCCATGTTTAGGACCATATTTATTTGCATTAAACAGTGAAGTATGATTTTGAAAGGAGTAGGTTTTCATTTCCCTATCTCTTCCATTACATTTATATTATTTTTGGAAATTTATATCTATTTATACTCTAACTTTTAGGGGACTACCTTTTTGTTATGGTGATAATAAGAGAGAAAGTATATAATAAAAATTAAACTAAGCTCATAATTATTTAGAAAAAGCACATGTTAAAGTATTGCAGGCAAACTCTGCCCACAGCCTGAAGTACATCCTTAATGGGCTCAAGATTGAGTCAGCTTTCCATCCTTCTGAGGCCAGTAAAATGAGGAGGACCCAGACTGTTGGGGGCATTATACTGACATTGTAAACTGCACAAAGAGTGCTGTAAAGCACTATGGGGGAGAGGGGTCTAGTTGCCATTGCTATTGCTATTTATATCTATCTCAACCCCAAACTATGCAAAAGCATAATTAAAATAAATAAATGAGAGCATCATTAAGTTACAATGTATTTCAGAAAAGCTCCATTAATACTGTTAAAATAAACGGAGTCAATTTGAGACAGCTCAGAGGTAGCCTAAAGTCTTTGAAGAGAAAAGACTGACCACATATCTTGGAGAGATTTTGGTTTCAGTATACAATTCATTGATAAAAGGAATTATATGAAAACACTCACAAACATTTAGTTGTGAGCCACTGCAATCTCCCCAAATCCAATTAATTTTGCTAAAAGCAAAAAATTCTTTCCAATAGATCCCACAGTAGTAGCAAGGAGGATCAGAACAATGCCACAGGATTGCAGAATTATGATGCAGGCCTCATAATGTTGTAGATGTGTCCCAAATCATATATATATATATCCAAAAAAGGCAGAGCTTGTAATGCAAAGTGCATCATTTGCAAGATCTACAATCCCATTGGACTTTTCTATTTCTTTTGTAGTTAAACCACTTATCAAATCAAATCTTTATTACAATCATAGACCAGCATATTAAAGCACTTAAGCTTCCACTTGTAATGCATTTTTGATGGCTGAACACAAACAATTGTAAAGACTTCTTACCATGATTTATGGTTCAACTCAGTTGCCCTGCTAAGTATCTAATGGAAAGGAAAAGCAAGAGGAAGGATGTTGTAAAATGCTTAGGGTTATATTAATCTGTTGTTTTCTAAAATCCATATGTGTATTCCAAACTACAAGTGTTAAATATGAATCAGATGACCGGAGTTGACTTGAAAGTTATACACATAATCAATATTTGCCTTACCTTAGGAGTATAAGCTTGCGTTGCTACGTTACCTTATAATGCAGCAGTTTAATCATAGTTTGGTCAAGATGCAATAATCTTTTGTTTCCTCTCGTGAAATTTCCCCAAAATTTTTAAGAACACTAGCTTTAAAAAGGTGCAATTTTTAAAAATATCTATCCTGATTAGGATAGCTATTAGGATATTCTTTGGCTTGATTTTTTTTTCAATTGCAGAGAATATACTGTAATTGGTTAGGCATTTTGAAAGTTTGAGCTCTAATGTTCTAGATGTAAAATTGAGAAAGACTGATATAGATGAACTAAGTATACAATATTCTTCTGTATAGCAAGAATGGGAAGCAATTCTTCCTATTTCTTATGGAAGAATTAAATTTTAATTAAATCCTGATTATAACAAAAGCAGCTATTAATGGATGATGTAAAAAAGAAAACATTTTTGCAATGAATAAAAGGTTGATTTTTCCAGATTATTGCAATGAAGGATGGTACCATTCAGCGAGAAGGCACACTGAAGGATATCCAGAAATCTGAATCTGAGCTCTTTGAACATTGGAAAACGCTAATGAATCGTCAGGATCAAGAACTAGAAAAGGCCTGTCCTCTTTTGTTTTTCTTAATCTCGGTAGTGATAGGCAAAAATGTTTATCCTAGTATTTTAACATAATTAGATACTAATATTTTAAACAATTAGGTTGCATTTGAAGATTTGTGCAGTTACTATTTATACAGTGACATTTATTAACTCCTGTAATTTAAATGGTTAGTGTGCTCTAAACTATGTTGGGAAAATATTAAAAAATGCATAGGGTTTCCATTCTCATTAGGCAATTACCTTGCTGGTTGAGAATTCTGAGAATTGAAACATAAAACATCACAGTATACAAAACTACCAGTTCAGGAAAGATGTCATATCTGAATTAAACATTTATAATTTTAAAACACAAAGCAGTATTTGAAGTTAAAAGGAAAATATTATTCTTGACAAAAACAAAGTGACTCAAATTAAAGGATATTCTTGCATAACAAAATGGTTTATTAAAAAAAACCTCCATGTAAAGAATGATGACCAACAAGTTTTAATTGTGGTGATATTTGAATGGTCATTTAAAAAATGAAACTTAGTACTAGTCAGAAATTTTATATATATATATATATATATATATATATATATATATATATATATTTGTTTTCAGAGACAATGAAGGTGAAGATGACGGATGAGATTTCTCCCGTGTAAGGTTGAGAATATTCTCAACCTTACACGGGACAAGACCGAATACACCAAGACCTATATATATATATATATATATGGATCTTTTCTTCGAATTATTCCTACATTCATGCATTTCAACAAGCTAATATTTCTGTTGAAAAATTCTGTTATGTGAATACGTTAAAAAATGTCAGTGAAGTAAATCATACAGAAGTAAAATAAAAATTGGAACTTTGGTTCTAACAATGCAACTATAACTTTTTGAACAAGATTGCTGAAAGCGATTACAATTTTCGAAGATGGCGTCTTTGCAGCTGCAAGAGACTCTCCAACGCAGTGTCTGTTTTCCACCAGCAGAAATCTTTGGCAGTGAAAAGTTGCTACCAAGGATGATAACCACTACACATACTTGATGGAAGTCCTCATATTTCATGATTGGGTTCTGCTGAATTCAGAGTCTTATAGAGCAAAGAACTCTAGACATACAGACAGTGAGATTTTTTTTAATTGCAATAGAGTTTTTTTTTACATTTTTGATGCACAGTGGATAGAATAACAAACATTTAAAAATATACTTTGGATGTTAGATGTCATGATGAATCTATTGTGTTGCTTCTTCCCAGTTCCACTTGGGATACTTCTGAAACTTGTTATCTAGTGTGAATCTTTTCTGTTGGAACACAGTATACAAAATACTATACTCAGCCATAAAGTAAAGTTCAGAAGATTGGAATGGTTCAGTTTACATGTGATTCCATATGCAACTTACGTCCCACAGTTTCAGTCCTGTCCATCACCTTTGAACTTGGTAACACAAGAGTAAGGATATTCCAAACCAGCTTCTGAAACTCATACAATAGTTTGATTTCTTAATACTTGTTAATAGCTAAGCCATTATAACATCATAATATTATATTTTCATTAGGCTCAAATGATAGATGGAATATATGTCCTGTGAGTCCCTTAATTGAATTAAAAATTCATCACCTCTAAATGTATTTGGCCAATTTAATTTTTAATATCCAAACAATTTTTAAATATAATTATTTGACAGAAAAATATATAAAAAACAATTGTGGTACTCAAATTATCTTGTTTTTCCTACCTTTTAGGAGACTCTAATTGAAAGAAAAACTGTATTAGATAAGAAGAATATTAAAAATACAGTGCATTCTCAAGAAGTCCTACTCCAGGATGAAGAAGAGGATGATGGTAAATTAATTTTACAAAAAGATTTGTTTTCATTAAAATCAGTTACTGTTTGTCAGTATTTAGATGATAGGCAATAAGGAAATTTTCTTACAACTCATTACTACTGTTCCTGTCAATTTATAGAAGAGATGCCTGAAAGTGATGATGATGATGACAACTTGTCTTCTGTCCTTCATCGAAGAACAGAGATGTCATGGCAAGCATGTGGAAAGTATCTCAGCTCAGCAGGACTTCTCTTCTTGCCTCTGTTGATCTTTTCTCAACTTCTAAAACATTCAGTCATGGTGTCCATTGACTATTGGCTAGCCTTGTGGACATCTGATGCTATTTCTTCTGAGACAGGGAAAAACTGCTCTTTTTGTCAGGTATTTGTAGTTCAAAACTCACCTTTCCATGATTGTTCTTCCCATCAGCTTTTGTTATAACTTCTTACAGCATGACTTCAACAGGATGAATTCCCTTCCTCTATTCCATCAGTTAGATACACTTAGTCTGGTGCTAGTATATCTTAGTGACCAAGCTAAACTTGGTGAATACTTGGAGGGTGGCTATTAAAAAATACCACAATTTGTAGGACAGACTGGAAAGAAAGAAAAAAATTATGTCAATTCAAAACCATCTGGGTATAGTTGCCAAGAAAGCATGGATATATCAGTGAAGTCTTAAAACGGGCTGTGAAGAAAACTTTACCTTTTTCCATTTTATTAAGAATGATAAAACATATTTTTAATCTCAGACCATATCCAGTGCTTTATGAAAATTGAGCTTCAAATACTGATTACTTTTTTTGCATAATAGTCAAGAAAACATGAACTCGGCTGGAAATGATTATCTTGGACTGACCATATTGAAATAAACCTGTCACAGAATAACTAATTCTATAGTTTTGCAATAGTCTTTTTTTTGTCTCCTTTTTTATAGGAATCCAAGTTTAGCCATTTTTCCTATTCAAAGATCTTCAGCGTTCTCTGTTGTGTTGGGATTATATTATGCCTTGTAACATCCATAGCAGTAGAATGGACTGGCTTAAAAGTTGCCAAGAAGCTTCACTGCAGTCTGCTGAATAAAATTATTCTGGCCCCAATGAGGTATTGTATTAACAAAGCAAGAAAACAGAATGCTACCTTAATAAAATTATGTGCAATCTTTAAGTGACTCATGATGTTCAATTATGTCCTAAATAATTAATAATTATTTAGTTTCACCTTTGTGCATCCTGTAGAATTGTGTTGGGAAAGTACATTTCCCTGTCTCAACAGGTCTCATTAAACAATGACATGGGGAGCCCTTATCACTAATGATTTCATAATTTAATGCACCCTATTTATATGCTCCTTACTTACCACTTAATCTAATATAATTTTAATTTAATCAAATTAATGTAATCAGCATAATCAAATAATCTGTCATTTTAATCCAGCTCAACATGTTTTGCGAATCTTAGTCTATTCCTTTCTCTTTTAATATTTTTCTTCATGGAATTGAATGGAAACCACTAGAGAGCCAATTGTATATATGAAAATTAGAAGCAAATTTAATAAATAAAATTTGAAAGAGAGAGGTTTTTTTCACCAGTATATTATATATTTGTGTGTGTGTGTGTATACATACACACATGCACACACAAATATATACACATATAGTACATACATTCCTTGTTATGTTCAAGAAGAAACATAATATGGCAGTAAAGTAGTATTTGTGAATGTTAAAATTAGAAATATAGTCCAAATCCTATTTTTACTGTATAATAGGGTATGTCATGAAATTCCATTATTAGATAGTCTATTTATGCTGGTTATACCATCATAATGTAAGCATTGAAAAGAAGCGTATCACCATGTCCTTACAGAATTTATGGTGTTAGGAAACTTGGATGATCTGACTTCATTGAAAGTTAGCATGACAGAAGGGTAACCAGAGCTGGGTCATGTAACTCCTATTTCGCTGCAAAGAATTTGAATTTTCTGTAACCTCTGCTACTGTTTAATAGACAGATTACTGCAGTTGAGGTCTGACTAGCTCAGTGGTGGGATTTAAAACTTTTTACTACCGGTTCTGTGGGCATGGCATGGCTTGGTGGGCGTGGCTTGGTGGGCTTGTCAGGGGAAGGATACTGTAAAATCTCCATTCCTACCCCACTCCAGGGGAAGGATACTGCAAAATCACCATTCCTTCCCTATTCCTGGGGGAAGGTTACTGTAAAATCCCATTCCCTCCCCACCCCACTAACCTGCTTTCCAGCTCTGTTCTCTTGTGCAGGGCAACAAAAGAAGACCCAGCTGATCAGCTAGGACTCAGGAGGCAGATAATAGATGGGGCAGGGGCGGCACCAGTCAGAAGTGGTATTTGCCAGTTCTGCGAACTACTCAAAATTTCCGTTACCGGTTCTCCAGAACTGGTCAGAACGTGCTGAATACCACCTCTGGACTAGTTGTAATGTCATTGAGAAGAATTCTAAACCAGCATGCCTTCTCTCTGACTTACTAAATTGTTTTCATGACTGATATAAACAAGAATTTAAAGATAAAATAATCCAGTCTCTAAACAATTTAAATAATTTAGAACATTTAGACTGGTTCTTAGAATTGTTATTTAATTAAAAGCAAATATGCCAAATTTTTCTTTTATTCCTTTATTTTACTTAATCTCTAATGTTAATTTTTATTGTTCTTTCTTTCCTTAATGCAGACTATTTACTTATCATTTTCTTGGTCTAGCAATGATTTGTAGTTGCAAAATGTAGGAATATTAGAATAATATAATCATTTGGAATTCTGTAAAGTTTATTGTATATTAGGTATTTTTTTTATTAACAATTGCTAAATAAAATAATTTTAAAAGGCCTAGTCAAGAAAATCTGAAATACATACAAATCAGTTTTTAAGTTCTGCTTTTATGCTCTATTACAGATTTTTTGAAACAACACCCCTGGGAAGTATTTTGAACAGATTTTCAGCAGATTGTAACACTATTGATCAGGTATTTAAGAGACAATGGATTCTAATTTCTGTACTGAGCTTCAATACAAAAAAACCAGCAATAATTAGAATGAATGCCACACTCAGATCATATTAGGACCATATAAATAACATTCACATGAAGTAACATCACATATATACTATCATGTCACAGTCAAAATATGGATATGTAACATTTCCATGAGGACATCTTCAATTTATTAGTAATTTTTATTCTTAAAATTAAAATCCAACAGTATCATAATATTCAGAAATCAATCCTGCTGAATGTCGTGGATCTTATTTCTAAGTAAACATGTTTAGAGGTTGTTGTAAATAGTGCAGAACATTCCTAAGTGAAGTCACAGACGTAAATAAAATGGCAACTCCTTCACTGCTTTCAAATCCGTAGCTGGTTAAACATAAGCACAGAGTTTGTGGTTGACTTGCCTTTAGTTAAACTGCACATTAGTTTTTATGCCGTCAGGTGTTCCAGGGACTTGCAAGAGATTCTCCTTCGATTTCTGTGACAAGTGAATATGTATTGAATGCAATGGATCGAAGATTGCCTCTTGCATCTCATTTTAGCATTTCCAGTTTTTTGCTGTCATTGAGAACCCATTTGTCTTCTGGGTCCAAAGCAGTCTCTCTGCTATTAGAGGAGGACTTTTGAATATGGACCAATAAAATTGTTTAATCTCTAGATTATCTTCTTATAGCCTGACTCAAAAGGCAAAATATGCTTATTCTGCAAAAGAGTCATGACTGTTTAAAATTTAATTCACCTAATCAGATATTACTTATGTGTAGCTTCTGTTTTAATTAATAGCTGGTATTGAGTTCAAGGAGCTGTGTCCCCAAATATCTCCCAAGTAGGCTTCCTGTCCTTCACTTTTGCTACACATTTGCCAGCCATCCTGGCAGGAGCTCTATAGGGTGATTTCCATTCTCTGAAATCCACTGAGAAAAATATCTAATCTCTACTTATGAATAGAGAACAGGATGAATCTTTCTGCATCATGCAAGGCTTGCTCAGTAGTGCTAGTAGTTTAATATATAAACAGATGAACAATCTCTGAAGGCTGCAGTGCATAATACAGATGTAATAACACATAATGCACAACATATGCAACTTAAATTATTTTTCCCATTCCCTTGGCAAAAATTGCTTCTGCATATATAGCTGTGGTGCCCCCCCCCACTGTTCGATCCCTCCTCCTGGATTAGTCTCCAATCTACTTCTCATCACTTCAAGCTGTAAACCTCTCTCAGCCAATTCACTGATGATATACTGCCCTCCCTCCCTCTCTCACTCCCTCTGTCTCTCTCTCCCTTGGCTGAGCTGCCTGGGGATATTTCTGAATCCTTTGTCCCTCTCTCTTGTTAGCTATGGAGTAAAATCTGAGGAGGGCAAAAGCTGAAGGGGAAAAGCCTTTTGATTTTATCTCTTGATCATTCAGTAGATCTTTCTTCCATAACCTTACATCTTTGGGTCTTAATGTCTTTAAATGTAAATTAATTTAAAGTTTAAATTTAACTAAATTAAAAGATGTAATCACATTTAAATTTATCTCGTAGGCTACTGCTTTCTAGCTAGCTTAACCTCCCCTTTCCCCTCTTTTTCTTTCCCCATGTCTCCAAGGTTAAGATTCTTCTGCTTGTCTCTTTCTCCCCTCTGCAGGTGTGTGTATCCCTGGTCTCTGGTTGTACCCGTAGCTCCACACCTAACTTATCTAAGTTTCATTTATTGCCTCTCTACTCTTTGGGGTAATCCACTTCCTCCCAGAAGTCTTCAGTTCTGATTTCCTCCCTAATTCTAAGCTATTTCATCTTTTTCTTGCTCTCATTTCTCATCTGACTTCTTCCAGACCTTTACACCAGATCCTTAGCGCCCATGATAACTCTCTTAATTCTTCAGGTAAAATCTTGCCTTTTTGAACCAGATTCATTTACTTCCAAAATCTACTGCAACCCACCAGGTAAAAAATTTCAATAGAACATATTTTGCTGAAAGACCTAAAATCAAATATTCAAAGTGTTTGTTAAGTCCTTTTGAACTAGAGAAGATCAAATAGAGCGGCTGATTTCAAAGACTTAATTCAAGCACATCACAGGTAACATTTATTTTTTCTTTTTTGTATGTGCCTTTCTGTTTAGCATATCCCTGCCACCCTGGAGTGCCTGAGTCGTTCTACCTTGCTATGTTTATCAGCTCTTGCAGTGATTTCATATGTAACGCCAATGTCTGTGATAGCTCTCGTACCTCTCGCCATCATATGTTATTTCATCCAGAAATATTTTAGAGTAGCATCAAGGTAAGAATTCCAAAATATATTACTGTGTGGGAAGAACTTATCTTTTTATATGAAGCTATTAAGTGTGTGTGTGTGTGTGTGTGTGTGTGTGTGAATCCTTCTGGAAACAGAAATAAAAAAATCACAACTAATCCCTTTTGAGCTCATGAATATTCTGTTCAGAATAATACCCTCTTGGGACCATATATCTTATTTTACAATTTTAACAGGGTCTCATTGTAGAATTACATTTCTGGGTGACCGAGTTAGATATATTTTATGTTTGCTTGCAAAATAGAATAAAACGCTTCTTGAATTTCAAGTATTACAGGAAAAATGGATGTTCTCACATATGTTCTCACAAATTAATTTGTGTTTCTTTAGGGATCTGCAGCAATTGGATGACAGTACACAGCTTCCATTACTTTCTCACTTTTCAGAGACAGTGGAAGGACTAACAACTATACGAGCATTCAGGTATTTTTTTAAACTCTGTGATCTAAAATTGCAAGAAATACACTGTTTGTATCCAGATTTTATTGACTGGCATAAATTCTTGTCATCATAGAACCAATTGGCTGAACAATGTGAGTAATAATGCAAGATTAAACTCCTGTTGGATTTAAGCCATTAGTTCAGCAGTTAACCTGAAATTTTAAACATCACATAGGAGTATTATCAAACTTGCTGAGAGGTTAATCTTTTGGTGTGTAGAACAAGGTATTATCTTTGAATAATTCTCTGAGATAAAACTTTCTCCTTTTTTATTAAAGTACAATTCCATTACATGTTAAAAGAGCCAAAACTTGAATTATAAATTGCAGATCATTTAGCATGGCATACACTGCTTCTAATACAGATAGTCCTTGCTTACCAACTGACTTCTTTAATGACTACTCAGAGTTAAAATGGTATTTAAAAATAGCTTTGCAACCGGCCCTCACATATGCAACCATTTCGTGATCACCCTTCAGGTGCTTCACAACTGGCATACATTTATGATCATTGCAATGCCCCAGAGTCACATAATCACCATTGTATACTTTTAAAACTAACTTGTGACAAGCAGAAATAATCAAGAATATAGAAGTAAAATTACAACTTGCAATAAGTGCTGTTTTGCTTAAGAATTATGGCAATTCACTTAATGACTGAATGGAAAGTGATTTCATAAATCCATTGTGGATCACATGTCCATCCACTTAGCAATGGAATTGCTACTCCCAGTTGTGGTTACCATGTGAGCACTAACTATGATTTTTATGGATACAAAGAATAGAGTTAAGAAAAAATGTCAGTTGCTTCTATCTAGTTAGATATTTAGCATCTTCCTTCTGGAACTCCCATTGTTTCATTAACCTGATGTTTTCTTGGGAAAACATTTTCTTTCTCTATGTTGAGCCATTAATATTTTCATTCACATTAAATTGCATAGATGTTGCTTCCTGTTTCTGCAATTGAATGGATTGTGAAATATATGTTGTATACTTCAATTTAAAATTTAGGCAGTGGAACAGTGGTCCCCAACTTTTCTGACTCCGTAGACCGGCACTGATGGTGGCAGCTGGTGGGTGGGTGAGGAGATCATTTTGCGCTCTAATCTAATCCTATGTGCAAATGGAGCTTCACATGCTCAGCCACTGCTTGCGTGGCCCAGTTCCCAATGGGTTGTGGACCAGTAATGGTCCATCAATTGGGTGGGGGAGAATCAGAAACTACACAATATGCCTCCAATAGAAAATTCCAGTTTCCACAAGTGTATATCCTATATCCTACATGTAGCATCAGTAATTATGCTAATGTGCACTGAATCACCATAGCTGCAAACTATTTTCAGTTTTATGAACTCCCTGAGTAGCAACATCAAAATTAGTTCTATATTTATGTTTTAATTACTATAATTATGATACATTTGTTAGGCTGTTGGATATTTTTTCCTGCTAATTAGCATTTTCCTGCTAATTAGCATTTTTTTTTACATTTATATGTTGACAAGCAAATTAGACCTACTGTTCCATTATATTTTTTAAATTGTTGATTACTTTCTCTTTTTAATTTCTAGTTTCCCCTTATGGGAAGAAGAGAAAAATTCCCTAACCAATAATGAAATTCTGTATGCAGTTTTGCTAGGACAAGTCATTTCCCTCATGCTACTCCCTTATGCTATCATTGGGTTAAAATGTCCTCTCCAGATTTCAGATTTTTTGCCTAAAATAATTGCTGGCAAGGCAAACTCTTGTGAATTGAATTCAAACTAGCTGATATACCTCTAACCCAAATTGAACTAGACATTTATCAGTTCCTGTATTTTATTTACCATCAAACCTCTGTGGGGAACTCAGCTATATTTAGATACTCTTTTCAGCTGCCTTATGTGCTGTAGAAGTGACATTTGAAGTTTGGATTCTAATCACTAAGCAAAGAACTCAGATCTTGAGTTTCTAAAATTAGCTCAATAGTAAAAACAAGTTAAGAAGCTAGTTAGCACCTCTTTGCTTTATTTAAACTAATGCTAACAGTTTCAGATTTTGATAGCTGCACAGTTTTCAAATATAGGCTAATAAATCACCAGCTCTGCATGCTATTACTGGACCCCTACCTCTTTCCTTTTCTCACCGTATAAATGTAGTGTAGCTGCAGCATAAACCCAGCAATAATTTATGATGAAATGAATAGAGAGTAGAAGAAAAATATGAAACAAATAATTATTTTACCTAGTGTGTCCTATTTTCAAGAGTGAATACTTTTGACACAAGAGACTTAAAATACCACAATTGTTACAATAACCACTGTGTTCATCTGTCTTTTTTATATGTATATAAAGGTATGAATCCCGGTTTAAGCAGAAGCTTCTTGAATATACGGATTCTAACAACATCGCTTCCCTTTTCCTTACAGCCGCCAATCGTTGGCTGGAAGTTCGTATGGCAAGTACTTTACTCTTGTGTAAAGATATATAAATGCCCCCTGCCCAAATCTTTTCTTTTTTTTACACAAAATTAGTCATTCTTATGATCTTATTTAGGATTGCCAATTGATTTTAAATGGGATGCTCATGTTTTAGCAATTGCACCCCCAGTTTTCAGAAGCTAAAGGTTATTTAATTATTGTTTTTGTAGCCAGGAAATTCTTAGCTGATTGAATTTATTAAAGTAAAGAAAGAAAAATCTGACAAGATTAAACTCTTCCTATAAAAAAAATCATATGTTTATACATCATTCCCATAAATTCTTAATTTAATTCTGAATTCAGTGGGGAAATGTTTACTAATATTGTTTTGCTGTATTTAATCAGAAAATAGACATTTTGTTCAAATCCTTATTCAACCACAAGTGTTATTGGGTTAACTTCTTCTGTTGTTCTCTCGCCTGTCTTAACACAGCAGTCGTGGTAAAATAAAATAAACAGGAAAAGAACTGGGTTCCCTACTTATAACTTCTTATGGAAGGGCTATGTAAAAATGTGATGAAGAATAAGAACCACAGTACTTTCTTGGATGTTGGCATTACTCACACATTTCTTATATCTTTAGGAATATATTGGAGCATGTGTGGTGCTTATTGCAGCTGTTACATCCATTACCAGTGCTCAAAGCAATGAACTCTCTTCAGGACTTGTAGGTTTAGGATTAACCTATGCTCTGATGGTAAGTGAATTAAAGAAATGATGTTCTTTCCATTCAAAGGGATGTAATGTGTATTTTCTCCCAAATATACAGCATGTAGTACATTGCATGCTGAATTAACTTAAGTAAATTGATTTGGTCAACAATGCTGATATACATTTGCAATATGATCTCCGCACCTTCCGCCATGACCTGAAGACCTGGTTGTTTGACCAATCCAGGCTGTGACTCCCTCCCGGGGGGAGGTGAATGGCTCTTAACTTATTTTAAATTTTAAATTTTAGATTAGCTATTATTGGGCTTGTGATTTGTTTAATTCTCTTTTTAATTATTTATTGTTGTTGTATGTTTTAGTTGTGAGCCGCCCCGAGTCTTCGGAGATGGGGCGGCATACAAGTCCAAATAATAAATAATAAATAAATAAATAATTTTATTCATACGAACAGCCTTATTGCTGTAGATTTGTATGGAAGAACTACAAAATATTCAGACTCTTGCATAAGGAGAATCCTCCTTTTGGGAACAGATAATTATGGTGGATGGTCTTCTTCTATTTTACATGCGCACTGCAAATACTAATCTTATTTAGGTATTGATTTTAGGTGTCTAATTACCTAAATTGGATGGTTCGCAATCTGGCTGATATGGAGCTTCAACTGGGAGCTGTGAAAAGACTCAATGCCCTTATAAAAACAGAGGCTGAAAATTATGAAGGGCTGCTTTGTGAGTATGTTGTATGACTTACAGAAGAACCTGTTTAGCTATATTTAATGAAGCACTGGATTCTTTTTAAAAATTGTGTTTGCTTCCAGTGGTTATTATATACATATACACAAGCAAACAGATATGGGCTATTTTCTTTTTGGATTTAGCTCCGACGCAGATTCCTCAGAACTGGCCTGATCAGGGGGAGATTCAAATACAGAATCTGAGTGTCCGCTATGATAGTACTCTGAAGCCTGTGCTAAAACATGTCAGTGCCCATATCTCTCCAGGACAAAAGGTAATATAAATATTTATCTTGTACACTAATCATATAACAATTAAACTCAATTTAAATAAAACTACATGCAGCAGACGAAACCAGGCAATTATTCCAGAAACATATTCCTTAGATTAGAGCTGTGAATATAAAAATAATGCCTCTTCATCCCATGAGTGGTCTCATACTTCCTCAGTCTGGGTTCTGTACTAGAAACCTGGGAGTTTGAGGGTTGAGGGGAGTATCTTAGTTGTTCCTAGCCCTGCACTCTTCTGGACAGAGCTCGGATGTTATTCCTGGGATCTATTGGAGCCACTCTCCCAGCTTAAGAGTAACAGCCCTGAGTACTCTTACTACTACTGGGACCACTTTGGCTTTTACTCTCTAATTCCTCTTTCAGGCCCTTGTACTTGTCCATCTCCGCATTCTCCTTTATTCTGATGTTGCTGTCACTTGGCACTGCTACATGTAACACCACAGCTTTCTTCTACCACAATGTCTGGTTGATGGCCAGTACCTGCTATATATCTGGATCTGGAAGTCCCACAGGGGTGGGAGGGAGGAGATAGTGACAGAGAGAGAGAGAGAGAATTTTGTCCCTTGAATTAATTTTGATTCCTGGCAAATGTCTGGATTAGTGCCTACAGTCTTCTTGGCAACATTCTTAAGTACTTGCCTCCTTCTCAGGATTGAGAGAGAGTGAGTGGCCCAAACTCATCCACTTGGCTTCATGTTCAAAGCAAAAATAGAATTCATAGTCTTTTTCTAGCCTGGTGCCTTAAAATGGCTCTAGTGCTATAATAATATTATAAAGTAATCCTACATAGATGACAATGTATAGTTATCTGAAAGTAATGAACTACACTGAACATAATGGAAGTAACTGCTGAATTTTATATAGGATAGCCCTCCTATTAAAAATGATTCTGAGATGATATTTTATGATGAATGTATTTTCTGTTGAATATCTTTGGTATTCTTACTTGGATGTAAGCCCTAGTAAGTTAAGCTACATAATTAATTTTAGGTAAATATGCATAGATTTATAGTCCCACAAAATATAGCACTCAAGACTACATATACTGTTTTAAGAAAAACTTGTTTTTCATTTAAGATTTTTCATTTAAGTTTTTATTTTTCCAATGCATTAGTTAAAAATCAATCTTTCCCCTTTTTAAAACCTTTCAAAGCATTCATTAACATTTTTTTTAAAAATCACATGATATGCCATTTATATTTTGTTCTTAAATTTTCAATATATTGTGATCACATTTTGGGATGATATCTCGTGCAATAGGTTTTTTTTCCTTCCTCTCCTGGACCAGCTCTCCAAATTTTCATTAAATCAGGACTCGGTCATTCTAATCATGGACAGATAACATTGTATATAATCTCCCAATTTTTGTCTCAGGAAATTATGAAATTAAAAGAGAAATATTGACGTGATATTTATTAATTAATAATATGAAAAGGATCCATGATATGTATAGGCACACTTTCTATGTAGTAGTAGTATAGCAAAGTCATTTTTTAATAACTTCTCATCTTCACAAGAATCTAACCTGCCACTGACAAACTATGTTTCTACTGCGCACTTTTAATACTAACCCCTGTATCATTCCTAGCTCAGATATTTTATTCATTTTTTTTGTTTTCAGATTGGAATATGTGGCAGAACAGGCAGTGGGAAGTCATCCTTTTCTCTAGCCTTTTTTAGAATGGTTGACGCCTTTGAAGGTAAATCTGTACTGATGAAGTAAACACCTCCCTTTTTTGTTTTATTTATTTTAACATTGTTGGTTTTCTTTTATAACAAAGGTTCCATCTATCTTTTGCCCATTTTTCTCCCACCAACCCCAATATCTCAAGAAGATATAAAATATATTTTGCTCTATTTGCTTCCCTCAAGACCCCCAAATTAGCAAGGGATTACCATCTAATTTTGATTTCTAAAGTTATTTAAAAGTGGCAATATAACATTCCTGCCCATTCCATTGGAATAATGGGAGTGGAAGAGATCACCCAATCCAATTGGATAAATTTTTGCCCAGCCTCTGTTTAAAGTCATCCAGTAAAGAAGAGGTAACCTACTTTCCTAACATTCAATAGGATTTTTCCTACCTGAATATAAGATCCACTATCCTTGCCATGCATCTAGAGATGATAAGAGAATACTCTCACTCTACTTCTTTGTCATGCTCTTCAAGGTTCTTCAAAAGAGCTATCATATCTCACCATCATCTCTTTTCAGGGTTTGACAAGTATCACTCAGCCTCTGTTCATAAGACAAAGTTCCCTCCTCAGCTTCTTTATTCTGCTCTACACCTGATTCAGATTTCAGTATTTCAAGGACTTGATAACTTGAGGTGGGGCCTGACCAATACAGAACAGAGTGGAAAGAAATCTTCCTGTAGTTTGGAAACTACTTCTATTCATGCAGAATAACATTGCATTTTTCTTTGTAACTGGTATGTTACATTACTCACATTACATTATTATGTTCAGCATATGATCAACTACAATTCTAAATTCTTTTTAAAGTATTATTTCCAAGCCAAATATCCCTAATATCCTCTATGCACTAGAGTTACTTTCCCAAAGTGAAGAAATTTCCATTTATCTCCACTAAATCTCAAATTATTTTCATATACTTCTTTAACTTATTAACATTATAAGAGAGAATTCTGTTTCTTTTATATAGAACAGGGGTCCCCAGTACTGGTCCACAGTATGCCAGCAATCGGGCCACATAAACAAGCGAAGCCCCATTTGCGTGATGTAGGCAACACGCAAAACCACGCCCTCTCCTGCCCACAGAAAAGCCTATCTCCATGGAACTGGTCCCTGGTGCCCAAAAGGTTGGGGACCACTGATATAGAATACATAATAATTATAATATTAGCTACCCCACCTGCATATCTGGAAGCATTCAAAAATTTTATTTTAGGTATGTCAAACGTCTAATATCTAACTATTTTGCTAATCAGAATGTCATAGACTTAGATATTTAAAGTTGAACCACTTTACAATCTGCTCTAGAATTTAGAATCTCCCAGGTTTTTTGTATCATACTGATTGGTCTGTAGTACCCTGGCACTTGCTTTTTCCTTTATTGAAGATAGGGCATATTTATTTTCCTCTAGTCGTCTGATATTTCAACCTCAGGACTTCTCAAAATTGATAGTTTGGACAAAATCCTTAGCAAGTTTCTTTACTATCCTACTACCCTAGGATGTAATCCATATAATCTTGGGCATTTGTACTCATTTGAAGTCAATAGGCATTATCTGACTATATTAAGTTCAAGCTGGGATGCTGGTTCTACAGTGGCTATTTACAAATGCATGGATCATCACATAACCTCTTATAGAGAAGATTGAGCCAAAATAGGACTTGGGTAAGAGTGCCTTTTCTTTTGCTATTTTCAATGAAAACTTGATATACTAATCCTTTATCTTGAATGTATGTAAAGAAGCCCTTTTTCATTTTATTTGAATCCTTTGTACCATTTTGAACTTATCTGAGTTGTAGCTTTCTTAATAAACCAATAAATAAATCTCCAGACCAACCCCATGTACTCCATAGTGCTCCATACCTGTGTGACTTTTTTGATGTTCACAGTTTAATTAAGCTTTCTGTGCAACCTCATTGATTTCATATGACATATTTCCATTTTTCCCTTTTTGAAGTTATCTATAATTTTACTTTTAACATGTCCCTTTTTAAGAACTCCTGTCTTTTTCTTTCGTTAACTCATCTTTTATTTTTCTTATATGTATTCATTTCATGTATTCATAACTATGTTTACCCTTATACTTATTATCTTGTAAGCAATTGACAAATCAAATAAATAAAATAAAATAAATAAAATCCTGCTATGAAATCCTATTTATCATAGTTTTTTCAAATTTACTTTTTAAAATTCCAAAGTATCTGTTTATACTTCACTTCATTTCCCCGTAATATCCAGGATTTCAAGATCATGTGGTCAGTTTCTCCCTATTTTCCTTCTGCTTTGTCTACTAAGCCGTACCTGTTAGTTAAAATCAAATCAAGATTAGATTATTCCCATCCTTTAACTGCTGGGTGGAAAAAGTTGCCAGGAATTTGCTGATTATACTTGGATTATACTTGAGCCACTAATTAGACCCATCACTAATACTCCATCCTCTTCTTTAAAAGATATGCAATTCATCTGCAACTTTTTCTTGGATGTTTAAACATTTAAAAATAAGTTCTTTACAACATATAGTCTCATAGCCTTTGATATTTATTTTTTCTCAAATCAAAGCAACCCTATCATTCCCATTTGTACAGCTGTTCAGAAATTGGTCTTCGCTCTTTCCATGTGCAGGTGCATGCACAGCTGCTTGGTTTCATTTCTTTCCCAATGAGCAGGATTATGAATACTCTAGTGCTGCTTTTATTACTTAATCCACTCATTTTAGCATCATGACATTCATTCACCTTTGGTTCCATCTTTGACATTTCATCCTGAAAATCTTAGTTTTCATTTTCTTAAAAACTGATTTTTTCATCCTTTAGATGCTTATACATAAACAATGCAAGCATCCGTATTTTCAGGATTAAAAAAAAACAGCAACAACCTTGAATCACCATCCACTTTGAATGAAACTTTTCTCATTGCACTGCTCCAAATCAGAATTTTCTGTTTCTGAGACCTAACGAGCTTTAAAAACATTTTTTAAAATTACATTTATATGCCGCCCTTCTCCGAAGACTCAGAGCGGCTTACAATTTTTGGAGCACAACCCAATGTGCTCAGCAATAGCCTTCATTCCGTTGTATATGCCTGCTTATTACTAAGCGGCATTTTTACAAAGTCAGCTTATTGCCCCCAACAATCTTGGGTCCTCAATTTACCTACCCCAAGAGGATGGAAGGCTGAGTCAACCTTGAGCCAGGTGGGATTCGAGCCTACAGTAATTGTAGACAGCTGGATCTTAAGAGCAGGCATTTAACAGCCTGAGCCACCAAGGATTTAATGTGGCTGGATCACACATTGCTTTAAAGTAGGCAATGAATAGCTCTCTAGGTTAAAGATATGTCATGCTTCCATATCTCTATTTTTTTATTGTTAATAGGGCACAAACATATTTTAACTTAGTCTTGTATATCCAATAATTCTCAGTGACATAAAGAATAATCAAAATAATTGTAGCTATAAGAGCATTCCATGTTAATTGAATGAACTATTGTTCTGTGATATGCATGTATTTCCCATCGATGTAATCTCATATCATTAGAAAATATTATTAACAGCATTAACTTTTGCATGTTTTTTTAAAACAACAACAGGAAGGATCATTATAGATGGCATAGACATTGCCAAGCTTCCTTTACAAACTCTGAGATCCAGATTGTCAATTATTCTCCAAGACCCCATTTTGTTCAGTGGCACAATCAGGTAAGGGTTCCAGTAATTAAGTTTAGTCATCCAATTTTCCCAGTTAGGATAAAGAATAATAAGCAAAAACTTATTTAAATGCTGATGGAAATTGCTCTTCCATTAATATCAATAGATACAGAAGAACATGAAGGAAATGGGAGAAGATTTTAATGCTTCGATGCATTTTTGATGGAGACTATGATCTACCATCCCCTGCCTCCATAGTTCATATGTTTCTCAAAAAAAGTTTTAACTTTTCTATATGTGCCTCTTCTTGAAATTTATTTTAAATGATGTTCTGCTAAATTTTACTATAAGAATATGAGTCTAATTGTTTCTTATGCTTATCTGAATGCATATGCATAATTTATAATACAAAATGAATATTCATTTTGCTTAATTCCTATCCAAGGAAGCAGTGTCTACAGCCCATAAAATAAACACAGTGCACAGTATGTGTTTATTTTTGTGCATTTTTATAAATGTATTTCTTCATTTGATGATGTTGTTCTTAGGCTTTTGTTAATTGTATCCCATTCCAACTTCTTCAGAAATCAGGAATGTATCTATATGATGGTTATGTGGTTACATTTAAAAAATGTTTCACTTGCTAGATGCATACCTTGCATTAAAATAAGACATATCAGTAGTAATAATATATTGTGCTCGCTACAGATTAACAAAAATGCAGACAAGCTTGAGTCTCTTTACTAATGTTTATTTTTATTTTTGCAGATTTAACTTGGATCCAGAAAATAAATGCACTGACAGCACCTTATGGGAAGCGTTAGAAATAGCACAACTGAAACTTGTGGTGAAAGCTTTACCTGGGGGGCTAGGTAATAATTTAACTGTGGAGAGACTGACACTTAAAACATTTCTATTTGAATTTTAGTTGTTTTAGATAGAGACTACAAATAACTGTATTTATAATTTGCTCATTTTTTTAGAAATGTCTTCCTCCAGAAAATGCTTGATACCATAGACATAATTTCAAAGTAATGCAGTCAAGTGATCAAGCTATATTCTCAAAGTCTGGCCATATTACCATTGTTCAATTTTATCTGAAGGTTTACTTTTGAGTGGCCCACTATGCTTCCTAAAGGAAGACACTTCATAGTCAAAGAGCTGCCATCAGGAAGTCCCTGTCTCTATTACATCATAGGCCATTCCCCTTCTTAAATACTGGGGCTCAAAAGCATTAAGGGTATAATAACCAAGGATCTTTGCATGCAGGTGCACCTGGTAGCTCATAGGCAATTATCATGCTTTTGGATCTGCAAACTTGTAGGTAGCCAAGATCAGGGCCTTGGTGTTCCTTTGCTTCCCCTTAGAATCCTAGCAATTATATATATCTGCAATGGCTTTCAGTCTGCCTTGAAGCTTAGACCTGTGTAGAATGAATAGCAGCCATTAAATTAAAATGTTACTAGGGCATGAAATCCTCTATCCATTACACTTGTCATGATGCAATGGGACAACAGTATCCTCAATGGGTACATTAAGCAGTGAGGTAAGATGTGTATTACTGCACTCCAAGCCTGTGCAGTCAGCTGAAGTTTGCAGTTCATTTCTCCCTCCATAAAACAGAAATGAAAATAAAAATACTTGTAGGGATAGGAAGAAAACAAAACAAAGAAGGCAAAACTGATCATTGTAATCTCAGTCCCTGGTCATGTGTCTGTTAGGTGTGGTTTTTCCATGCTGGTCAAAGAGATCTGTAACTGTACAAACAGTGTCATTGTGTATGTGCATATATATAAAGTGACAGAGGAATGCAATACATGAATTTGGAAATTAAAGGGAAATGACATATTCAGGAATACAGGATTGCATAATGTAATGGTTGTGTATGAGAAAGTGAGACTTAGAATGATGAATTGGTATACGGAAGATATCCATGGGTTTCTATATGACCTTCCTTCTCTAAATATTTGCTTTAATCAGATGCAATAGTCACAGAAGGTGGAGAAAATTTCAGCCAAGGGCAAAGACAGCTGTTCTGCTTAGCCAGAGCGTTTGTACGGAAAACAAGTATCTTAATCATGGATGAAGCCACAGCGTCTATTGATATGGCAACTGTAAGTTCAGGGATTCAAATGTTCCTAATGCATAATGGTTTTATTAGGCAAAATTCTTTACTAATTATTGAAATACTGCTCAGTGTTTCCTTGTATATAAGGGAGTTCATTAATTAATATAAACATTTGCACCAAAACAAATTCCTTGTGTATCCAATCACACTTGGCCAATAAAGAATTCTATTCTATTATCTATTTATGTAGGAAAACATTCTTCAGAAGGTTGTAATGACTGCCTTTGCTGATCGTACAGTAGTGACAATTGCAGTAAGTATATTATATTTTACTGCTTCAAATGTTATCATTGTAACTCCGAACCTATTTATTTCCTGCTTCAAAAGCAGTATCCCTTTTATTGCAATTTACATTTGCAAATCAATAAAGAACCAAATTGTCCATAATCCTCTGTAAATGGACACAGCAATGGGATATGGCTGACTGATTTTATATATCTCTTTTCACCAATGCAACCAATAGAATAATATAAAGTCAACAAGCAAATTAATATTGTGTCCTACATAATGTCCTACATGACATGGGTCCTCATTATCTAAGGGAGCGACTACTGCCGACATCGAATACTAACCGCCCTGTGCGAACTCATAGACAGGGACTCCTTGGGGTCCTGTTGGCCGGGCAATGCCGGCTGGCGGTCCCCCGACAACGTGCCTATTCTGTCTCAGTCCCTGACCTCTGGAATCAACTTCCCTTGGAGCTCCGCCTGGCCCCTGACCTCCGCACCTTCCGCCATGACCTGAAGACCTGGTTGTTTAACCAATCCAGGCTGTGACCCTTGGGTGGGGTGGTTTTAGATTTTGGATTGATTTTAAGTTTGTATTTTGTAATTATGTCTTGGGGCTGTTTAGTTTAATTCTTTTTAAGTATTTATTGTTATTGTTCTTTTAACTGTGAGCCGAGTCTTCAGAGATGGGGCGGCATATAAGTCCCACTAATAAATAATAAATAAATAAATAATATGAAAACAGAATTAACATAACACTGTAGAGATTAAAGTTATCTTGTTCCTTAATGAAAACCAAGGCTGCTTTTTGATTTCAAAAACAAAGCTAGTGTAAGATTCTCTGTGAAGTGGTATATTATGTGATTTGATGAAAATAAAGTGATAACAACTTGCATGCCAGCGTGTAAAATATTTTCAGCCAAAATGGTATATTATTTTCTGAAATATGTATTTTGAATAGACTAGAATAATGATCATTCTATTTGGCGGTTATAGAGCCTGCAAAATATATGAAAGATATTTGATTGAAGACTTTGTATCTTTCAGAAATAGTTATATGTTGCAATTAAAACTTTAACCATACCTGTTTGTCTTACAGCACCGGGTGCACACTATTCTAAATGCTGATATGATTATTGTCATGAAGAGAGGAGTTATTTTGGAATATGACAAACCAGAAGTTCTGCTGGAAAAAGAGGACAGTGTGTTTGCTTCTTTTGTTCAAGCAGACAAATAGATCCAATATAAGTGATTAAACCATTTGAAAGGACAGTTTTATTATCAATTTTTCTAATTATGTAAAATATCTGTAAATAAAAAATATTTAATAATAAAAAGCTTGTTCTATAAGTTCTTAAGAAATAAAGTACAATTGCTTTACCTTTTAAGTGTGAGCATCATACTTTTCCAGTTGGAGCTATTGAGTTATATATATTTTCTTTTCCCTTGATTTATCACCAAGTTTCATAATAAAAATTTAAAAAGAAATAAAATCAAGTTTGCATGGTGAGATATTTAAATTAATGCTCTGCCAGATGTTAAAAGCTAACATCTTACATTAAGTCATATCTATCTCTAATAGGCAAAAACTACACCAGCAAAATAATTCTGTAGCTACACCTGTAGTCATATACATTATGTATATTTGAATATCACATGGATATGGAATACAGGTAGTCCTTGAGTTACAACCACAATTAAGCCCAAAATTTCTCTTGCTAATTGACACATTTGTTGAGTGAGTTTCACCCCATTTTATGACCTTCCTTGCCACAGTTGTTAAGTGAATCACTGCAGTTGTTAAGTTAGTAACACAGGTTGTTAAGAGAATCTGGCTTCCCCATTGACTTTGCTTGTCAGAAGGTCACCAAAGGTGATCACATGACCTTGGGACACAGCAACAGTCATAAATCCAAACCAGTTGCCAAGCATCTGAATTTTGATCTCATGACCATGAGGATGCTGCAATGATCATAAAGATGAAAAATGGTCATAAGTCACATTTTTCAGTGCCTTGTAACTTTGAAGTACAAAGTTTGAGGACTACCTGTACATGTTGGCAGGATAATAGACAATTTTAACATAAAACAATTTCCCAAATTATTGCGACTTCAAGCCACTGGCAGCTCTACTGGTCAAGAGTAGTTAAATGAAAATATGCAAAATCTGGTACATAGAAGCAGACGTGATCTGCCAAAAACTGAACAATTAGCTCCTATTAACAATTTAGCTGTATTGAAATAAAACAATACAGATTACAATTGTCAAATATTCATACTACAGCTTACTCAAGTTTTGCATAATTGACCACTGGTAAACATGTGGCATGTTAAATATCAGTCTTCACACTTATTATTTTAAAATCTCTATATTTCAATTTTAAATTCTACCAAAACCTTTATGGTTCCTAAATATGTAGAAACATGCTGTTACTATGGACGGAAGACTCATCCGTTTTTAAAATAATTTTTATTAAAAGTATTATGCAATAGTAAAAATAAGCCTAAAAGAAAAACAGCAAAGAAACAAAGAAAAAAGAGAAAACAAGAAAACAAGTAAAGTAGGGGTGTCAAACTCGATTTTGTTGAGGGCCATGTCAAGGTTGTTTGACCTTGGGGGGGCCAAGGTGGGAGTGGCCAGTTCGATGTCACTCATGTTGGGGGCGCCTATGATGGCCTGAGTGCTCTGCCAGCAAAACGGGCTCCCAAACACCATTTCAGCTGCGACAGCCTCCTGCAACCCTCTGTCAGCAAAAACAGAGCTCAGAGGACTACATGCAGCCCTCCCGAGCTCCATTTTTGCTGGCAGAGTCACTGTGGGCCGGTCCTTTGCTGTTTCAAAATGGCCCCATGGGCCAGATTTAAACACCCCGTGGGCCAGATCTGGCCCCTGGGCCTTGACTTTGACACACCTGAAGTAAAGGATCAGCTTCCAATCTTCTTTGAAGTAATTCAAATAAATGTATCATCTATCCTTTCTCTTTAAGATTATATCATAGTTCCCTTCAAGGTTCACTCATTTTCCAGTAGACCCATGAGCCATCCTGAATGCTGTGTTTTCTGACCACAAATTTCTATGCTATTTATACACACTTTTCTCAGCTAGCACAGTACATTATGTACTAAATGTGACAGAAAGATTTTCATTGTATTTGCACCCCATATTAAACTTGGTTAGGAAGCATGCACATGTTGGGGGAGATTCTGCATGCCTGAGGGAAAGAACACCCTTGGTCTGTCAGAACTCACCTGCTGCCTAGCACAGAAAAATATAAAGTAGAGATTCTGTCAAGCCATGGAAAGGTCAAGAGGAAAAGTTGCTGATTTTGAAACATACAAGCTGTCAGAAGGAAATCAAGGGGTAAAGAGTAAATATTCTGTATTATCCCAGAATCACTCCTCATTGAATGGTGGTTGCAGAGAAAAATAATAGAAGGTAATATGATGGTCACCACTTTGAGTTCCTGAAGGAAAGGCAAGCACTAACTCTAAGTAGGAAGTATTTGTGGAAGTGTAATATTTAGGTTATGCATCATTGAGATACAATTTGGTATAGGCTACAATGCAGGAGACTAGGAAGTTCTAGTCCTTTCTTAGCATGAAAGCCAGCTGGGTGATTTTGGGCTATTTACTTCATAGGGTTGTTGTGGGCAAAGAAAAGAAGGAAGAGCATTAGGTACATATGCTGCATTGTATTGCCAAAAAATATTGGGTGGGTGAGGGGGAAATCTAATAATTAGTAAATAACTGGAGACAATGTAGCACTAAGTAGGCTCCTCTATGTAGCTTTTTGGCTTAGCTTATGTGAAAGCACAGTCTGAAGACAGTACTGTTCATTCATTCTCATCCTGGTCATTCATATTTCGAACTGTTACCATCAGGGAGGCGTTATAGGTGTCTTAAAATGAGGACTAATAGACTGAGAAACAGTTTCTTTTCCAAGGCAATAATTGTCTTGAATCAAACAGTACATTTGTGATTTAGTTCTATGTATAAAGTGGCATTTTAAACTATCTAAATATATGTTTTAAATAGGTTTTCAACTAGGTTTTTAATTATTATTATTATTATTATTACTTTAATTATTTTACTTTTTAAATACTGTGTAGTATGATTGTGATGTGGTGTTTGGGGCACTGTGCTGGAGTAGCTTTCAAATTTCATTGTATTTTGAATGCAATGACAATAAAGGTATTCTATTCTATTCTATTCTATTCTATTCTATTCTATTCTATTCTATTGCACTGCTATGTTTTCAAATCCTTTTCTAAAATCTGTCATACCAAGTTTGCTTTTTCCAATGATCCTGCAAACTGAACTATCAAGAAAGAAACAGAATAGCAGAGGAACTCTGGAATGCCATGAATATTTGGACTACAATCTGTAAAACATAACTTTATAGTGCAGCCGTTGTATACTAAGGTATGCTGAAATTAGCAGTTCGTATGAAATGCAACTTTGTAAAAAGTATAATACAGATGTGTCCAATCTGCAGCCCACGGGCTGCATGTTTTACACACACACACACACACACACTATGTTGTGTGTATAGGTAGTCCTCGACTTCCAACCACAATTGAGCCCAAATTTTCAGTTGCTAAGTGAGACATTGTTTCAGTGAGTTTTGCCCCATTTTATGGCTTTTCTTGCTAAATTGTTTCTTGCTACATTGTTAAACAAATCACTGCAGTTGATGAGTTAGCAACCTGCTTCTCCATTGACTTTGCTTGTCAGAAAGTTGCAAAAGATGTGACACGACCTGCGACACTACAACTGCATTAATATGAGACAATTGCCAAGCATCTGAATTTTGATCACATGATCATACGTCACTTTTTTCAGTGCCCACTGTAATTGTGAACGGTCACTAAATGAACTTTTGTAAGTCGATTACCACCTGTATTTTATATGCGGCCCAAGACAATTCCTCTTCATTCAATGTGACCCAGGCAAGCCAAAAGGTTGGACAACCATGGTATAAATAATACAATAAGAAGCTGGGCTTTTATTTCCTTAAGTCAGATGAATTGCAGATCTGTTGTCCTGCCTCTTTTTCTCACTCCAACAGTAAACTCTTACTTCAATGTTTGTTTCATGTCTGAATAGAATAGCTGTAATAGAAGTATTGTATTTTACCTGTGAATCAATTTCACCGACCAGAGATGATATCTTTTCTTTTAGGAGAATATAATTAAAGAAAATCTCACTTCTACCTTCTTAGGGAAGGTGAGAGGCAGGCAACGTCCCAATTATTGATGCACTGGATCCTTTAATAGACCATATATCTAATGTTTGGCCGCTGATGTTGATTTTGAGGGGAGGAATGAAAACCTTCTCCAACCCACCCGATACTTAGCGGCGGGCGGCACTCTGCCATCCAGTTCTGCCTGCGCCGATCCCGAGGGGAAACCTTCGCGCTGGGATTCCCCGGCGCGAGAGCGCCCCCTGCCGACTCTATTTGTCTCCGGATTAGAGAACGGGCGGTCGAGCGAGCCGCCGCCACCTGACGAGTCCTCGCGTGGGGTTTCCTCCAAAAGCCAGACGACCCTTTAGTTGGCTTGCCGCCCGTCGCTGTCAGGAGCAAGTCACGAAATGCCGCCGCCTCGCCAAAGTCGAAGCGAGCTGTGATTGGCGTGCGCAGCTGGAGGAGCGGGGGGTGAGGGGGAAGCGGACGGCTCTCGCCGGGACTGGCGGGGCGGAGAAGGGGAGTCGGGCCAGGGCAGCGCGAGCGCCGGCGAAGAGGCCTTGGGGCTCCGTTGGCTGGCGTCCCCGCAGCGGTGGCGGGCACGTGGCCGTAGCCGGGGCAGGAGGGTCGCTGGTGGTGGTGGAGGGAGGGTAGAGGGGTAGCCCATGCCAACCATGCTGTCCAGGAAGGGGATCATCCCGGAGGAGTACGTGTTGACCCGGCTGGCCGAGGATGTCCCGGATCACACGCGCCACCGGACCCGGGAGCGGCGGGCCAGGTTCGTGGGCAAAAACGGGGCGTGCAATGTGGCGCACAAGAACATCCGGGAGCAGGGCCGCTTCCTGCAGGACGTCTTCACCACCCTGGTGGACCTGAAGTGGCCCCACACGCTCATCATCTTCACCATGACCTTCCTGTGCAGCTGGCTGCTCTTCGCTATGATCTGGTGGCTCGTCGCCTTCGCCCACGGGGACTTGGACCACAACACCCAGCAGCTGCGCCTTCAAGCCGGGCTCGAGGGCCGGGAGGCGTCGGCCCCCTTTGTGCCCTGCGTAACCGACATCCATTCCTTCACCTCCGCCTTCCTCTTCTCCATCGAGGTGCAGGTGACCATCGGCTTCGGGGGCCGCATGGTGACGGAAGAGTGCCCCGTCGCCATCCTCATCCTCATCGTGCAGAACATCGTGGGGCTGGTGATCAACGCCATCATGCTGGGCTGCATTTTCATGAAGACCTCGCAGGCGCACCACCGCGCCGAGACGCTCATCTTCAGCAAGCACGCCGTGATCGCGCTCCGCGGGGGGAAGCTCTGCTTCATGCTGCGCGTGGGCGACCTGCGCAAGAGCATGATCATCAGCGCCACCATCCGCATGCAGGTGGTGAAGAAGAGCACCAGCCAGGAGGGCGAGGTTATGCCCCTCAACCAGATCGAGATCCAGATGGAGAACCCGGTGGGAGGCAATAGCATCTTCCTGGTCTCCCCGCTCATCATTTACCACGTCATAGACCGGAATAGCCCCCTGTACGATGTGGCCCCCACCAGCCTTACTCACCACGAGGACCTGGAGGTGATTGTCATCCTTGAAGGGGTGGTGGAAACCACGGGCATCACCACCCAAGCCAGGACCTCCTACCTTGCCGATGAAATACTTTGGGGCCAAAGGTTTGTGCCTATCGTGACGGAGGAGGATGGACAATACTCTGTAGACTATTCCAAATTTGGCAACACGGTGAAGGTGCCCACTCCAAACTGCACAGCCAAGCAACTGGAAGAAGACCGGAGTATCTTGGACACTATTTCCTTGTCACCCAAAGGCACCATCAGGAAAAGGTCTGTCAGGTTAAAGCCCAAATTTACCATATCTGAGGAGACTTTATGACAACTTGGTGGACTTGCCTGTGACAGCAGGCATAAGAGACTTGGAGGCAGCCTCTGTTTCATTTTTCAGGTTGGTTCCATCAGTATGTGGACTACATTTAATGTTTGTGGTGCAAGACAAAGTGCGTGACTCAGGGTAATGTCAGGAAAACTGAGCGTGCATAAAGCTTTCTTCTGTACTGTATTTGCACTTGAGATAGGTAAACCTCTCAAAAAGATAGACGTCTCTTTTTCTTCTTCTTGAGAAATTATTTTCTATGTTTGGGATTGAATTAGTTCTTTTTCCACAATGATGGAAAAACCACTAATAACTGTAATCAGCTATTTATACTTACAAAAAGACAGTATAGGGCGCAAGAGTGCCCACTGAGGGGCGATGCTCTACTGAATGAATCAATGTATTGATTCAATTGATAAATGATAACTGCATGCTTTCTTTTATTGCCAGTGAATTAGGAGGTATGTTGGCTTATGGTATGCAATAGATGATATAATAAAGTTAATTCCACATGTTGTGTTAGGATATAAGGGGAAAAAGATTTTTTTAAAAAATTAGATAATTAGGAGGGAAAGTAGTCACAGTTGTGATCTGCAAAAGAAAAAATGAATTTCTGAGTAGTACTCAGTACTGAGTATCCAGATCTACTCAAAAGTAAGTTCCACTGAGTTCAGAAGGGCTTATTTTTAAATCAGTGAATATAGGATTTTAACTTCAGTGGGTTTAGAGTGTCATAGTCACCCTTTGCTGCTATCCCAATCTTTTTACTGTAAAATTAAACACTGTGTATTATTCGTATGAATATTAAATTAATGTGGGGCACTTTTATGTAACTTAACCGCAGGAGTAGCTCCTTCTGTACGAATATTATAACGGAAAATTGATCTTTCCAACTTTTTGAAAAAGGATAACATTTGAAAAAATATGGATATTTTTAAGGAAAGAATACTGGGTAACCAACTGGTTTGATCTTCCTTGTTGCCTTGATTTTCAGTTTCAATAATATTCACTGACAAATAGAACAAGTAGGGTTGACAAATGTGATCCTAGCTGTCATGTGAATTCTCATCTCTATCAAATGACATCATTTAACAGCTTGCATCAAATTTTATTTATTTTAATTGGTGGCTTTTTAAAAACCCTGCAATGTTGGACCTGGATGAGGGAGAACCAAGATTCAAATTCTACTCAACCATGAAACTCCCTGCTAACCCTGGGCCAGTGACTTTTACTGTAGCCATACCTACCTCACTGAGTTCTATCTATGCTGCCTTGTCTCTTTGGAGTGAAAGCATGCTAGAAATAAAATAAATATATGTTATATTAATTGGTACAGAATGAGGACATATTGAGGTGAGGGGCAATTAACCAGTTTACCAGAATAGGTCAGGAACTTAATTAATCTAATAGATGTACAAAGGTTAGAGACATTAAATTCCATAATTTATTGCTAGCATACAGTTAAGGATTAGACATGGTGATGTTATCAAAAAAAGGTGTTACTTTATTTACCAAACAGCATACTATATGCATTGAACTCCAAAGATAAAGTCTTAATGTATTTAAAATTAGCATGTATATATTTAATTATAATTGCATGCCTTAGTTTTTACTTGTAATAATAAGGCAATATTTTTGTCATCAGTAAATCAGAAATGTCTGTAACATGGAATAAAGTGGCATAACCATGTTAATTTTATAGACCAATAACCCCAAAATAAAAAGTGCATTTGTTTTAAAAAAATAGTAAAGTGTGTGCTATTAAGATCATGTGGTTTAGTATAATTGACTGTTTTTATATGTCATATTTACAATTTCTGCATTTGTGCCCTTTTGTTCTAGGGATATATGCACTCTTAATTTCCCATATGATCCTTTCAATCTTTACAATATGCCTTTAGTTATTGTTAAATAGTTTCATATATAACTTTGTATTTGTTGTGGTTAAGAAATTTGAGAACTTAATCAAAAGGTAATAAATGTGCTTTTATTTCTGAATTCCAATCTCTAGCAATGCCCACATATTAATTCTGCTTCTTTGGGAACACAATTATATAGAATTACTTAATTTTTGGTTAATGTAATGCATTTTATAAAAGGAGGATAATTAAACTCATCCTCCCTTTCCATATCTCAAACCACATAAAATAAGAACACTTTTTCTAGCAAACTCCCCTTATTCTAGAGGCTGAATTGCATAGTTTAAATAATTGCATAGTTTAAATAATTAACTAGCCAATCTTGAGGGTAACTATTTTGTCCTTTATTAAAAGGTATAATTAGCCACAGGAGTTAATAGTGATATAAAAAAGAAAGAAAACAAGCAAGTTACAAGTCAAAACATTCAAATTTATTTTGAAATAAAAATTCAGCTCTGTGTCAACTCATAAAACATTTTCTATACATGTTTTATAGTTGCCATTCACGAATCTTTCCTCCATCATTCCTGAGGTCAGGAAGATGAAGTTTCAATCTTAATTAACTATAGATGGTCCTCAGAAATAATATCCAAGGAAAAGATTCAAAGGCTAAATAAAAAAGATAAAAGTAACTTCAGCATCTTCTTCAGAGATCTCCTGCTGCATGGCAGTTGTCCAATTCCAAAAACTCAGGGAACCTTTAGAACAGCCTCTGATGAAGTGTGAAGACCAGCAATCCAGAAATAAAACTGAACAGGACGGCTGTATGTGGAAAACCTTTTCACTCTTAGGCCTATATTGTTTTCTGATCTTTCCACCAAGGAAATATATCAAAGCCACCACCACCCCACCTTACACAACCTTGTGTTCCTTCTTGTACAGCCAGAGGGTTATTTATTTTTTTTGCAGATGTGTAGTTGGGGACTATGAACATCATTCAGAATCAGCCTCCTAGACTTTCTAGCATGGAAAGCTGGAACATGGAAATCTATGGAGGTTTCATTTCAGACAGAGATAAACTGAAGCACATTCTTAATCTTCATTTTGTCTTGAGGTGTCTGTGGTCTGATTCCAGGCTTGCTTGAGTTTCAAAGTATTGCTCCACCTTTACCAGAACAAAAACAAATAATTGGAGCTGTCACTCAAACTCTTGTTAACCTGCTCCTGCTGCTGCTGCATTAGATGGTATCTTCAAATAGTACAGCAGGTGGTTTCCTTCTCTTCACCCCTCATTAACTGTCATCTATGTCATAGGAACTGTCACGTTCAACATCTGTTGCATGCTTTCATGTGGCAAATTTCTTACGCCAAATTTCTACCATGAAAGACTGAAGAAGCTACTTGAATAAGCAGCAAAATGTTTCAAACCCAAAAAGAGAAGAAGTCCTGCTGCCATGACTAAACTTCCAGGCAACTCTACTTGGATGACTGAGAATCTTCACTGACATATTCTACCTTGAAACTATATAAGGGGATCTTCTATAGTTAAGATTGTGATTGCATTTGTTCACTTAACATACATTTTTCTTTAACATACATTCAAATCATGGTTTGGTCGCTTACAAATTTAGGATGCACATCTATACTTCCAGTTCTATGTAAGATGGTCACTTTTCTCCTATGGTATCTACTCTTCCATTCTTAATCTTCCACTTTTAATTAGAATAAGATCAAAACCTACAATTATCAAATGGACATGGCTTGGAGGATTTCTATCCCAAATGGGATAGGACATTCAGAGCTTCCCAACAAATGATTGCTTAGATTCTGTTTGAACTCCAAACCTCTCTTTGTGACTCCATTGCTGTCTTCATCCCATCACAAGGTTTCTCCTAATCTTCAACTTCTCCTACTATAAGAAAAGCCCAATCCATCTAGTCTCATCATCTGGGCAGCAGAGAACAAATGTTTGCCCTTTTCCCTGTTGACAGTTCTGTGGATAATGAAGAAATGCTATCACCCACTCTATTAAAACTGATTTGGTTGACATGGGATCAATATTAGTTTAAATTCAATAGCTTTTACTGTTATCAGTGGGATATCTTTATAAATATATCTGTTCTTCTAGCAATCCCAACAACTTTAATGCTTTAGTTCCAAAGTCAAAACTGTCCAACAAAAAAGAGCAGAAATAAGGATTGAGAAATGCTTATATAGAGCACTTCATCCTTGTGGTTGCCTTGAATTTAAAATTTAAATCCGATCTAAATTTAGTTTTTGAAATAGTTTCGATTTGTTTCTGTTTTTATGGTGTAACTGCTGGGAGTAATTTTCTGAGTCCAAAGATATGAAAACATAATAAATAAATATTAACCCCATTGTACAGAATGTAGATAACATATATGTGTGAGAGAGAATGAGGATTAATCTAATCAATCCAGGATTAAGATCACTTCAGTGAACGTTATAAATGTAATCTACCATCTTGGTTCAATGTGGTTTAGTGGATTTCAGAAACTAGGGTTAAGAGAGAAAGTCTGGTTCACAGTTACCCAGCCAACTATGTTTCAGCATGGAGCAGAACTTGCATCTTAGAGCATGTGACCAGTAAATAACTAATCTATATTTCTCCTCAGCTGAGAGATTCAAAGCTCCTCCAGACCCCAAGCCAACTCCAATTAATTCCCAGAGTTTGGAATTTCCTAAATTTAGTAATCACCTGCCATGTGGAAAAGTGAGATGAATGCTATGAAATATTGCTCATTCCTAAGCAATGGATCTCAGAGGGAATGGAGGAACTGTTTTTGCCTTAATGACTTGTTACATCAATTAGAAAATCAATACACATGCTATAAATTATAATCTTGGCTGGCCAAGGACATTGAAACATGGCTAAGATTCAAATACGTAAGGGCCTAATGCCAAGTGTTCAAGGTATTGGGTGGGAAATAAAAATGGCAACAAAAACAGAGATATGAGCTATTCGTTGAATTTCTGATAAAATGGCAAAGAAAGTCAAAGGTAATACTTTTCAGAACAATAGTTTGATATCCTAAAGAGTCCACACATATCACTAGAATTTAGAATGAATTTTTCCAGAAATAGGATTCTCATTTTTTCGTTTGGTGTATTTTATTTATTTATGTGTTAAATTTATTTGTTCTCTATCTCGCTCTGGGGCTATTCTAGGTGGCTCCAGGTGCTGTCTTGAAAACTTGAAAACTCCGCCACCCCCACTGCATTTATAGAGATCTATAGAACTCCAGTGAGAGTTCCAGTCCTGTTCTAGGCACAGAATCAGCTGGGTGATTTTGAGCCAGGCATTCTCTCTCAACCCTAGGAAGGATGCAATGACAAGCCACTTACAAAATCTTGCCAAGAAAACTGCAGTGACTTGTCCAGGCAATCACTAGGAGCCAATACATAGACACACAGATAACAGGAGGGGAGAATAGTAATTTAATATCTAACCATGCAATGGGGGAGGTAGACTCTGCTTTATTGGAGACTGGCTGTTCAAAGGTTTGGGGTGCTATAATAATGCCTTTCAGCTCTGGTCAGAGATTTAGCCAAATAATCTGCATTTTTCAACCTCTACATTATATGATTTTTGAATAAAATGGGGGTTATTAACAAGACCAAAAGGCAGTAAGGAAACACAATATAAGCAAATGTACAATTTTTAAAAAATAAATTTTCAATTGGTCAAAATAAAATGAGGATTTGAATCCTAAAAATAAAAATAAATCCTTAGGAGGTAATGTTGCACTCATCCATTCCCTTGAAAGTAAATCATACAAGTTTGTCTTGCAATGCAAAAGGTTATAGCAGCAGTTTGGTTTGGTTTTTTAAAGAAATCTAACACGTAAGACAGTGCCAAGGAGATGATCAAGCATATGTATCCACTTGGACAGTACTAATCTATCTGGAGTGTAGGGGACTGGATCCAGACCACCCTTCTTTCTTAGTGACAGCACCATCCACTGATTCAGTTTTGCCTGGAGAAAGATCATTACATCTGGCACAGTATGCCCATTAGGGTTGAAATCAGCCTTCTCCAACCTAGAATCATCCAGGCCTATTGGATTACACCTCCCATCATTCCACACCAGTCTGAGCACATTGAATTGTTGGGATTGTACTTCAGCGTATCCAGAAAGCTTCAGAATGGAGAAGGGTGCATGGTTGAAACTTCCTCCTGGCTGAATAAGGTAGAGCCTGAAACATGTAAGTACCTGGTTTGCCATGCAGGAATCCAGAAACCATCTCATATTTGAAAGTTCAGCACAGCTGATGTCCCATAATAGGGAAGCCTGACAGGCTGTAAGATAACAACTTGTACGCTTAGAACTGAAGAGAGGGAGGGATCTCGCACAATAGCATCTCTGTTGTTCTCACTTGTTAGTTATTGTGTGAGTTTCTGGCTGAGCTCAGAGGCAGAGAATTGCAGTGGGAACTCTTCTAATCCATGGTTGGGGGAGATCTTCATAAAGTGGGTGTTCTCTCACCATGGCCAATCTGTTCATTGGATAACTCCTGAAGAAGCTGCAGGGATATGTGAACAATAAGAACCGAACACAGTGCCTCCTTTACTAGGTAGAACATTGAGAGCATCATAACGTGATCCAACGGCCTTCTGCATCAAGTTTATGCAACATAATAACAGCCATGTGACAAAGAGCTGACCGTTCAGTGCAGGGAGAAGGAATTGACTGAAATGTTAACACAAATAATGGAAGGTGAAGTGCCCAGTTTATTTGCCTCAGCCAAGGTAAGTTTTCTTGCTTATATTTTGCTTCTGTCAAAGGTAGCACACGTTAGAAGGCCACAGGCTTGACTGTCCCTTGTTGCTTTATGGGTTGCAAATGCAAAGAATCCAGAGTTGGTGTAATAGGAGCAGAGCTGTGTAAGTGAGTAAACACTTTGGTATGTCCTAAAGACATGGCCTCTGTCAGAGGAGCCCTCACCACACAGGAGGCATTCCAGCAGCTGTCTCTTGATGGGCTTCTGAGTCACATCACGACTAAGGTGGAATAAACAAGCACATGCGAATGAGTACGGAGGTTGAGGAAAATAATCCTAAACTCCCACTTCCTTCATTAAACTTTTAAATTTAAACTTGACTAAATGCCTTCATTCACCATTAAACGGACTAATTTTCGATAGCAAAGCAAAAATAATTGCTCCACAGAAATCAGCACATGGATATTTTATATAATTGGATTCCCAGTCTGTCACCTTCCATTGTGGATTCTTTTTCTCAGTATGAAATATTGCAGAGTAGCAATACTTCACGTCACCTGCAGCTCATCCTGATCTGCTGGAAAAGCTCTTCCTTCAGCCTTGAAAGACAGAAATGACCAGAGAAACAAAGAAGATAAGAAAAAGAATGGGTGGCCCAACCTACTACAGACTCCACTCCCTGATGACTTCACTCCTACTCAGAACATGGAGCTCAGGAGAGTCTACCTACAGTATCCCTGTGCTGTCCAGCCAGTTTAGAGTTAATGGAATTTGGAATAGTTACTTAGGAATTGAGAGCTGTCCCCTTAAGGGAATGCATCATGGTAAATGTAGTTAAGGTATCCTGGGAAATGTAGTCCATTTCATGTGGTCACATCTGTAATCCTGATTGGTCACTAAATTGACCCTTGTTGGGTTGGGGGAGGCTCCCTCACTCTAGCCTGAATCCTTTACAATGCGGTCACTTCAATCATCATCATGGTCATCATCATGGGGATGAGAGTTTAATATCTTTCTACACCACAATTCAGATATGCAAAGGATTGGACATTAAGAAGAACCTCATCATAAATGTGAGTTGATAGGATGCCTGATGAACCAATAAAAAAGACTTTGTATGGATACTTTGTGGAGTTGATCTGTCTGCTTTATGCCATCCAGATAAGCAGAACATCCCATTACTGCAACTTTGTGTAGCTTGGCATCTTCTTGATCTCTTCAGCTGCAACTCCCATTACGCCTGACCAAAATCTATTCTCAAGGATAAAGTCTATGTTATTAAAAGGGGGGAAACAGTTTTAATTAGCTATAATATTTTTAGAGGAATGCAGCCCAGAGTTACATTGTTTTGAATTGGACAGCCTTATACCTCTTAAAAATAAATGAGTAAATAAGTAAGCAAGCAAGCAAGCAGACTGTCCTAAGCTGGTTGAAGCTTATAATTCAAGAAAACTTCTCTAGAAAAGAGAAAGTCAAAAAAACCAGGTTTTGGGTGGTGCTGAATTCACACATTGCTTTAACCAGTGGGTTCTTTTAACCGTGGTTGCTTGAACAAGCCACAATGGCTAGATTCACAGAACACACTATACTATAAAACTTGAGTTAGCAATCACAATACCTGGATTCACATGGGACATTAAGCGATAAGGGGATTTGCTTGGCTTTGTCTTAGTGACTTCAGCTTATACGACAAATTGTACTGCTCATATTTCTTCATCTGTACCACATTTGAACAATTTGGTTTTCTTTGCAATGTGTTGCTTGTGCCTTCTTGTAACCCCACTGCCTCCTTTATTTCATACCTGGAGTGGGGGAGGGAAACTGGGAAGATGACTTGTGATTGGGCAGAATACGGGGATATCCTGAAGAGGGACTAAACTAATGCCAGTTTGTTTAAATTAAATCCATGATTAAATATGTCCCAGTTCTGAAGCAGTCCTTGCATTTTGATTAATGAGAAGACAAGCCTGCAAATTTGAAATGGTGTTTAGACATTTCAGTTGCTCTGCAGCAAATGATGCTGTACTATTTATGATTATGTGGCAAGAAGGGGCTATGTAAACAAAATTATATGTCCTGTCCCAAATTGTGGATAATACAAGACAGAACATCAAGTTCAGTTTGCAGCTCTTCAGCTTAATGAGGAATAATTAATGAGGAGCATAGATTTCTTACGTGTAAACACTTCCTAGCAGGGTGTTCTTTCTATGTGTGTTTTTAAAGTCACTGTTATGTATGCAGAGTTTGAATTGATTGGTTGTTCTTGTAAAGTGTTTGAAATCATTGGTTAAAAAGTGTGGGAAAACCCTGTCAGCCGAGGCAGCCGGCTATATATAGCTGCCTCGGCTAAGCCAAATTGGGTCCATTCTGAGCTGAAGTCACAATAAAACTTAAGAGCTGAAGCACTCCGGTCTGCCTCTTCATGCAAACTTAACACTGGCGACGAGGTGGGATTCCCTGAAGAGAAGGATGCGGAACAGAAGCAGAGCGAGATGGCTGCGCTGAACACCCCCAGCCCGTTCGATCCGACTGGAGAAGGCTGTTAAGAGCCCATTACGCCCACAAGTATCGTGCCTCATTAAGAGACACGAATTTTATCGTGTGATCAGGGGGAAAATGAAAGCGTAAATGACTTCGTGGCAAGTTTAAGAGACATTGGGGGTGCGTGTGAATTCAACAGTTTAGAGGAGGCCATGCATGACCATTTTGTGTTGGGCCTTAAAGACAAGGTATTACAGAGCAAGTTATTAATGAAACCTAAGATCTCGCTGAAAGAAGCCATAGAAGAAGCATATTCAGCAGAAGCCACCAAATCCTCAGCATGAGGAAGATGAACAGGGCCACGAGCCATTCTGATGGGGAAAAGACCACCACAAATCATTGTGATGAACTAGATTCTGAGTCAGATTGCAGTGAGGTGGAGGAAGGAATTTACAGACTCAGAATGGAGCAGAAAAGAAAAGACCTGGGAAGAAAGAGGCGAGACTTCTACTGCAGAGGTTGTGGGGAAGCCACCCCGCACTGAATGCAAGTTTCTAGACACCATTTGCCTCCGTTGTGAAAAAAGAGGGCACCTAGCAAGAGTCTGCAAATCATCCAGAACTCCACCAAACAGAAGGAAGTTTGCTGCAAACAAAGACAAAGAATTCAAGCCAAACAACCTCAGTGAGAAAATGGGGGCAGCACAGAAGCAAATGGGAAGAATGAAACTCATCAGACAGTAACTATTGGTCATTCATCTTCTTTAAATAACAGAAAAGTGCATGTCAAGGTACTTATTGAAGGAAGGCCTTGCCAAATGGAAGTGGACTCAGGCTCATACCTATCTATGGTGTCATGGGACACTATTCAAAGACTGTTACCAGATATTCAGAAGACTCACTTCAAGAAGCAGGCATTGACTCTTAAAGACTACCAAGGGAACAAGATTCCAGTAGTTGGAACAAGAGAATTCAACGTGAAGTTCAAAGGCCACACCAAACGCCTACCCCTGACCATCGTTGACAAGGATCGCCCAAGTTTGCTGGGACTTGAATGGTTCAACCCGCTGGGCATCGAGGTGACTGGCATCAATCACATGAGCAACACTGAGTGGGAAGAGGCCTTGAAGTCTGAGTTTCCAGATCTTCAGCAACGGATTAGGCAAGTACTTGGGGACCCCTATCACTTTCAATCTAGATCCCAAGGTACAACCAATCCGTTTAAAACCCAGAAGGGTTCCATTTGCCTTAAAGGAAAAATTGATGCACAATTAGATAAACTAATAGCTCAAGGGGTTTTAGAGCCCACTGACCACTCCAGGTGGGAGACACCCATAGTCACACCAGTCAAGGCTGATGGGTCTGTAAGAATCTGGAGATTAAGGGGACATTGAACCATGCGCTACAACAAGCGCATATCCAGTTCCAGTGGTGCATCATTTATTACATTCTCTTGGCGGGGCACAGTCTTTGCCAAATTGGACCTGGCCCAGGCATATCAACAGTTAACAGTTGATGATGCAACCGCAGAGGCCCAAACCATTGTAACCCATAGAGGTGCTTTCAAATGCAAAAGGTTACAATTTGGAGTAAGTGTGGCACCAGGCATTTTCCAAAGCCTTATGGAAAGGATGTTACAAGGGTTGCCTGGGGTGGTGCCTTATTTTGATGACGTTTTAATCTCTGCTGAAAATGACACTCAGTTACACGAGAAACTCAGAGAAGTCCTAACCAGATTCAAAAAAGCGGGGTTAAAAGTCAAAAGACAAATGCACACTTAGAACTGACAAAGTAGAATTCTTGGGTTACATGATTGATAAACATGGCATCCACCCCACAGAAGCCAAAGTCCAGGCAATCAAAGAAGCCCCCAGGCCAAAATGCAAAAGAGACTTGCAAGCATTTCTGGGACTCATTAACTTCTATCATATGTTTCTACCTCAGAAAGCAACCACTGCAGAACCCCTACATAGATTACTGGACAAAAATCTGCATGGGTCTGGGGCAGAAAAGAACAAGCTGCATTTAACAATATTAAGAAACAAATCACTTCTGATTGTGTACTGATACAGTTCTCTGAGAATTTGCCTGTTGTACTAACTTGTGATGCATCCCCTTTTGGAGTGGTGGGGGGGTGTTGAGCCACGTGCTTCCCAGTGGAAGGGAAGCCCTATTGCATTTTACTCTCGCACTTTGACTAAAGCAGAGAGAAACTACAGCCAACTGGACAAGGAAGCTTTGGCAATCGTGGCAGCTGTCAAGAAATTTCATGAGTACGTATATGGGAGAAGATTCACCATTGTCACAGATCACAAACCTCTTTTAGGCATTGTGGCAGGGGACAAACCAACACCAACAATCCTGTCACCAAGAATGCTGAGATGGACTGAATTTCTTGCTGCTTATTCATACAAACTCATCCACAGGCCTGGAAAAGACATTGGGCACGCAGATGCTTTGAGTCGCTGCCCACTTCCTACACACACTGAGGACCCTGCTCCTGAGACTTACACCTTTTTCTAGAAACTGTTGCCAAGCTTCCAGTCCATGCTGCTGAAATTGCCAGAGAGACTGCCAAAGACACTTTATTGGCTCCTGTTATAGGCTGGATTAAGAAAGGTTGGCCACTTCAAGATCTGCCTCAAGGTTCCCAACCTTTTAAGTCCAGACAAACTGAGTTATCTGTATTAAGAGGATGTATTTTGTGGGGTAACAGGGTGGTTATTCCTGCAAAACTACAGAAAGAGGTTTTGGAAATGTTGCATGAGGGTCATCCAGGAATTGTCAGAATGAAGGGATTGGCCAGGAGTTATGTATGGTGGCCAGGTATTGACAAAATGGTTGAAAACTGGGTTGCTTCCTGTCCCAACTGTCAGGAAGTCAGGCCTGCCCCACCTCTTGCCCCCAAACAGGAATGGGAATGTCCTAGGGGCCCATGGTCCAGGATTCACATTGATTTTGCTGGCCCTACCAGAGGGCACACTTTCCTTATTATAGTAGATGCATACTCCAAATGGTTAGAGGTTATCCCTATGGCATCCACCACTGCTGAAGCTGTCATCAAACAGCTTAAGAAACTTTTTGGAACTCATGGGTTGCCTGATGTCCTTGTTTCTGACAATGGTCCTCAATTTACATCCAACCTTTTTGAATCATATTTAGCACAGCAGGGTATCAGACATGCCCTTACAGCCCCTGGGCATCCTTCGGCTAACGGCCGGGCTGAACGCATGGTACGCTTTACCAAGGAGAAACTCCAACAATTTGGTCCAGGGGACATCACTGAGAAAGTTGAAAAACTACTCAGTATCCAGCACATCACTCCCAGCCCATCCACTAATCTAACTCCTGCTGAGCTTTTGATGGGCAGGAAACTAAGGTCCACTCTGGATCGCTCCATCCCACTTACGCACCCAACGCTCCCTTAGATTCCACCAGCAAGACTCGTACATTCAATGTGGGTGATTCTGTTTATGCTAAAAACCTTGTAGGTGAACCACTATGGATTCCTGCTGAGGTAACCCAGATCACAGGCCCCAGGTCTTACAGGGTTCAAACTGAAAATGGTCTCTTATGGAGTAGGCACATAGATCAGTTAAGGTCCAGACTGCCTTTGGAACATCGCCCTTGCTCCTCTCTGGATTCCATACCCACTCCTTTTCTAGGGGAAGGGGAGATAATGGAGGTAATCAGCAAGTAAGAACCAACCCCATGTGTAACAAGCTAACATGACAGGAACCATCCCAAAACCTGTCACAGTGCCAACAACCATTTTTACAAATGGAAGATTGCACATCATTACCAGACTTGGGTGCTGACCTTGGGTTGGAGTTGGACTGGGAGGAGAGACCAGGTTGTAGTAACCAAACAGGTTCTACCCTGACTAGTAGTCCAAGCATGGAGATGTTGACAGATACATTCCCTTTATCACAATGTGAGACTCCTAAAAAACCTGAACCACGTAGGTCTCTACGTACACGCAAGAGCCCCACCTATTTAAAAGAATACATTAGATAGATGGGGTTTGAGTATGGACTAAACCTAGAGGGAGGGTGTTATGTATGCAGAGTTTGAATTGATTGGTTGTTCTTGTAAAGTGTTTGAAATCATTGGTTAAAAAGTGCGGGAAAACCCTGCACTCTGATTGGCTGTCAGCCGAGGCAGCCGGCTATATATAGCTGCCTCAGCTAAGCCAAATTGGGTCCGTTCTGAGCTGAAGTCACAATAAAACTTAAGAGCTGAAGCACTCTGTGTCTGCCTCTCTATGCAAACTTAACAGTCACTATGGCCCTAGCAGGGTGATTGGATTGGAAGAGTTCTGATAGGCAATGCTAGCATGGATGATTGATTCAAGGTATCTGCAACTCCTGCTCTAATCAGATAATATGCAGCATGTTGATTAGCTGTATATAGAATTGCCACTAAAGAGTAATTTTCTGAGATGGGCAGCCATATAAATATATATATATATATGTAGGTCTTGGTGTATTCGGGTCTTGTCCCATGTAAGATTGAGAATACCTTGGCGACGTTTCAACGAGATCCCACTTGCCATCTTCAGGCTGGTGTCTTCGGCTTTGTGCTTCTGCCAGCAAAGTGTGATCTGAGCTGCCTTCTCTCTATAAATACTGGAGGGAGGTGTGTGTGCTGGCTCTGCTGTAAGTGGTTGGTTGGCTGTGTTTTGGCTGTGTTGTTGCTTCTTGATTGGTTGATGGAATTGGTATTTACTGATTGGTTGGCTTTTTTGTAAGAGCCTGTGTGGCTGAGGTAGTGGCTGTGTGTCCTTCAGCCTTTTGTGTTTTAGCTACCTGGGTAGTGGGCTGTGTGATGACCTTCTGAGTTTTATTGTTGTGACATCCTGGGTCTTGTGCTGTTATCTCCTGGGTCGTTGTCTGTGTTGCAACCTCCTGAGGTTTTGTGTTGTAATCTCCTGAGTTCCATGATGTAGTATCCTGGGTGGAAGGCTGTGATGTGACATTCTGGGCCTTGGTTTGGCTCCAAGTTTGAGGTCTGGCTATGTGTTTATAGCGTGTGTCAGTTTGCTTAGTTTGGGGGTCAGAGGGGGGTGTAGCAGCTGGAGTTGCAGCTATGGTCTGGTTTCTGGATGGTGGTTGCCTTTTGTCTGTGGGGTGGGCTTGGGTTTGAGTCTGGTGAGGGAGATTGGTGGTGGCATCATGTGTTATTTTGGGTCCGGTGCTGGTTTTCGTGGCTTTAAAATCTTGGATGGAATTACAGGAGTTTACAAATGTAATTAAATAAACTGTAGTTAAAACAAGTATAAAACCACCCATTAAATTAATCATGGAGGACAAAAGTGGCAATATTATTTATAAATGTATAAATTTAATGTTTTAATTTTTTATTTAAAGTACAAGTATTTTTCTATTTTTTCTGAATTTTTAAAAAAGACAGCATGCTGTAAACAAAATATATTAATATCTTTTCAACTGGTTTGAAACAAGCTACATATATACAAAAAAGCAAATTAAAAATAAAAACAAAACTTAAAAAGAACTGTTTCAATAAAACATCTCTAGTTTTACTAGAATACAAACATAATAACTTTACGTTTGTGTTCTAGTAAAGCAACTTAGAAGGCATAAAAATGGGTGACTCATGTTTTATTTTAGCTTCCATTTATAATAAATGTGCTGATAACTGCCCAAACCCACACCAAAGGTGGTATTCAGCAGGTTCTGACCCCTTCTGGAGAACCAGTAGTGGAAATTTTGAGTAGTTTGGAGAACTGGCAAATACCACCTCTGACTGGAGATTTTACAGTATCCTTCCCCTGCCACGCCCACCAAGCCACACCCACAGAACCGGTAGTAAAATTTTGTGAATCCCACCACTGACCCACACCCCATCAAACTGGGGTTAAGAGTAAAAGGAATGTAAACTATGATGGTCCAATATTGCTGGATTCATCAAAGTTTTTCTGAGGAGGGATGGACCAGCACCTCTTTAAAACTTTAATTGTTTTTAAAATAATAAAAGCATTTATTGTTGCTTGGATCCAATTATATATATGCTCTCCTGGAAAATGTTATCCAACCAGGTAAACATAGATCTAATATACAGTTGGCTGCACTCACAGAACTGAAGACCTTATCCACTTCCTTAGATTTAACAGGGTCAAACTCTTCTCACGTAACTATATTAATCCCAGTCCAAGGATTTTGCACAGCTGAAGTCTAACTCAGAGTGAATTCAAACAATTGTATCCAACAGATGGTTAGAATAATCACAATGGCCTTGTAGATGTTTGTAGGTTCTTCCTTCTTCAGGGAAGATTGAATTATTCTGATCAAGGTGGCTGGACAACTCACTGCAGATGCAATAATAGTTGGAAAATAATTATGTTTTGCTCCTCTTCTCGCAACAAAGTAATACCTTAAAAATTCCTACCTTGGCTCAATCACACAGCTGATATCTGAGGTCTGCAAAATCAACTCTAGCCATTCCATTGCTTCTACTCTGGGGTGGCAGCTGTGGCTATATTGAAAGCCCAGGTGGCACCTTTCTAAAAGATGAATTCTCTGTGCCGAACCAGGACTTGATTATACATGCTGCTGTGTGAGCCTTCTCATCTGTTATTAAATCATGAATAAGGGGAGCTTGACAACAGGTGATTTGATGTAATGAATAATAGTCCTGAGTGATATACCAGGATCAGATCTCCATGCATCAATCTTCTAGGAAAAATGAACTTGATTTACTGTAGATTCCCTCTCCCAGATTCTTTCTCGTTCTGCCTACAAAGACCATCTTCCTCTTCCCTCTTTTCTGGATCATATTTTTTGTTACTGTCAACTATAAATCTGAGTCCAAAATTGACATAGATTATCACCAATATGATAATCTATGCATATATCTGCATTTACTTGTATTCAAAGTTTAATATTTACTTTATTTTATTTTTATTTATTTTATTGGACTTATATGCCGCCCCATCTCCGAAGACTCGGGCTCACAGTTAAAACATACAAATACAATAAATAATTAAAAAGAAATTAAATCACTATAAGGTCCAATAAAACCGAATTAAAAATTAAAACTGTCCCATGCCCCCGGTAAGGTAATCACAGCCCGACTTGGTCAAATAGCCAGGTCTTCAAATCGGCGGAAGGTGCGGAGGTCAGGGGCCAGGCAGAGGTCAGAGGCAGTTGATTCCATAAGTCGGGGGCCGCCACAGAGTAGGCTCGCCATCAGGGGACCGCCAGCCGACATTGGCTTGCCGATGGGACCCCGAGGAGCCTCTGTCTGTGTGCCCGTACAGGGCAGTTGGTCCCCGATATCGGTAGGAGGCGCTCTTTGAAGGAGTTCCTAATGGTTATGACTCATGTGTCAGCCCAATGTCATCCGCGGGCTGCCATTCGGCGCTGTGAGCTGGCTGTGGACATTGCTACAAAACTCTATGATTCCCAATCATGCAAGCTGCCAGCCATGGACATTGCTATGAAACCCTGTGACTCCCGATCTTTTAGCTGCCACGAGCCTGCAGGCGTAACTCAAGCATATTGAGAAGAAGAGCTGAGAGGGAAATCACATAGAACCGACAGCTGGGGGTGAGCTCCTCTCGAGAAGACTAACTGAGCGTGTGCCTGCCGGTCGGGACATGCTAGGATAATTGGTTGGGGCATGCCGGGATAAATGGGAGCAGGGCATATCGGGTGTATAAAGGTGGCGGGGCGGGTTAAATGATTAGTAGCCCTGACTTCAATCTCTGTTAGCTTGCACTGTCTAGCAGCTGGTCAGTTAAGTGCTGGCACACTCTGGAGGAAGATAAACTGCTTACATCAGATCCTGTTGTGGCTGTTGTGCTTCTTTTGGTTGTGTGACGGAACCTGACATCATAGTTACGATATTGGGTTTCCTCAACCAGATCAAAGAAATCTTGAAATTGGAAGAGAAAGAACAATAAATCAACTCATTTAAGTTTTGGAACATACTTCAAGTCATATCACAATAATCTATCTAATGAGTACTTATACTTCATAAAACCAATATTAGTACACTTTCAAGTATAGTAAGTCAACCACCCTCAACTGTCTTTCAGAAAGAGCATTCCATGCTGTTGTAGGACCAAGAACCATGGAAGTAATATTTATAAGAATTATCAATTGCTGTTTGATACATTCAACATTTAATTGAAAAAAGAAAAGAATGATGTACTTAAGCTTCCTATTAGGATTTTTATACTTCATAATAACTAAAGTCATGGGTGACAATAAAACCCAGTGACTGTTTTTGTTAAAACAACAACAATATTGTGCCACAAACTCTCCTCCTTTTCAACATGTGTGTAGTGTCATAATGAATATATGAAAGGGGCAAGATTTATATCATGTTAATGTGATGTTTTCATCAGATGGATTGGCTTGAGCATCATTGCAGATGCCACTGCTTCTGAATAGAATCCACTCTAGCAACCACATTAAGAATCTTCTGATTTAAAAAAAAAATTACATGGTACAAACATTTATGGACTAGAGCCAACTTCACCAGAACAGATCATCGAATAATTTTTCATTATCCTCAGTCTGTCAGTCTCAGCTTTAAAATGGCACCATCAATATGTCTCATACAAACAGAATAATGTTGCTATCACACAGGAATTTGGGAAAAAAAGTTTGCTTGTTGAAATAAGTCAGCCCTATTTGCGGCTCACTTTTTGCATTTTGATATACTTTTTCAGAGTTTCTGTCTTCTAATATAGATGGCATCTACCACACCAGCAAGATGAGAATCAAACTGACATAGTTTGGGGAACTTTTATGCATTCTTCCAAAAGATAACGTGCTGCAATCTTGTGCCATATGCAGTTTTTGATCCATTATAGTCATATACTTCCTTCCTTTCCCCCGTGCAGACAGATATGAATAGTTAAATCATAATAAATCTAGAGCAATGTGGTAATAGGCTAGATGCCACTCAGGAGATGATCTGAATAGTCACACTTTATTCCTGATCTGGAATAAAGGACCATCACATAGTTACATACTGATTGTGGGCTGTTTAGCATCTGGGTCAGTACCTATCAAAAGGTGGCTCAAAGACCCCTAGGAGTCCCAACCAAATCCTCTCAGAGGTCTGCCAATTCAAAATTATTTGCCAGCCTATGTTGAAAAATAAAACAATATAAAAATCCCATCAAACGTCTGTGAGAAACATTAGTGGCAGTGACTGTATCAATTTTAATTTTCAATAGGATAAATATTGATATATATCACCCATATAAACAAAAGCACCCTTAAGGTTCTTCATAATTTTTAAAGGTAGGAAGGGATACTGAGACCAAAAATATAACACTGATGTGGGTCACAGTTATCAACAGCCTGAATAAGCAGATACAGCAAAAGACTTGCTTTCGCTCAATAATGTCTATGGCGGAGTGACTAATAGGCCACTACAGAGCCCTTTTCTTTATATAGCTAACACTGCTTACACTACAGTTTTTCTCTTTCCATTGTTATTATTTAGTGAGTGAGAATTTTGGATCCATTACAACAATTGGGAGACAACTGCACATTCAGTTGTTGGAAAACAGTCACTGGTCTGGATACTCCTTCAATAAATAGAGTATTTATATATGTATCCAACTTACCTGTTGGATTCAGTGTTAAGCTTTTTTCCTCAGTAGATGTTGAATGTTTAACTTCGCATCGTATTGTCTTCCCAAAGCCCAGTGCTTTGGGATCTAAGTATATTTTACTAACAAAATTACATAAGTGATCTTCTCCAATCTCAATATTCCTGGGATTGATATTTTCAGATATTTGTCTCCAGCCTTGGTACCATCTGACTTGTATATCATGAGGTGCAAATTGTGATATAGAAATTTCAAGGAGGATATTCTGATGGTCTGTGGTCGCCTTTATTTCAGACAAAATGGGCTGTTTGACTAAATGAGAAGGAAAAAAATTGAGCAGAAATGACAATGTAAATAATATGTTTCCAGACCTTGACTTATTATGAATAATGAAAGAACAATTTTTAATACAAGAAAACACTGTAAGGATTGATCCTCTGGAGTCTTGCATAACGGAACTATTGCATGAGACCACTGCATAAGACCAACTGCACAATTTTTACCAACTACAAGATGAAGATGCTTTCTGCACCATTTGCAACAAAACCCAGTGAATGGAAATCATGTCTGCAACCTTCTCTATGACTGACCATTTAAGCTGTACATAACAATCCTTTTTGTTGTTGTTTTGGTTGATTTCTCAATTTTTATTTTACTGAAAACATTAAAATATAAACTCCCAAAAAGAAAAAAAAAAAAAGCAAAATAAAGCTAAACAAGACTACACCAAAAAAAAGTTCATAAAGGCAAAACAAACATATACATGTTCTTGTGGCTTATTCTACAGTTTTTCCAACACTTGGTTGAAATTCAGTAACAGCATTACATATGATAGTACAAGCATCTGCAGTGGAAGGAGAATGTGTGTGTGTGTGTGTGTGTGTGTGCATGTTGTGATGTATGAAATGATGTATGAAATATGTATGTATGTCCTTCAAGTATGAAAGGACAGGGGATGTGTTGTGTCATGATGCTTCATCATTTGAGTGCCATTGTGATTGGAAATGGATGTCTATGCATCTTACTGGTAAGTCAGATAATCTTATCCCATAAATATTTTCCCACATGTGATAAAAAACCAGGGGTGTCCAGATGGCATGGTCAAAGAAGAAACTGAGATGAATTCAGAGTGAGGTTGAACACTTCTGCTCCCAGATATGACATATCTGGGCTGTGGCTTACTTCCTGGTGTCCACAGCACAAAAGACACAACAAGACAGACAACAGTGCTGCAGACAGGGATATTTTCTTTGAAGTAACACTGCAGGTATAACTTATAGGAAATGAGGCTATGCCACACTCCTCACCTGTTAAAATTCCATTACTTTTAATAAAGCCCAAAAAGGATAAACAGAACTCAACTTCATCAATTAACATCAGAAGATAACTAAATATAAAAAAAAAATTGGTACGCACCTGGAAGTTTTAGATACACTTCTCTTGTAATAGGTTTTGTCAATCTTGCGTGGCTAACTCTGAAACGAATGGCCTTATCACAAACTGAAGTGGTAGCTCCTAGTTCAAACACGGAGGTTAATTTGTAACAACCATTACAGGCCATATCTAAATCTTCTGTGACCACACCGCTCCTTAGTGAATTATTTCCCAAGAACCACTGAGTACAAATGTTTTTAGGATTGAAATCTGTGACATCACAGGTTAAATTTACACTTTCTCCATAATCTGCATCACTTGGTTCGATAACAATATTTGAAACTTTGGGAAAATCTATGAAAGTGGCAAGACAGAGAAGTCGACATTAGACAAGGAATCACTATTAAATGCAAAAAATACCCTACTATACAGAGCATCAAATGAGGTGAGAATAATTTTTTAACATTATATTGTTACCACAAGAAAGAAGGAATCATTGTTCAACAAGAACTTGTGCTGTTTTACTATTTCACATAGAACAGTACTCATACATGTAATCAACTCTCAATTGATTTAGGCAAATAGCAATTATTTCTGTTTCCCTGCTTCTTGTGTACATATGTTGGTCATGCAGTAAGGTATCAGTGCTTCTCACTATTTGGTTTGTTTCCACCCATTAACAGATGGCATATTATTGTATACTGATATGAACTTAGAAGTAAAATGTGTATAACAATACCATACAGTTTATCAGTTTATCTATTTATCTATTTGTCTATTTGTCTATTTGTCTATTTGTCTATTTGTCTATTTGTCTCTCTCTGTCTGTCTATCTATCGCTATGGTGATGCAGCGGTTAAAGTGCAGTACTGCAGGCTACTTCTGCTGACTGCCAGTAGTTTGGCAGTTCAAGTCTCACCAGGCTCACAGTTAACTCAGCCTTCCATCCTTCCGAGGTCAGTAAAATGAGGACCCAGATCATTGGGGGCAATATGCTGACTCTGTAAACCACTTAGAGATGGCTGTAAAACACTATGAAGCGGTATAAAAGTCCAAGTGCTATTGCTATCTATCATCTATCTATCTTGACAACTGGTTTCTATTTATGATAGTCACAGAGTCCCAGGGTGATGTGATCATCTTCTGACAAGCAAAGTTAATGGGGAATCCAGATTTAACACCTAGGTTACTACCTTAACAACTAACTATGGAGATTCTCAAGTCATCCAGGTCATGATTGTCCCAAAGTGCTTTTTTCAAGAGGCAACTGGACTTTCTGGTTTTTCTTTGAAGATTTTAACCCCTCTTTCAAACCAGCAATCCTCTCTGTCCATGCGTTTATGAAGTGGTTGTTTGGTTACAAGTGGTGGTGGTTGTACGTTGGGGAAATGAAACAAACACTTCATAAACACATGGCACAACATAGGAGATCAAACACATCAGGAATAGATTTAGCAGTCCATCTGCATTTAAAAGACAAAGCCCACTCTTTTGAAGACAACAAAGTCCATATTTTGGACAGAAAGGATCGCTGGTTTGAAAGAGAGGTTACAGAGGCCATCTATGTCAAAATTGAACAGCCCCTTCTCAACAGAGGGGGAGGGATACGACATCATCTATCTCCAATCTACAACACAGTCCTTTCAACAGTTCCAAGAAGGCTCCACACCCATTTGCACCACTCAGGTGACTCTGATGACACAGATAAATCTCCAAGCGACCTTAACAATCCACTAAAAGAATGCAAATGACCAGCTGTCTGCAAGGAGTATAAATCCTTCCATTTCCCTGCATCCAGTCAGAGCTGAAGAAGCTTCTTGGACAAGAAGCAAAATGCCTTCAAAGAAAAACCAGGAAGTCCAGTTGCCTCTTGAAAAAAGCACCTTTGGGACAACCAAGACCTGGGTGACCGAGAATCTCCATAGATACTGCAAGAGACAAAGATGTTTTTTGTAGCAATGATAACAATCACCTTTCAACATGACTGTATATCCCTGTCGTAAAATTTTCTTGCAATGATTTATTTCAACAAAGAATTCTACGTCATGGTCTTCTGCACTAGGTGTAAAGGTTATTTCACTCATCCTGGAGTACAGCTTTGACGTTCTGTCCAACTGGGGTTCCTCTGTTTTAACTGTAGCATCCATGAGCTCTTCAAAGCCCTTTCTCCAATAAATGTCACACTCAGGTGGAACGTATTCTGTCAATAAGCAACTCAATGTGATGGATTTCCCACACTCAGGTACAGGGGGCTTACATTCAATGTTGTAAACTTTGGGGGCCAGAACTGTAAATAAAACACAACAGCAAATGACAGAGTTAGTATTCAGTACAGAGCTGTGAAGTGAAAGCACAAACTTCTCTTCCCAAATGACTGTTTAGCTTAAGTGCCAAAGTCATCATCCAAACAAATAAAGTGCGCAAATGTATATAAATTACAAATCTGGTGAAAAATGAAATAGAAAATGGCCTCAGTGATAAAATAATACCAATGAAGATTTCTAATTTGGTGTGGAAATAGATTTTCGGTTGCTCATGTAATATTCCAGAAAGGCACATTCATGCACTTTAAAAAAAGAGATCCTGTAATCTGCACATAGATGCAACTAAAGCTATTAGCATATCTTTCCCCATTTTGCACATCCAACTTCTAGCTATTCGGCAGTGGCAAGTGTTACATGAAGCTAAAGAGTAAGCTACTCAGCAATATCCCTTCCTGCTTCAGAAGAATATTGCATGAAAGAATTGATTTCAGATACCAAAGTCAACCCTGCCCTGAGAGCATATATGCCTTCCCCTTCAAGGATGTTGGTCCTTGTGATGGCTCAGGATTCTACTGTGGATGTTTATGGCTTCCAGAAATCTAATATTTGCCCAATTGTATAGCAGGGAGGGAGGGAGGGAGGGAAGGAGTGAGGGAAGGAAGAAAGGGATTCTGTGACCTCCTAAATATCAATAGATGTATTTATTACACACATATTGTAAGAGGCATCTTATTCTGAGATGTATGGAGTACTTTTCTGAGAAAGGTAAATTTAATTGAATTCATACCTTGTGGCAATGTGGGAAGAGAAGAATTGAAAGAGGAAACAGTAAGAGAAAAAATAAGGGATCATGACTATTATTACAATAGCAGTAAAACTTTATGAGTCAGTTGTTAAAAGAGTGGAATTACATCAGAGGAGCAGGATTTTTTTATTTTATTTTATTTGCAAAAAGGAGCTGCACTTTATTGGAATTACTCTGTGCCTTAGGCCTTAAGAGTAAAACATGCAATGTACAATATAGGATAATAAAAGCTGTAGTTTTTCTGCTCCACTTACCCACAGTGTTCATCTGCCATGCAGATTCTTTGTATGTTTTTGATCCTTCAAGCTTAGCTCTGCAGACAAACCTCTTTCCAGAATCTTCCACTTGGGGGCAATAGTGGATCTTGCTGATGCAAAAGTAAAGCCCATCAACATCTTTTGTGGGTGGAGTTGAAAAGGAACTGTCTAGAATTCCATCATCCTTATTCCAACAGACTTCAAGGGTTTCCGGAAAATAAGAATGAATTTTGCAACTCAGAGTGAGCGACTCATTTGATCTTGGCACATTTGTGGAACAATGAATTTCATGAAGGCTAGGTAAGGCTAGGAAGAAAACCAAAAGGGTTTCAATTCAAGCAGCAAAAATGTGATGTGTAGAGATATACCCAGATAATAGTGAAGAACCTTCAAAGCCACCATGAGTCTTCCAAAGCTTTGATGACATCTCTTCCCATTTTTCCTTGCCCACTATTCCATAGCTGTTATTTACATAAAGTAAGGGAGGCCCAACCAAACCCATCTCCTAAGAAACCCTGACTGTAGAAAAATCAGTATCTGTCTGCTGAAAGGTCAAAGGTATCTTGTTGGATACATATCCCTGACCACCAAATGGTTTCTTTATGGTGCGGAATAGAAGAAGAGTCACTTAGCGTCCCAGTTTCCATTTGTATTTGGCTGCCATTATATACATAAAAGAGTTAAAGCTGGAAGAACCAAAGGCCTTTCTCCTTTGGGACTATCCATGCTAAATAACCACAGTGTTGTTTCCACTGGAAAGTTCTGTTCTTCTTTACACACATATAACCAGATAGACAGATAATGTAATTTTTGTATGTGCATCATTTGAGTTTCTCTCTCTTTATTTTTGTCTGCCTTTTATCCTGTTTGGCCTGTTTTAATCTTTGTGACGTTTCACATATAAACATCAAGCTCTTTTTTGCTAGCTGAAATGAGTGATGTATATGTAGCCCTGACCTGAATAAAGGGATTGACTGGAATGTACTGTGTGCAAACTAAACTGAAAATTACCCACAAACATCAGAAGAGTGGTGAGAAATATCTCTGATCTAGATCTCTATCTAGTATTCAGATCAGACACTGGTACTAGAACTTCATGTGATCGTGATTCAGTCCCTCTATTAATGCAATCCTAGGTTGCATTAACAGAGGGATAGACTCCAGATCACATGAAGTTCTAGTACTGCTTTACAAAGCCTTAGTAAGACCACACTTGAAATACTGCATCCAGTTCTGGTCACCCCAATACAAAAAATGATGTTGAGACTCTGGAAAGAGCACAGAGAAAAGCAACAAAAATGATTAGGGGCTGGAGGCAGTTACCGTTACGAGAATTGGGTCCTGTATGTCTAGTCTAATGAAAAAGAAGGACCAGGAGGAAGATGATAGCACTGTTCCAATATTTGAGGGGCTCCTACAAAGATCAAACTATTTTCCAAAGCACCAAAAGACAAGAGAAGAAACAATGGTTGGAAACTAACCAAGGAGAGAAGCAACCTAGAACTAAGGAGAAAATTCCTAAAGGTGAGAGCAATTAACCAGTGGAATAACGTGCCTTTCAAGCGAAGACTGGACAACCATTTGTCTGAAATGATATATGGTTCCTGCTTGAGAAGAGGGGTAGACTATATGGCCACTGAGATCTCTTCCAACTCTATCATTTTATGTTCTATGTTCTATCTGGATACTCGAGATGTGAGTGCCTTATCCAATATAAAAATGACACTTAGGACAATCTTGTGAATAATGATGTGGAAACATTTTAAACAATCTAAAATTATATTTGTAAAAAACATAATCCGTTAAAAACAATACATTATTTTGGGAAAACCCTACAGATGAAAACAAGAATAGCTCCGGGTCTGTCATCAAAAAATGCTTTCCAATGAAGGCAAATTTTAGTTAGTGAACAGATATGGATTCAGCTGTACCTCAGCTGGTGAAATGATAAACAGCATGGACTAAAAATTTACATCAATAAAGAGTGTGACATGGAATAGCATCTTCTTTACAAATCTAAAAGATAGATTATAAGGTAGGAAATGACATTTCCTTTGCAGCCTTGCTTAAGTGGCTTGCCACTGGAATATTTTTCAACTTCCTTATCCAGCCAACACCTTGAAATTCCTAAGTGGTTCTGAATTCAAGTACTACCCAAGATCCACCTTGTTTCCCTTTGAAATGCAAGATACTCTGAATAACTTTAAAAGGTCTCATGAATATCAGATGCAACACATAGTCATAAATACTGAGGTACAAGTAACGCTCTTTCCAGCCCATCCATGCCAAGACATAAACAATATCCTATCACAATTCATATTCAGTGCATGGATTGTAGTCTAAGATATCCGCTGGGACCATGGCTGGACCAAAATTAGCTAAGCCTCCTTTATTTTCATACATTTTGAAACTTAGTTCTCTTATAAACCATAAGATAACTTTAAAATTTCAACATCATTTAGTACTCTGCCATAATCCTCACTTACCTATGACTTTAAATGATTTCCTCTTAGTACACAATCCATGCTGAAACCCCTTATGTTTAACTTCTAATAAAAGTTCAAATTTCTTCAGCTTCTGTATATCTGGATTTATGCAGATTTCCCACTGGAAGTCATAAAAGTTGTTTGATTTTGATTTCAACTCTGGATAAACTTGAAACATGTCCTCCAAGTTCCCAAGGAAAGGAAAATTTTCATCATCTTCCGTAGGTTCTTCAACTGATGTTGTATGCCAAGAGGATATTTTCCATTTTGTATTCTGAGGTTCAGTTACTAAGAAGAGGTCTATCTGCAAAGTCTTGGGTCGAAAGTGTGTAATCAAGCATTGCAACTCTGTTTTTTCCAAATGCTTCAGTTCCTCACTTCCAACTATTTGCACGGATGGTGGGTCTACCAAAAAAAAAAAAAGGAAAATGAAAACCCTGTTGCTTGAAATGTTGCAGCAAATATTTTAGGATTATTCTTTCAACATTTTACAACACATTTTTCTATTCATAAAAACAGTTATATGTGTTTCTACTTAGTGCATTTCACCTCTGTGATATTGTGTATTTCTTGAATTGGCAAAAAAAAAATGCAGGCATACTCTGGCCTGCTCCAATAACCAAACCCTATTCTGGCTCAGGAATGAGACAAAAGACTGATACACATTTATGGGGAGAGAAGTTAAGAAAACTGACTGTTGGGTTCTTTGGCTTTATTTTTATTCTCACAAAGGATAGACATCCATCCATCACCCTCTTTAACATGGGATGGAGGGAGCAGAGAGGAGGTGAATTCACACAAATGGCCAGACCAGTAAGTTTACTCATCTGCTAAAATTTGCTCTGATTTTGTATTTGTATTCTGCATAGGTACTAGAGTCTTGATCCAGCTGATAATTGGGTTCCCTTCCTTAATGCTGTTCTGGAAAATGATGTCTAGAAAGAGTATATAGGTGATCCTCATTTAGTGATAGCCCTGTTTAGTGATTGCTCAGAGTTACAATGCTGATAAGAAAATAATTTTGTAAACAGTTCTTGCATATATGACCTTCACAGGTCTATAAAGCAAAAGGAAGATGAAGTAAGACCATAAATGCCATTTTACTTAGTGACTGTTTCACTTAATGGCTGAGTTACCAAACCCAATTGTGATCACTAAATGAGGATTACCTGTAATTTGATATGTACAACGTAATTGCCTATATTTAATCTGTTTTCCATGCAGAGGTCTTTGCCTCTGCATGGCTATTCTCTGAGAGTTTTCCAATAATGATACTTTAAAATTAACTTTCACAAATATAAATTTTGGCTACAATTCTATAGACAAATGATGGTACTGATAAGGCATATTTAGGATGACTTACATTTCTGTAAAAATACAATGTACAGAAGCAATCCAATGATAAGAAAAAGGAAACCTAAAACCAGCCCAATTATTAACTGAGTAGTCGAGTTAGGTTCTGTAGAAAGACAATAAGAAAAGAAATTATGTTCCATCTGATGCACTCAAAATATTGATTGCTCTTGGTGCTTTTAATAAGCAAGCATTTTGCATGTAATTACATAATAAGAAACAAACAATGCTGATATAGGGTATTCCGTCATAAGCAAAACAGTAAGCTATGAAAGGAAATTACTGCACCATCTAATAGCACAACCTAGTTGAGTCTGGGGGATAATCCAATCTCACATTTCATTAATAGATTTTAAAAGCAGGATCTTAAAATATATCTAGAATTTATGAGATGTGGATCAATTCTAGTCAGTCACCACAGGCCTCTCAGTGCATACAAAATATATTGGGTGGTGGGTTTCCCCCAATAATATACTACATAATGAATATTTCCTTACTCTGAAGCACAAACACCATTTTATTGCCAATTGGTGCTCTTTGCCTGAAATTTTGTTTTGTGGAATGTTTTATCAACATGAACAATTTGAGGTCATATAGAAATATTGCAGTACTAACTTGGAGTTCTGGGCCTTGGAGTCCTAATGCACTTGACTTTATCTTTCTATTTCTCTTCTATTAGTTATCTCACTTTTTCATAAACACTTCCTTTTTAGATAAAGCATTGTAGACACTTCCATAATTATTTGGGGGAGGGCATATGATTCTATCTGAGACTGTAAAATTATAGGTAAAAGTTGTTCACCACCGAGGTCAACCCTTCTGAGAAATCAGGAGGATCATTTATTTAATACTTTAAGTACAGATAATCCTCAACTTACAACCACAATTGAGAGCCTAAAATTTCTGTTGCTAAGCAAGAGAGCTGTTAAATTTTTCATAACGAGTACCTGTTACTGTTAAAGTCACAGTGTAGACTGGATAGCTGGCAAATGACTTATGCTTCACAATACAATTATAGACGTTTCCTTGATCTTGTGAAGATGGTTGAAGTCTCAGTTTACTGGTGGTGTTGTAAGTGCCATCACCATTTCTCACAGATGTTCCCATACAAATATCCTCTGCAAGTACACTTTTATCTGATGTGTGCTTAGAATGCTTTTGCCAAAGAATGACAATTGAATCAGGATAGAATTTATTCACTGTACATGTCAGCGTCTTTACACTTCCTTTTTCAATTTCAAGTTCCTTGGGAGACAGTTGGACAGTTGGTTCAACTATATTGCATTTGAATAAAAATGGAATTGGTTATTGATTTTTCTACATATGTTGTATTTTATTTTGCCATTCAGCCTCCAAAACAGCATTTGCATTTAACATCCAATTCAAATAACAGCTAAAGGGAAAAGAAAAAAACACTACAGATTTCCCAGAGACAAGGAAGGAAGGAAGGAAGGAAGGAAAGAAGGAAGGAAGGAAGGAAGGAAGGAAGGAAGGAAGGAAGGAAGGAAGGGCAAAGTATGAATCAGTGTAGGCATGTGGTAGAAACAAGGTTTTGAAAGGATAGAAAAATATGGAGAGACATAGTGAATGGTTTGGTATAAATTAGTTTTAGCCATATTTCTTTCTTGATTATTTTCATGCATTTACGGTAATTTCTTTTGCGGGTTATTTTTTTTCTTTTCTGTACTTTGCACAGTGTTACTTATCTCCAAGGAGAACAGCAAGATGGATATGTAGGTATTATGGGAAGAGTCTGCTGATGGAAAAGGTGATTTTTAAAAATGTAGCAGCTAGCAGGATACACACTGTAATGAGTATAGAGGCCTTGAAGGACAGAAGGAAGAGCAATAATCAGATAACTGAGACTTGAGCCCAGGGCAAGAAAATGGTTTGTGAAAAGGTTTTGAACAGCCTCCTCTCTCCTAATTCATATGAAGATTAAAGACAGAGGAAGGGAAGAAATTCAGACTCTGCAAGATCCTATTAATAAAAGTAGCTTTGGGCCTCAAAGTGTCCATTTCTAAACCTAGTATAGTTTATACAGCTGACAAACGAACACACATGACAATAGAGCAGAAGGAATGACTTCATCATTTCCAGGTTCCTTCCTGTATAGGCCATTCTGTCCTATCCAAATGTAACTTAAATTAAAAAAAAAACTTAAAAGAGTCACAAAGAAGCAGAATCACAAGCAACTTTTGTATGTAGTATCTCTCTCTCTCTCTCTTTAACATGCTAATTTCCAGATTCCTCCAGCTTTTGTTCAGGAGATATAAGTCCATAGTGTCCTGTTACTTCAGCCTGTTTTGTCATTTCACTGTTACACCATTCAAACCCCACCAAATATTTTTAATTTTTGTGTTGTGTTTCATGTGCCATTATATCTAACTCTTTAGGTAGATAATAGCAGAACAGTGACATACAACACCAACCAGGACCCAATGAAGATAGAAGAAGATATGTCTAGATTACCTTGAAACAGCTAATAAGTATGTCTTTGGTTCTTGCTGATCACCCAACCTTCCCAACAAGATAGCAGGTAGCAAAGCCTCATCTCTAGTACATTCCTTACACCTTTCAGCTTGAAGAAAGTTTCTTTTTAAACACCTGTAAGGCTAAGAACAACCTATAGGTGTCTCATTCTACAGCTGAAGGCAAGAACATGGAGGTATGACATAGAAAATGTATTTGTTTAATTCAATGTAGGCACTGCCTGACTGCAACTAATTAGTTGCCCTGATAACAAGAGTTATCAAGACATCTTTATAATGTGGTTAAATAAAATGAGAAAAGTGAACAAGAATGATCAGTGTTGACTCTTTGCAATTGCTGGGAGAAATCCCTGCAGTTTTCTTGAGAAGATTTCAGAAGTGGTTTGCCACTGCCTCCTTCCTAGGGCTGAGAGTGACTCGCCCATCTGACTTCATGCCTAAAGCAGGACTAGAAGTCCCAGTTTCTAGCCTGATGTGATTCTTGAGACAATATAAAATGAAGAAATGGGGAGGGTCTTCCTTCTTTTTTCTACCTTCCTCTTTCCAAGGTTCCCCTTTCTTACAAGGATCTAGTTGGAGGGTGCCCATCATAAGAAGAAGACATTTAGAATGCAATCTTATGCAACTGGCAGTCAGATAAATCTTAATAGAATTTAAGAATTCCAAAAGAACAAGTTTGCTCTTTGGAAAGATGTACCACAAACGTCACTTACCAACTAGATCTAAAATGGTGGCTCCTTCAGCACTAGCAGAAGCAACAATCACAACACATATATATTTGCCCTCTTCATTAAGCTGTATTTGTGGAAGGAAAAGGGAGGCATTTCCATTTTTTAATTGAACTGTATCCAGTCTTGAACCATCTCTGGTTGAAGAATGTTCTCCAGCAACAACTGAATAAAGTTGTTCTGTTTTATTCCCTTCAGATGTCTCCAAATACCAGATGAACTTTGTTTTTTTTATATCCAGTTCTGGAGGAGGGTAGTCAGAGATTTTACACTGAAGTGTCACATTTGTACCCAAGATTGCTGTCTTCTGAACTGGCATGCTTACTTTCAAGGCTTCTTCACAAAAAAATGAAAAAAAGAATGGATTGCAGATTATTATGATTAATCGTATCTTCTTCTCACATTTCATAAGGAGCATTGCGAAACAGCAGTGGTGGAATGGCAAGAGGCAGAGAGCAATTAGAGGTCATAAAGACTAAGTGGAATATTGACTACTTTTGGAGTAAGCCAGAATTTGGCAAGGAGTCCAGGTGAAACAATTGTGACTGCAATTACAAGCAAATTACTACAATGGATAGTTTTGTTTTTCCTTAGCTAATTACAGTTCATCTGTGATCCAGCTAGAATGTTTCAATAAGGAGTCAATTGGCATCAATCCAGTATGACAATAAAGCAACACAAAAAACTCAGAGCACCCAATTCTGGCTTAATAGAATGTCTGAACCCAGCCCTTGTGGAGAATCAGAGGGCAAGATGCAGCAATTTACTAAATTTAAACCAATAATCAGCAGTTTGTAACATTTTATTTGCAGTCTGTAAATCTTATAATACTCATTTGACTAATCCCTCCCCTAATACAGTATCCCTTGTAAAACGGACACATTTAAATTAATTTCACTATGATGAATGAATGTGTTTTTTATCAAAACGAAAGGAAAGATCAAAGTAATATTTGCATTTTGAGTCTGGGTTTTATTAAATGATGAACATATTAGATTATATTTAGAGGAGTATAACCACTGAGGTTGTAAATCACGGTTTACGGTTCAGGAGTATCAGCAGACCAGGCTATTGATAGTTTAAACAAGGAGTTAAAATAAATAACAGCCGAACAGTAAAATAGCATTGCCGAGTTGAGGTGTTTTCAAATTCATACACAGATCCAGAGCACGGAGTGTAACGAATAAGAGGGCTCGTTCCTGTGAGCAACGGGTTAAGGCGTTTACCTTTGCTCTGGGCGAGAAACGCATTTTGCAAAACGCGTTGGAGGAGCGAGGCCAGGTGGCTGTCACCTCCAGAGACCGATCTCTGACCTAAAGTCGCGCCCAGTTGCCTTTCGCGGTTGGCCCCGTTCCTCTTCAAAGAGCCCCCAAACTCCCTCCTCCACCACCCCAAGTCACAACATTTCTCACGCTCGACAACTTCTATTGCATTTGCCCTTGAGGCGCCCTCGCCTCGCCGGCACTCAAAACTGCAGACCGTAGCAAAGTGTTTCCGCCATCCTCGCCCTGCCATCTGCGTTCCAGACACCTATATAAATGAATGTAATGTATAGCAGGCTGTATAGCAGGCGCGGAAGTGCCCAAAGGCTTTTGCGCTTCGTTTTTGCTTCCTTACCTGCCAGCCCAGGAACAGAGCTGAGACACGCACAGAGGCTAAAGAAAAAGCAAAGTAGCCTTCGAACGGAGTTTGATTCCTGGAAATTTATGTGGATACATCCAGGTAGTTCTCTTGCAAAGTGAGTCGCCATTGCCCTCTTTCCTTTTGATCTCTCAGTCTGGACTATAGTTTTCAGATAATCGCGCTCTAAAGAGTAATCAGAATCCGTCCAGCTACGCAGCTCTTCAGATCTCTTGCCTGAACGACCAAATCTCCCCCTCTCTCTGCGAGGCAGGACAATTTTTGTCCCGGAAACTTTCATTTTCACTTCTGGTCTTCCAATGACTTTCTGTTGCTGAAAATCTGGGAAACAAAACAACCACCTTGTGCCGTTTCAGAGTCTGAAGGTAGCATACTCGGATACCTCTGTGAGCCTCAGTGGCGCAGTGGTTAGAGTGCAGTTGTGCAACCTACTTCCGCAGCCAGCTGCCTACAATTTGGCAGTTCAAATCTCACCAGGCTCACTCAGCCTTCCATCCTTCCGAGGTGGGTAAAATGAGGACGGCTGACTCTGTAAAAACTGCTTAGAGAGGGCTGTAAAGCACTATAAAGCGATATTGCTGTACTCAGGCACCTGCTTAATAAAGGAGGACCAAGACTACACACTGGGACTATGGAAGTCTTTTAGTTCTCCTTTAAGTGGAAGACTGCTAACAGAGGTTCCTACTGAATTTTTAAAAAGTCAAAAACTTGCATTTAATTAGATTAGAAAACATTTAATGTACTGAAATTTCCTGTCAGTGAAAACAAGTAATTAGTGTAACATCTTGCCTCCAGAACTTGTGGATGCTCCGTCTCTGGAGATTTTTAAGAAGAGATTGAACAGCTATTTGTCCCAGAATGGTATTGCAAGGGTGTCAAACTTGTGGTGTATGGGCCAGATGCATCACACACTGGCCACCTCTATCCCTGGTTTAGCAAAGGGGGAAAAACTCACAATATGTTATGTGACGTGACTACGTGAGTTTGACACCTGTGGTATAGGGCAGAGGTGGGATTCAGCAGGTTCTGACCAGTTCTGGAGAAACAGTAGCAGAAATTTTGAGTAGTTCAGAGAACCGGCAAATCCCACCTCTGACTGGCCCCGCCCCCATCGATTCTCTGCCTCCCAAGTCCCAGCTGATTGGCTGGGTCTTTTTTTGTTACCCTGCACAGGAGAATGGAGCTGGAAAGCAGGTTAGTGGGGTAGGGAGGGAATGGGGATTTTGCAGTATCGTTCCCCTGCCACGCCCACCAAGCCACGCCCACAGAACCGGTAGTAAAAAAAAATTTGAATCCCACCACTGGTATACAGTGCTGGAGCAGGAGGTTGGACTACAAGTTCTCCAAGGTCCCATTCAAGTCTACTATGATCTATGTTCTATGTTTTACTGGGTCAAAATATATCTCTTTAAAAAAAAAAGGCAGAGGCCTTTAGATTCTTGAACAACCTTCAAAGCTCAAAATCTGCCTCCTCCATAATTCCTGCTAAAGTGCCTGAATGTAATCAATTTAGACAGTGTAATCAGCAGCAGCCTTCAGCATCAGAAGTACAATAGCGGAACAATCTCTCTTAGAAGCCTTATTTGCAAATTCTACCTTGACACTGTTTTGCAAGTCAGTCAAAATAAAACTTTTTCACAGGCCTTCGAGGTGGAGCCTAACACCTGATCAGTGTTTTATTGGAACATTTTATCTCTGTACTTTTGTCACATTTTGTTTTGATTTGCTTGCAATACACCATTTGACAGCACGTACAAATTACTGTTTTGACAGGCCTTTGTTGCGTGTCTTTGTAACTGCTGAGGCCAAGGAATTCTGATAGTGGATTGTCTGTCTATTCTGTGCAGAATACCCATCTTTTCCTCAGCAAATGATGCCAGGGATTATGGGTTGGGGGGGGAAGGGCAATCCAAAGTCAATTTTAAAACTGGGCCTTTTCTTCCAGCAGCACAGGCACGTTCCTCACCTGCTACATATGGGAGGAGAAATAGTACGATAATCATCTGCGTTTCTGACCTGAATAAGGTTTCCACTGTGAATCCATTCTTTACCCATAAACACCATGTAGAATAAAAGCTGGAACAGAACAGAGTAGGCCAGATTTGGCCCTTACAATAGAATTAATACCAGAAGTATTGAGGAGGGTTAAATACCCATGACAATAGTATTTAATAATTTTCTTTTCAAAATTATAATTGGTCCTGAGTGCTGCGGAATAGGTTTTCATTGAGAATATCTCTGTACTTTGCTCCATTCAGCTTTCCCTTAACCCTAACCATCTCCCAGTCCCTGCTGCTTAAAAACACCACCACAGCATGATGCTTCATGCTTCACTGCTGGGATTATATTGGGCAGGTGATGAGCAGTGCTCGATTCCATCAAGACATGTTTTGAATTGAGGCCAAACAGTTCAAACTTAAGTTTCATCAGACCAGAGGATTTGTTCCTCACAGTCTGAAACATTTTCAGGTGCTTTTTTGGCAAACTCCAAGCAGGATGCTTTCATGTTTTTTTGCACTGAGGACAGGCTTCCGTCTAGCCACTCTGCATAAAGCCCAGATTGGTGGAGGGCTGCAGTGATGTTTGCCCTTCTGGAACACTGTCCCATTCCCATCTCCACACAGGATTTCTGGAGTTCAGTCAGAGTGACCATCAGGTTCTTGGGTCATCTCTCTTACTAAGGCCCTTCTCCGCCGATTGTTCAGTTTGACTGGGTGACCAGCTCTTGGACGAATCCTGGTTGTGCCGAACTTCTTCCATTTGAGAATTATGGAGATCACTGTGCTGTTGGGAACCTTCAGTACAAACAGACATTTTACTGTAGCCTTCCCCAGATCTGTGCTTTGCAATTATCCTGTCTCTGAGCTCTGCAGGCAGTTCCCTTGACCTCATGGCTTTAGCTCTGCTATAGTATGCATTGTCACAGTGGTGGGATTCAAACATTTTTACTACCAGTTCTGTTGGCATGGCTTGGTGGGGTGGCTTGGTGGGCTTGCCTTGGTGGGTGTGGCAGAGGAAGGATACTGCAAAATTCCATTCCCTCCCCACCCCATTAACCTGCTTTCCAGCTCCATTCCCCTGTGCAGGGCAACCAAAGAAGACCCAGCCAATCAGCTGAGATTCAGGAGACAGAGAATCGATGGGGGCGGGGCCAGCCAGAGGTGGGATTTGCCGGTTCTCTGAACTACTCAAAATTTCTGCTACCGGTTCTCCAGAACTGGTCAGAACCTGCTGAATACCGCCTCTGCAGTCAGCAGTGAGCCCTTCTATAGAGAAGCGTATGCCTTTCCAAGTCATGTCCAATCAATTTAATTTACCACAGCTCAACTCCAATCAAGGTATAGAAACATGTCAGCAACTATCAAAAAAAAACAAGGCACCTGAGCTAAATTTCAAGTGTTTCAAACAGTCTGAATACTTATACCAATGAGATATTTCAATTTTTTCCTTTTAATAAATTTACAGATCTTTCTAAAATTCTGTTTTCACTTTGTCATTATGAGGTTGTGAGAATGAGAAAAAAATGAATCTCAACAACTGTAGAATCAGGCTGCAGCAGAACAAAATTGACAAAAGTAAAGTGGGTCTGAATACTTTCTGAATGCACTGTATATGTTTTTAATTTCATCCAATGTTAAAGCACCACTTAACAATTATTACCATACAGTATGACAAACGGAGGAGCTGTAGAAATTTAAAAAAGATTGTACAGTAAGCGCTGAGTTAACATGCCATGATTTTTAAAACTCTTATTTATGATTTCTATATGCTTTTGAGATTTTTTTTTTCATTCCACAGCCACTGGAAGAAAAGAAGCAGTAACCAAAAGAAACCGAGTCTGAATTCAATTTAATCTGATTAAAAATTATACAAAGCACAAGTGGAACAACTTTCTTATTACAAATATTGCACTTGAGAGCATACAGATATGTACAATTTTGCCATTCTTTACATCCAAGGTATTTTTGTCCTGATAAGGTTCAAGATGAAGTTCTGCAGGAAACCTGGTAATAAGCCAACCACTTCCATAATAAATTGGCCACCACTAGAAATGTACACCTGAACACAACTTGCTTTGAGAAGAAATGAATATAACTTATCTTACAATCCATTTGGAAATGAAATGCTACAGTTCCTCTTTTGCTCAGGTGATTGGATGGGTGATCTTCTTCCTCTTCTACCTATAGATAGTTCAAATTCATGGTGTTCCCCCGCCTTCTCAATTCTAAAATCCACTGCTATCAAATTCCAATGAGCAATAACTGGGTGAAAAAGTATGCTGTCTGAAATTGTGCTGTGAAAGTTACTTTCCTTTATAAACAGCCCCTTAAGCTATACACAGCATCACAGGTTCCAACTCATATAATAGTCAGGGCAAACATCATCCCATTTCCAATTGTCATTGTCCCTGGTGCTCTGAATAGTTTCAGTGGCCTCTGTGGGTGATCATGCTCCATCTCTCTTTGCAAATTTTGCTTGGTAGGGAGTAGGACATTTACAATGAGACATTGATAACCTGAAATTTTTTGAAGCACTCTGAAAAAGACAATAACTGGGATTGGATTGTGCACTATCCAATTCTTTGATTGTATTTATAACTTAAAACAAAGGGATGAATACCATATAAATTTAAACTCTATTAATAGAGTTATAAAAAATGTGCATGATAAAAAAGAAGATAGCTTTTACCAGTCATATACCCACAGGAAAGGTTCACAATATGTGTTCAAGAAGTTGATTCTAGAAAATGGAAAACTTTTCTGTGGAAGTTTGGGTCTACAGTATAATTGGGTCTACAGTATAAGAAATAAATAACTAAGCCATGAATACTCTTTTGGGCTACAACTACATAATCCAAATAAGAATCCATTCAACATGGAGTTCCCAGTGGTTCCTTCCATTTGGCTGCCCTATGCCATGCAATATGTCCTAGAACTACACAGCAAACAGGGAAGTATCAGTTAGCTTAAAAAAGGGAACAAACTCCATTTGCAAGCCTAACAAAAGGCTGACTGCATAAAAAAAATTCCAATGTTATCTTTCTAACTATAAGAGGCAAGTTGTGAGAACTTACTACTTTATAGAGCCTTTACGACTTTACATTCTGCTTTTGGCACATTTTGCCATTGATTCAATTACAGCCATGGGTAAGTGAGATCAAAGGAAAATACTGAACAGGGAAGAGGCCTGAATACTCCAATTAATCCAAGAGAGAAAGAAAAATTGCACAGGGTCTTCAAATTACCTACTTGGACTCCCATGGTCCTTAATAAGATCCAAAATGAGAACCTTCCTAGTTCTATGTAATATGTAAAGCATGAAAGGGTCGCTCAGGAAAGAACAGTTTTTTTAAATAGTTAAAATTGTTTTATAAAAAAGAGAATTTAATCCATCTGGAAGTCATAATCAATATTATGCGAATCTGGTGAATCAGTAACAAGGGACCCTTTTTCTTTAATTTTTGTTAAAAGAGGGTGTTCTTCATTTTGTTCTTTACAAAAACTCTGGGTTTTTTTAAAAACAGGCCTATATAAATAATTATACATTATGTTCCATTTCCTGGAAATAAAATTATAATTCTTCAGTAACAAGATGGCTTTGAGTTCTTATTTTTTTAATCGTCCCCTTTCTTCTTCTGTCACAAAGAAATATTGCCTTTGGAAAATAATTTGGATGTTAAGTTTTATTACAAATTGAGGAGAATTTAGACCAGCAAACATTTCTATTTATATCAACAGTACTTGCAACAAAATCAAAGGTAACATAATGGAGGAGAGGATGCATTTACTAGTTGAAGGAATAAATTGGATTTGACCTGTAAGGTTCTGGATATTTCTATGTGTGTTAAAATGATGGAGAATGTTTGTAAGTATGCCTTTTGCCTTTGTAGTTCCTGTTTAAAAATGTAATTAAGAATTTCAATAACATTCAAAATGCAGTTTCTGACAAACATTGTTTGAAACGCACTTGTGATTTTGAAATGACTCTTTTATGAAGAAGGAAAAGACAATGCAAGGTTTCTGTTAATTCTAAAAATATTTCTGCCATCTAAAGAACTTTCCATTTGTACTTCATAGAGATAAATACAACTGGCATGTTACAAAAGGGAGAAGTATCCTCTCTGCAGCCAAAATGCAGCAATGAATTGCATTTAGTTAGCAACAATAAAGATGGCTAAATCAATGCGCTTCAAACAGTGTTTCAGTGTGGAGAATTGTCACATTGGTATTCATAGGCTTTTATAAAACAGAAGATACATTCACTGTTTCTGATGGCTCCGTACTGCAATTATACTTCTTTTAAAAAGTAGAATTTTTTGAAATTGGATCACAGATGTTTCTTTTCAATGGATCTTGAAAACCAAAGGAATTGTTACAATTCATTCATCCATAGCCATAAAATTATAGCTCTAAGTTGTTGGCACTTTTAGGAACATGCCATCATGAACTAAAATGGAGATGGAGGTGTTGTGTTTTGTTTAGATGAGTTCTAAACTTCTCCAACTTCAAACCCATTAGCAATGGAGAGCAGCAAGACATTTAAGGGGTTTACTCATCTTAACTTTCTGCTTGACAATCTCTCTGTAAACGATTTAACGGTGAAACAGGAGAAAAGATTTTCAAAAGCACAAATGATAGGAAGCCAAATTATACCTGAGACAAAAAAGAAGACTTTGCAGGGAAAAAGTTGGATATCCTGCTGTCTACCTATGTGTAATGACAAAACTGGAATATCCACAACTTTAAGATCTGTATCATTTGTGCCTTTGAAGATCTACACACTGAATTTGCATTTTAATCCTATATGAATCCCACATATGAAATGAAACTTAAAAATATCCTTCTTTTCACATTTCTTTTTAGTCTCTGATTATTTCACCCTCACCACCCACCCCAAAATATGTATAAACCGAGGCACAAGTGGTCAAGGATGAGACTGGACATGATCCGATCTAGCAGCTGCTTCTTGCACTGGTATATTTCCTGGCGCTAAAGGCTGATTGCCACCCACTGGATGATTTTGCACATTTCCATCTAATTGTGACACGGCTGTAACACAAAATATTTTTTTAATGTTAATTGTGTAAGCAATTGTTTCATAATACAAAGCTCAAAAGCTCATTTCTCATTAAGTAATGTTTTGAAAAAGTCCAAGCACAAACAGTATTTGGATAAGAGAACAGAATATTTCATCTACATATAAAATGTTGCACGAAGTATGTAATACACATATTTGTTTGATATATTCTGATAGAATGGTAGAAGTTTGAGCATGAGGCTCGCTGCTGGGACACAGTCATGTGAGACCTGGGGATGCCAAGGAATGGAGCAGCTTGCTCTCCTTCCCAACATGAGCTCCAGAACTTCCAGGAGAAGGTTTATGATAAAAGGTAACTAAGCAATTGATGATGGGTGAGTGGTGGGAAGCAGAACCAGAGCCTTGAGGGATGCCAAGGGTGGAAAGCAAGTGCTCAAGATGTGGGGGTGGCCCAGGACAGAACCTGCATGGGTCTCCCAGGGCCTTCCAGGGGGCTCTGTGCAGCACATGCTTCACTTAATGATCACATTGAGGAGGACAGGGATGGGGAGGGGTTAAGTGAGGAGGTCACATGGCCACTTAACTTAATGGCCATCATGATTCTCCAAAACACCTGAGGGCAAGACAAGAAGCAATGGGTGGAAACTAATCAAGGAGAGAAGCCACTTAGAACCAAGGACAAACAACTTGCCTCCAGAAGTTGTGAATGCTCCAACACTGAAAGTTTTTAAAAGATGTTGGATAACCATTTGTCTGAAGTGGTGTAGGGTTTTCTGCCTAAGCAGGAGGTTGGACTAGAAGACCTCCAAGGTCCCTTCCAACTCTGTTATTCTATTTCCATGATGGCGAACCTATGGCACGCATGCCGGAAGTGGCACACAGAGCCATTTCTGCCAGCATGCAAGCTGTCACCCAGAACTGATCCACTATGATATGCGTGTGCGCCTCCCGCCAGCCAGCTAATTGTTGGCTATCTGCCATGCATGCACAGGGGGAGACACAAGGCTGGGAGATGCATGTGCATGTGCAGGGGGCGGGGCACGCAGGGGGCATGCGCGCATGTGTAGAGGAGCACGGCACGGGGGTGCATGCACATGTGCAGGGGAGCAGGGAATCACACGCATTGCATCACTGTTCTAGTCTAGTCTAGTCTAGTCTAGTCCATTTCTGACTGTAATGGCCAGGCTCCGTTTCAGTTAGTCCTCAACTTACAACAGTTCATTTAGTGACCGTTCGAAGTTACAACAGCACTGTAAATAGTGACTTATGCCTGTTTTTCACCCTTATGGCCATTGCAAGATCCCCATGGTCACGTGATTTACATTCAGATGCTTGACAACCGACTCATGTTTATGACGGTTGCAGGGTTCAGGAGTCACTTTGAGACTTTCTGACCAGCAAGGTCAATGGAGAACCCAGATTTACTTCACTACCTTGTTACTAATTTAACAACTACAAATGTAGCAAGAAAAGTCATAAAATGGGACAAATTCACTTAACAAATTTTTCACTTAACATTATAAATTCTGGGCTCAACTGTGGTCATTAATTGAGGGCTACCTGTACAGTCATTGGTCGACAACTACCTGCATACTGTCATGGTAAAGAAAAAGGAGTCCATTTTACTGCCTTGTTACAGGCAAGTAAAAGGAAACCAGTGGAAGAAAAACACAGCAGAAAGAAGACAGTTATGTACCTGGTTGAAATTTCAGTTCTCCATCTGGACCTGAAGGGGGATGTCCTCGCTGTAACTTCTTCTGCTCCATTTGTGTAATAGCCTGTAAAACAGTTAATTTACATGTAGCAAGATGGAGAACATTTAAACCAAGGTCTCCACATTTTCATTTCTTATAATAAACTGGCATTTAGCTTTCTGGCCTTTCTTGCCATGGTAAGCCAGATTCTTCTGTTAAAAAGAAGCCAGAATCTGAATTTTTTTGATGGACCAAGCAGGAACTTACAACTGAAACATACCACAAACACCCAGAGCAGAGTTATAAGGGGGCACCTCTTTCCTGAACTGAGTGTTCAAAAAACCAGCCATGTAATTTTGGCAAATAAAGCAAAAAGTACCAGAAGAGACAAAATAACAACATACTAAAATAATTAACCCTCTGCTGTCTTTCCACAACACCCAGCACAGCCTGATAAGGATTCAGATGGTTGTGAAAACACTAACAGACAACTGCATATTCTTTAGTGATCTGGTAAACAGACAGCCTGTTTGTTCAGAGATATGGCACTAAACATGGGGGAAGTTTATGTCCTAACAACTTTAAAGATTCTAAAAACAAAAGGAATCCAGTTATAGAAATTTCTGTAATCTATTCAGCTTATTTTTAAATACATTTTGTTAAAAAAGACTTGCTTTAGGTCGGAGGTGGAGAACATGGCCCCTTTATGACTTGTGGACTTCAACTCCCAGAATTCCTAAGCCAGCTGGTCTGGCTCAAGGATTCTGGGAGTTGAAGTCCACCAGTCATGAAGGGGCCATCGTTCCCCACCTCTGCTTTACATAAAATTACTGTCACGTCCCTGTCGGAGTCTGAATCCGAGGAGGAAGACAAACAGTTAACAGGGAGTGGAATTGTGGCTCCTTTTGGCTGTGGAAGAAACTGGTCTGGCTGGACAGAGCAGGAGAGGGGTAGAACAAAGGAGAGGGAGTTTAGAGAAAGACCCAGGCCCACACCCTCTTCATCCTAGGGCATGCAGGGAGGAACGGAGAAGAGAGCATTGTGGGTTGCATGGCTTACGGGGGAGGAAAGGGCCTTGATTCCCTTCATTAGCCACACCTGGGAATGAGAGTTTAAAAGAGATGCAAGCTGAGTGCGGCATCTGCTGGGAATAAATGTGAGCTTATCTTTGGTTATCTGCATTCCTGGCATCCTCCCAACTGTGTTGAATTACTGCCATTCCTTCACATCTGGAATTCCTTCTCTTGCCTTGCTGGACTAATTACCTCATCTTTCCTTGATTGAGCTTATAGTTACAGTTTTTGTTGACCACATTTTGGACTTGATTCTCTGCAGCCAAAGGCTGTTCCTTGGAGAGTTTTTCTCCAGCCCAGAAGGGGGGCAAAGTTGCAGCTAAGAAAGGGACTCCTACTGATTACCTGACTTTTGTGTCACACCCAGGTCATCACAGTTACTGCCAAGGATCTGACATTCATTTTGCCCATCAATAGAGCTGGCCTCGTCTCTCCCAGATGGGAATGTTTGTCACTAGTGAGCCCATCCCATGTAGGCAATGCGGGTAATCCTCGACTTACAACAGTTCATTTAGTGATTGTTCAAAGTTACAACAGCACTGAAAAAATTGACTTATGATTATTTTTCACATGACCATTGCAGCGTCCCCATGGTCACATGATCAGAATTTGGATGCTTGGCAACTGGTTCATATTTATGAAGTTTGCAGTGTCCCTGAGTCATGTGATCACCTTCTGTGATCTTCTGATAAGCGAGGTCAATGGGAAAGCCAGGTTCACTTAACAACCATGTGACTAACTTAATAACTGCAGTGATTAATTAACCATTGTAGCAAGAAAGGTCATAAAATGGGGCAAACCCCACTTAACAGATTTCTCACTTAGCAGCAGAAATTTTGGGCTCAATTGTGGTCATAAGTCGAGGACTACCTGTATAGGCAGTATACATTGCAGCATAGTTGTGATGCTTTATGTCTTTCTTATTAAAAGCAAAATGAATTAGCTTCCAAAGAGGCAAAGGAAAGCTTGCAACTGCTGTAGTCGTACCATTTCAAGTTCTTGTTTCTGAGCCTGAAGGGAGTCTTGTTGCTGGCGTAGCTCTTCCTTCTTTTTCTGAAGTTCTAATGCCTGCTTGTGCAATTCATCTTCTTGCTGGAAAATGTGACTTTCAAATTCCTTCAGTTCTTCTTCAGTGAAGACTGGTCGCTGATCTAGAGTCTCAGAAACAAAAGAACAGCAAATCCTTAACTCCTTAAAAGAAATCTTAATGGGGAAAAAATCAGACTCATCTATATCTGTATTGGTGTCCAAGATTTAAGATTTTTGGTGATCACCTACTTTTGGATAAGGAGAAATTGTGCTTTTAGAGCACTCTAAAATTCCTCCCAAGGACACAATTTCTCAACCTTGCCCTTGCTGTTCCATCAGCTTCACATTTCCCTATTCCATGTAAACACTTAGAGGTAATTTCCCTTTGGGGTAAATTAAAAAACCAAATTGCAATCAATCTCCTTATTAAAAGGAGAAGAACTGAAGCCAACCATATCACTGAGCAAACCCCAACAGAGACCACCTGCCAATAGAAGACCCTGTGTCTTAGCATTTTCTGAGTTGTTTCTGAAACAGATTGCTCTTCCTCACAACAATAACAAAGATGAACTATGTCTACTGTTCTTGGCATTTTCCCTGACTTTTTGTTTGGATGAAGTTGAGTCCAGAAAATATAGGGACTGTATTTGTTTTAAATGGATGGTTATTCACAGACTTAGTTTTCATATCCCCATGATTTCCCTTGGGTACCATGAAATAGAGTGGAAGCTCTTAAGGTTCCTTTGTAACTATGGTCTATTACTGTAAGGACAGAAATTTCCAGAAAGAGTAGTATTACAATTGTATAATATTTTTAATCATAGTCAACTTTGGGATAAAATGTTTACATGTTGTAGGAAAAGACAGGTAAAAAAAATTTCACTTCCAACTTTAGTTATTCCTTTGCTCAAATTCTATTGCCATAATGTGCATGCTTACTCAGTTTTAAACAATGAAGTTGCTCCACAGAGAGAATTATGCAGCATGTCCTTAGACTCACTGTTCAGATTTTATTTTCATGATGCCATTAATAATGATAGATAAATATAAAAGAAGAAATAGATGATGGGAAGTTCAAAACAGTTCGGCTATTTGCTGATGAGTATGAACAATCTTAGTTCAAAAGTGTCATTAGTACCTCCCAGCTTTCTGGCTCTGAAAACTCTCTTTTCTCTGTAGATCTTATGAACTCTTCCATGGTGATTAATCGATCTCTGTTGATGTCAACCTTTTCAAAGAGAAGCAATATATATTTTATATATATACACACGCACGCACGTACGCGTGCACACACACACACACACACACACACACAGAGTTTAGGCTATATAATTTATTTGCAGTTCTTAAAACAAATGGAAATGAGGTCGCAGAAAAGTCATGACAGAAATTCCTAGCTAGTGCTAATGCTAAGAACATTTTTGGTACACAATGAAATAAGTTAGGAACAGTTATACTGCATAAAACATAATGGGAAGAGGGAAGGGAATAATTGACAAGTGCCTAAGGAGCAAAACACAAATTAATTGCATCTCATGGGGTGCTGCAAATATTTCTATCCTGATGATGTGCAATTCATCTTTAATATTTAAAATTCCATGTTACTCAAGTATCAACAGTGTGTGGAATTTAATATTTTCTTATGAAGTGGCAAAACAAAAACAAAACAACCTCCCCCCTCACATAACCAGATTAGAAATATCAAATTTGCATGATAATGGTGAACCTGACAGAAGAATCAATCATTGAGAAACTGGTTTTCGCAATGACAATAGGCTGGGTTATTCAACAGTTTGAAGGAAAGGTAAGTAGAAGTTTTAATAATTGTAAGCTTTAAATATACTTACTTTAAAAAGTTGTAAAGTTGTAAACAATAGCATTCTTATTGATTAAAAATAAAGTTGGATTCACACAAATATTCCCATCCCAAGGCAATCATGATATCAATTTAGTAGATATCATCCAACAACAAACTATAATAAAGCTATCCATATAAGGATAAATAGACATGTGGTAATAAACTTACACTGTAATGACGTCAGGAAAGCTCTGAAATAGGCATTTTCAGAAACATGCTTGGGAACTATGTGCCCACTACTTAAATACATACTTACACACTTGTTTTTAACATTTAGTTAAAACAACAGAAGTTTGCTAACAATTATTTGTAAAATGTGTGCTCTGAAACCTTACCTCATTCATGACATGCTCTCTCATTCGTAGCCTCTCTTCTTCCATTTCAACCATATCATCCTCTTCATTTTTGGAGTCATACATTTTTTCTAGCTAAGATCAAGAAATTTGCTTTGAACATGCCATCCAAATTTTATTATTTGGTTATGAAAATACGTTGTTATTAATGCTATTTATTTATTAAACTTACACCTCACTGCAAACAGACAACTCTCAGCAACTTAAAGAAGTATATGAAATTGCAAGTTAAAATATCCACAGTATGATTAACATCATAAACAGCAAAAGCAACATAATACAAAGATTGACAAAACTATATATTTATGACATAAATGTGTTTTCTCTACATATTTTGTCACTGCGTTTTTTTGGTTTGTCTGTTTCAGCTCCTAAGCTCATATTATAGCAAGCAGGTGTCAGCTAGCCAGCACTGTGTTACCTTGTCTCCATAGTAATAAGATAAGAAAGTCTTGTGATGTTTTGATCCACTGCGCATGTGTATAAAGTTTATACTTCACTTTCTGTAACTTACGTTATTTTTCCTTTGTTCTTTTTCTATATGCCTTGGTGGAGATTAGGTTGCAAGTATGTAGCTCCGTGTAGGTTTCTTTATTTTATAAATAAAAATGTTTTTAGATTACTTTCCGGGTCTCATTTTTATTAACATTGACAGCAAAGAAGAACACGGTCTATCACTTCTAATTAGCAGGGATGTTTTGGAAGAATTTTTACTCCCTGGCAAAAGGTTTTTTCCAAGCCTTTGAAAATGGTAGCAGAGAAAGGCTTGACATTGGTAGACAGGATGGTTTTTTCAAAGCTTCAAAGCTTCAGGATTATGTTTCTTTGTCGTTGTGATGATAAGGCTAATCAATTAGTTCACAACATCTGAGGATTGTTGTGTTTAATTGTAAATATGCCTCGAAAGAAAGCAAAGATGAAACAAAGGAGGACTCCGTCCAAGGACGATTTATGGCAGTCACTCCCACATGCTTCTGCCGTGGAAGAGCAACAAGAGATCAGGTCAGTAATCTCTCCTTTTGATGATGCATGTTTTCCAGCTCAGTCTGAAAAAGAAAACGCTCAAGATTATGAATTACTTGGAACAAAGCCTAAAGTTTTACAGTCAGCTGAGCATTTTTCACCCAAAGAGAAAGGTGAAATTCATTATTCTCCAATGTCTCCTGAGCAGACAATTAGGCAGAAAACTTTCCAAGATTATTTAGAAGAGAGTGTAAAGCAAGCCAAGGCCTTTGCATTATCATCCCTTCAGCCAGATATGGGTGTGGTTCAATTTCCTGAGCCCTCCATCTTGCCTTCTTCTTGGAAGCCAAGGGTCCACCCACAAGTTGGTCACATGGGTGTGGTGTCAGACCAATCAGAGCAGAGAGCTGTGCCTACATCACGTGGAGTGTCTTATGATCCTGACTCAGCGAGAGCTCCTTTGTTTTCTAATGTTGTAGCACCATCTGCTGATGAATTGCATGCACTACATGAACATGAAAAAAAGTTACACAAATCTTTTGATGAGTTGTTAATGAGGAAATCTTCTTTACAAGATAATATATCTCCAGTTATGCAAATGCCTCCTGTGGCTTCACAAATTGCATCAACTTGGCTTCCTGATATAGCTGCTAGTAAAATGCCTCAGATGCAGATGCCAGCACCTACAGCAAGACAAACTGGTGGTGCTTAAATACTAATAGCTGCTCAACAGCAACAAGTTCACATGCAACCACAGGTTAGACCAGCAATGGCACAGCCACAAATGCATTTAGCAGGTCAACCAGTGCCAGCACCAATGCCAACTCCAGCACCCGCTGGTGGCCAAGCAGGTACTGCTCAGCGCACAGTTAATCATGTATGCAGAGTTTTAACTGAAGAAGAAGCATTCATGCAAGCCATGCCACATTTGAGAGGACCACCTACATCAAGAGCTCCAGTGAGGTGCCCCTTCCGAGGAAGAGCCCACGTTCCAAGGATGCCAAGATGCTATATCTGCGATCGTGTGGGACATGCCACCCGGGATTGTCCCCAACGATCTCAAGCACCCGCCAGGTACCAGCCCAGAGGAACAGATTCCAGAAGCAGAGGCAGAGGACAAGGTCGTTGCGGTCTCAGGCATGATCTACAAGCTTCACACATCACATTGGCGTTAACCAACGATCCACAACCTGATCCAGAGTATGACAGATGACTTCTCTGGACTTTAGACAATGGAGCAGCAGTGCATGTTACCTACAGAAGAGATCTGTTCACAGAGATGCACGAGCCTGAACCTGACATGCGTGAACTGTACACTTTTTCAAATTATCCTGTTCAGGTCAGGGGAAAAGGAACTGTTTATATTGAAGAGCTTGATGCATTGATTTCTGATGTTTATTACATACCAACAGCAACCTGCAGTTTGCTTAGCCAAAGTCATTTGTCGAGGGTGTCCAAGTACCAAGTTCACCATTTTGAAAAAGCAAGTTATGTGGTGAAAGAGGGTAATATTGTTGCCAACACCATATTAATTGGTGGTGTTTATTACCTGAAGCCAAAGTTTAACTCGCAAGCACAGGCAAGTATAAAATTTCCAAAGGAGAGCACAGGTCCAGAGAGAGATGTCTCAGAGAGAGATCCTGTAGCTACTCCACAGGCTCCTAAAGCCAATAAAAAGAAACAGTTTGCTCAAAGCAGGCCTGAGGTTTCTAATACAAATGTTGAAAATTCACTAACAGGTAAACCTTTGCATTCCAGGTGTATCCATAAGTGGCATCGATGATGGGGTATTCCAGTTTTCGTGTTCTTAGAAAGATGCCGGAATTTGTGAAAGGTTTGGATCTGAATGGGTGTAAGGTGTTCTTGGATTGTGCTGTCTGCAAGAAGCCAAATCCAAAGCAGCAGCTGTTCCAAAACACGCTACACGCCGGTCAACACGCATTTTTGATTTGGTGCACACTGACATAGTAGGTCCATTTGCACCAACACTTGGTGGCAAAAAATATTTCTTAACAATTGTTGATAATTATTCCAGATATGGATTTGTATTTCCTATGAAGGAAAAATCAGAGACCTTTCAGATCTTTAAAGACTTTGCAACTTATGTCAATACCCAACACAATGTTCGCATCGCTAGAATTCAAAGTGATCGCGGTGCTGAATTCATGTCTCAGCGTTTTCAGGACTGGATGTGTAAGAATGGAATTCTGCACCAGACCTCAACCCCTTATGTTCCTCAGGAAAATGGAGTGGTGGAATGCCGAAATGGGGTCCTACAAACCATGATGCGTTGTCTCCTAGAAGATGCTAATCTCAGTCTCCCATACTGGGGCGAAGCTATTAAATATGCAAATTACATTGTTAACCGCATCTGGAGTAGTGTAATAAATCAGACTCCTTTCTTCAAGTTATATGGGTACAAAACCGATCTTAAAAATATCCATATTTTTGGTGCATACGCTATGGTGAACATTCCCTTAGCTCAGCTGTGGGCAAACTACGGTCCGGGGGCCGGATCGGCTGTTCTATCCGGCCCACGGAGCCGAAAGAGCGGAGGGTTCTCTTGCTCTCCCAGAAGGCTACATGAAGTAATCTAACTTTGAATTTATATTAGTTCACACAAACACTCCATCCATGCTTTTGTTCCAGCCCTCCGGTCCAGTTTAAGAACCCATTGTGGCCCTCGAGTCAAAAAGTTTGCCCACCCCTGCCTTAGCTCAAAGAAGGAGGTCCAGCAGCAAGAAGAATGAGATTTGTGGGTATTGATGACAATTCAAAATGGAGCAAATTCGTTGACTCCAGACATGTAATTGTGATTTCTCGGTCCTTCAATTTTGAGGAAGATGCTGACTGGTTCAGGATTCACACCAATGATCCTGGAGTTTATTTTCCTAGAGATGATGCCATTGATGTCACACAGCCTGATGATCAAGATTCACAGGTGGATGTTCCATCAACTAGTTCTTCTCATCCAGATGTTCCGTCTTCACGAGCCGTAGATGCTGAGGCTAGCAACTATGAAGAAGATGAGGACAATACGGAAGAAGAATGGACAGTTGTTCCAAGACGTTCTGAGAGGACCATGAAGGGGATTCCTCCGAAACGATATTCATGGCAATTGACAAAAGCACCTTTACCATTGGTTTGTGCTGTTACACTGTCTCCTGACAAGTTCACACAAATTAAGCATCTTCCTGATTCAGAGCAAGAGAAATGGTATGAGGCAATGCAGGCTGAAATGGACAGTCTAAAGAAACTCAAGGTGTTAACGCCTACAAGTCCTCCAGCAAATAAGAAAGTTATTGGCACCAGATGGGTCTACAGAATTAAGAAGAAGCCAAATGGTGAGTCACTATACAAAGCCATACTTGTAGCTCAGGGTTTCGCTCAACGTTATCCTGAGGACTACACAAATACTTACTCACTGACAGTTCGGACTGAGAGTGTGAAAATTGCTTTCGCCACTGCAACTATTCTTGGACTAGAAATTTTCCAGTTTGATGTGGAAACAGCTTATCTAAATGCTGACCTGGATGAAGAAATTTACGTCAAAGGTCCTCCAGGATTCCAGAAGCAAGGAGGGGATACCTGGCTTCTGAACAAAAGTCTTTACGGTCTGAAACAGTCTGGTTTAATGTGGTATTTATGTCTTACTGACAAACTAAATTCAATGGGCTTTATTAAGTCCGAAACTGATGAATGCGTGTTCACAAAAAGATCTAAGAATGGATACGAGATAATACTTGTTTATGTTGATGATATTGTTTATATTGGTCCAAATAAGCAAATGAGTGAGAATTTTGCTAAAGCTTTGCAGACATATTTTACACTGAAATCTTTAGGACACATTAACACATATTTAGGTGTTCAGATTAACAAAACTCAGAAGGGGTTTAGTCTTTCATAAGAAGATAAGATTGAACAACTGTTGCATCATTGCAATATGAAGGATGCTAAAACGGCTAGCACACCTATGCAAACAGATTTTCATAAAAATCTCTTTTTGAAGTTGGACCTAGGGGTTCAGGTGGGCCTGTTGTTAACGTACCTGCCTCCCAGCTGCATTGCAACGGCCCTGCCTGGACTGCTCGAGGGAGTAGCCGGGTTGGCGGTTGGGTTCCCCAGGCTGGTGGTGCTTGGGGACTTCAATCTGTCCCTTGGCGAATCCTTGAGCATAGCCCAGGAGTTCATGGCCTCCATGGCAACCATGGACCTGACCCAAGTAGTTCAGGGCCCGACTCATCGAGGGGCACATGCTCGATCTGGTTTTTATCTCTGAACAATGGAGCCATGATCTGATATTGGGGGAAATAGTCACCCAGCCCTTGTCATGGTCAGATCATTCCCTTGTAAGATTGGACTTCCTGACGACCACTCCACGCTGCAGGGAGGTGGGACCGATTAGGTGGTTCCATCCCAGGCGCCTAATGGACCCAATTGGGTTTCAGAGGGAGCTTGGGGAATTTCCGGCTTCCCTTGCCTGCAGCTCGACTGAGGCCCTGGTGGAAGCCTGGGATAGTGCGGCCACCGGGGCCATAGATCGAGTTGCGCCTTTGCGGACTCTCACCGTCCGCGGACCTCGGAAATCTCCTTGGTTTACCAAGGAACTCCGGGGGATGAAGCAGCGGAAGAGATGCCTAGAACACCGCTGGAAGAAAAGTCGGGCTGAATCTGACCGGACACTCTTAGGATGTCATATTGACGTCTATCTAGTGGCGATAAAGTGGCACAACGATCATATTGGGCCAGTCTTATCGTGTCCGCAGACTGTCGCCCGGCTGCCCTGTTTCGGGTGACACACTCCCTCTTAAGATCTGAGGAGGCGGAGGAACCCCTACAGGGAAGGGCCGAGGAATTTGTTCAGTTTCTTGCAGATAAAGTCGCAGATTCCAGACTTGGGCAGGTCCACCGAGACAGGTCTTAGTCGGTTATCTGGGATGAGTTTGTCCCAGTTGGCCCTGATGATGTGGACAAGGCCCTGGGAGCAGTGAATGCCACCACCTGTTTACTGGACCCATGTCCCTCCTGGCTTGTTTTGGCAGGCCGGGAGACGACATGTGGCTGGCTCCAGGAGATTATAAATGCTTCTTTGGGTGAGGGGTGTGTTCCCGATGCCTTAAAGGAGGCTGTGGTTAGGCCACTCCTCAAGAAGCCTTCCCTGGAGGGATATCCGGTTTGAGCCTCTTCGGCGACGGACACGAAATCTGCGATCGTGCGTGGTTTCGGTCCGTGCTCGTTGCTGGAGACCCCGAGCCGCTTGGTTCAGGGGTTAAAACCACCCCGTAGAGGTGGTGAAGATGGGGGAGCTGACGGCAGGAGTGAGGAGAGCCACATCTCTCCTCCTCAGCCGATCTCTCCCTTTCCCGAAGGCAGCGCAGCGGTGGTCAGAAATGGCCACCTCAAAGAAGACCTCAAGCGGATAAGTTTGTGCAGGAGGAAGTGAGTAAGAGAAAGTGTGGTGATCCGGGCTGATATTGAAACATCTACCAAGGTACCTGGTTTTGAACAGTGGGAAATAGTAACAACTTTTTAAAAAGAGAAGGAAAGTGGCAGGTGAAAGTGAAAAGCCAGTTTGTCGCTTTTTTTTTCCTCTTCCTCTTTGATGTTAATAGTTTTGAATGATAAAGAATATTGAGACGGCTTGGATGGACACAAATACACTTGGACATTATTAGGCTTTTTTATATAGCTGGAAAATAATGTGCCAAGTGTCAAAGACTTTTTGAGAGACTTTAATATTTTTTTTTCTATAAAAGAAGAGAAAGGAAGCAACAGAGGAAGAGAGGAAAAAAGTGAAAGGAGGGTGTGTCTGGAGACTGAGGATACTACCCAGACTTAAAAGAACAGAGAGTGGATTGGCAACAGGGAAAGATATACTTTAAAATACATTCTATTTGGAACTTTGTTGCAAGCCTAAGCCCCTGAAAAGGGAAAGTGTTTTAAAGAAATAAGAAACAACTTTCGATACTTGGAGGACTTTCGTTTTTATGGACAGAAGACACTAAGCTGATTAAAGCTAACTGGGAACTGTTTAGAAGAAAAAAGGGGGGGAAACCCTTTTAAAATGTTAATACCCATGGAAGAATCAAGAATGTTATTCAAACAACTTAAAGAAGAGCTACAATTGATAAAAATGGAGGTTCTGAAATATATGCAACTACAGGAATTATCGGTGGAACAAGAAGGGCGGAACAAAGAAGAGGAAGCCATTTTAAAGAATCAAACAATTGTTAAAAAGCGAAAGGGGAAAAAAGGGAAAAGAGGGAAGAGAGTTAAGACTTTAAGATTTGAAGCAACAATTAAAAAAAAGTATAATTATAATGCTACAAGGAAAAACCAAGAGACAGGATTCCAGAAGGGAGAATTAATTAGAAAAGTGAATAGCGAGATAAGGGAGGAAAAGGGGGGGCAGGAAAAAAAGGGGGAAGCTGTAAATGGAAACAAGATATACAGAAACAAGAGAAGTATACCAGGTTTAGAGAACTTACTTATTTTTTTTGGACACCGAGATAATGGTTAAATAAATCAAATTAATTAAAGAAATCTGCAAGGCTACATGAGCTACAGGGTTATTTTAGAAACAGATAGAAGTTAGAAGTTTTAGAGGATTAATATGATGTGTATTTCCTTTCCTTTTTTAAGGTCATTACAATAAAAACATTTTATGGGAATGGATAAATAAGATAGATACGGTAATTAGCGCTTGAATTGAATTGAAATGGGAATAATCAGCTTATCTACAATGGTTATATGCATTTATAATATTTTTACTTTATACTGTTAAAAAGCGTAATAAATAAAAATGAATGTGCCAAGCAGAAATGGATCGGTAATAGAGATTTTACTAAAATTGAGGTGTAATAGAAATAATAATGCTAAAGGAGAAATATAAATGTTAAACAATGATGGGTAAAAGAAAGATGGGGTATTATCCTCTGAAGTAATAATTACAGGGTAAAATATGCCTTATAAGAAATACAAAATTGTAAACATTATAGATAAAAGTGTATTAAAAACTGAATGAAAAATATTGCAGGAAAATAAAGGAAAATAGCATAAATTGTTATGGTAATTGGGATAGAACACATGAAGTGTGTTAAAAATTGAAATTATATTTGTATGGAAAGGGGAAGGTTTGGACACACACTGTTCTCAAAAAAAGAATTTTTATGTTTTTGTTTGTTTGTAATAAGGTAATAGTGGTTTGCTTATACTGTATATTCAGGGGCCGGGAATGGTGGTGATATGATTAAGTGAAATGCAGTAAGGAAAATTAATTTACTAATATGGAGTATTTTTGTATTCAATGATATTGGAGAAGATGAGACACAAATTACCGGCACACTGTATACTGAGTTTGTATTTTTGTCAAATAATAAAAAAATATTGTTATAAAAAAAAAAGAAGCCTTCCCTGGACCCGGCTCTTTTAAATAACTTCCATCCTGTCTCCAACCTTCCCTTTTTGGGAAAGGTTGTTGAGAAGGTGGTGGCACTCAAGTTCCTTCGGGCCTTGAATGAAGCTGATTGTCTGGATTCCTTGCAGTCTGGTTTCAGTACAGCACCGAGACGGCTTTGATCACACTAGTGGATGATCTTTGGCGGGTCCGGGATGGGGGGTCTCCCTCCATCCTGGTGCTTCTTGACCTCTCAGCGGCTTTCGATGCCATCGATCGTGGTATCCTTCTGGGTTGGCTCAGGGGGCTGAGAGTGGGGGGCACTGTTTTACAGTGGTTGTCCTCCTATCTCTCTGACCGGACCCAGTCGGTGTTGGTGGGGGGGGCAGAGATCGAGCGCTAGGGCCCTGCCATGTGGGGTCCCTCAGGGTTCTATTCTCTCCCCTCTCCTATTTAATATCTACATGAAACCTCTGGGTGAGATCATCCGTCGACACGGGGTCAGGTATCATCAGTATGCTGATGATACCCAGTTGTACATCTCTGTCCCCGGTCAATCTAGTGAGGCTGTGGAGGTGATGTCCTGGTGCTTGGAGGCTGTGAGGGTCTGGATGGGGACTAATCGGCTCAGACTCAACCCTGACAAGACCGAGTGGCTGTGGGTCCTGCCCCCTCGGGCTCCAGTTGATTATCCATCTTTGGTACTGGGAGGAGAGAAATTGCTCGCCTCAGAATGAGTTCACAACTTGGGGGTCCTTCTGGATCCACAGCTACAATTTGATCACCATCTTACGGCTGTGACCAGGGGGGCGTTTGCACAGGTTCGCCTGTTGCACCAGTTGCGACCCTTCCTGGATCGAGGGGCTCTGCACACGGTCGCTCATGCCCTTATCACCTCACGATTGGACTACTGCAATGGGCTCTACATGGGGCTGCCCTTGAAGAGCACTCGGAGACTTCAGCTGGTTCAAAATGCGGCCACGCGAGTGATTATGGGCGCACCTAGGTGTGCCCATATAACACCTATCCTCCACGAGTTGCATTGGCTACCGGTGGTCTTCCGGGTGCAATTCAAGGTGCTAGTGACAACTTTTAAAGCCCTTCATGGCTTAGGAGCGGGATACCTTCGAGACCGCCTACTGCTACCGTATGCCTCCCAGCGCCCGGTTAGATCCCACAGGGAAGGCTTGCTCCGGATACCATCGGCCAGACAATGTCGGCTGGCGGGGTCGCAGGCAAGAGCCTTCTCTGTGGCAGCTCCGTCCCTTTGGAAAACGCTCCCTGTGGAGATTAGAACCATCCCCAATCTACTTGCTTTCCGCAAAGCCGTTAAGACCTGGCTTTGTCGGAGGGCATGGAATTGAGACCTTTGTTCTTCCCTCGTGTATGTTTGGATGGTATGAATGAGTTTTTTGATTTTATATTGTATAGGCAACTGTTTTTTTTTATCTTGTTGTACGCCGCCTCGAGTTCCCCGATGGGGGAAGAGAGGCGGGATATAAATCTAATAAATAAATAAATAAATAAATAAATAAATAAATAAATAAATAAATAAATAATCTGGCACATGAACCAAGTCCTGATTTTGAAGATCAAACACTGTGTTATCTCGTCTCCATAGTAATAAGATAAGAAAGTCTTGTGATGTTTTGATCCATTGCGCATGTGTATAAAGTTTATACTTCACTTCCTGTAACTTCCGTTATTTTTCCTTTGTTCTTTTTCTATATGCCTTGGTGGAGATTAGGTTGCAAGTATGTAGCTCCGTGAAGGTTTCTTTATTTTATAAATAAAAATGTTTTTAGATTACTTTCCGGGTCTCATTTTTATCAACATTGACAGCAAAGACGAACACGGTCTATCACCTCTAATTAGCAGGGATGTTTTGGAAGAATTTTTACTCCCTGGCAAAAGGTTTTTTCCAAGCCTTTGAAAATGGTAGCAGGGAAAGGCTTGACATATTTAATAGCACATACTTATATCTAACAATCAATTTTGGATTATCTTCCCTTGGGAGATATCCAGAGTATCTGCCTTAAATGTAGCCCATGTTGAACTGTATAGCACAGTCAAACTTCAGTATATGAAATGTTTTACGACATTTTATATTATGTCATCAATTGCTTCATTGTAAAGTTTATGTCATAAAATGTTTTATGAAATTTGCCAAATTTCAATTCCACAGGAGTCATGGCTCCTGGATTTTGGGTGCATAATTTGGCCCATTTGGGATTCCTGGGATCAAAAGATTTTGCCCTACAGTTAAAGGGAAATTATGGTATGCTAGTAGTATATAGATTGATAGAGGAGATTGAAAATTCCATGTTCAAGGTAATTAAATCATTAAGAAATTGAGGAATTAACCTTCTATCCATACAAAAATATCTCACGTATCTTTGAATATATATACTTAGGCCTAGCTATGGGACATACACATGATACTGCTAGTCTCAGCTTAATAACTGCCAGATATTTGAATGTACTTCACGTTAGCCGCTCAGCAACGTTGAAGAAAATTGTTCATAGTTTATAAAACATGAAGTCCAAAATGATGGGAGAGCCTCCTTAAATTAGGATATATCACTCTAATGATATTCAGTACTACTTTATTATTCAATTAGTATCTGAAACAGTAGATACTGATGACTATTTATGTTAAATATTTTCCTGACATTCACTATATTTGCTAATGTAAACTATCTTGCCCCAACATAGGAATAGTATTACTGTTCTGTTTTGTACAAGTTCATTAAGAGTTTGAGTATGATACATTTAATTAAACTGTGGAAATTCAATTTCCATTCTAACATTCCCATTCAATAGTTATTACTTGCTCATATGCACTGAGCCAAATGAAACCTCGTGATTCTGAAATAATCCAGTTACACATATTTACCTCCGTAGTAAATAGAGCTTCTAATTCCTGTTCATCCAGAAAACCATCAGCATTGACATCTGTTTAAAAAAGTCATATAAATATGTAATTAGAGACACTAGTACACACCTGTCCATAATTCTACACAGCAACCAATCCCACTTTAATATTTGTATATGTTGCCTCAAATCAGGTAAGCTACCTGATTAGAAAAGTGAATGCAAATCCATGTGTGTGTGTGTGTGACATGCAGATACATACAGTATATTGTTGTATTATATATACTGTTGTATTATATATGAAAAAAAACATTTCATGCATCTGTTGAAGTTCTCTGGGAAAGCACATGCCAAGATACATTTGTTAATCTGAAAAGGGCAACAGGATTGTGAATGCCCTGTGATAATTCAGTTTCTTAATGTTTTTTAACTGTAAGTCTTACCATGCAACTTGAAGAAAGTCTTTGGATCAAAATCATTGGGGTCTAAGCCATCTGCTTCCTCCCATACCTCTTTCAATTGGTCTTTACTTCCCTGAAAGGTGATAATGAATACCAGTTGTGCAAATGATTTCACAGAAGCTTTGCTTTTAACATAGAGTTAAAATCACATTAGGTTACCCAAAGAATTGAGTTAATTTTCCCCTAAAGCACTTTTTGGGTTGTTTTGTCTGCCATGTACCTTGTATGAAAAGGATTGTGATAGCATTATTTCTCTGCCTCTTTAGTATAAACTCATGGAAAACTATACAGATATAAAATGTATTTTATATTCACCCTAAAAACAATTTCAATCCCTCCGCAATGCCCATGTAGAATGACTGATTGACATCACTGTGACGATAGGTAGAATGTAGTCAAACTCCAGTTTCCACAAAAAAGTGGAAAATATAAAGATATTTTTGAAAAAGCCCAGAATCTTTCCATTTTTTTCAAGGATATCCTATTTTGTTAAGAAATCATTGTATGGGAAGCATAGGAAATGGGTTATAGTCTAAAAGCTTAATGAGATCAGTGATCAAAAACCAAGCTCAGAAACTATATATTTTAGTGTGGTATATAACACTCTCATGATATTGAAATAAATGAATAAAAAATGATTTAGTATCCATTTAGCTGACCCTTATGATCTTGATTTTTTCAATAAAGGATCTCTGCCAACATGCATAAAATTCTGATGAGTTCCATTATCCTGGTATATGACCATACTAGAGATTGTATTTGATGTGTTCCTTTTCATTATCTTTTTAAAATTTGTTTTAAATATATAACTATATAATATATATAAATATATAAAATATATAATATTGTGTATAATATTTTAATTGTTAATGGCTCAGAGCAGGGGTCGGGGGAAAGAGGGATGACTTTGTGGGAGGGGCAAGCACTGGTGCGTGGGTGGGCGAGCACCTGTGACGTTCACAGCCATGCGCGAGTGGGGCTGAGAATGCTGTGATGAGGCTCACGTGAGTGGGGTTGTGAGCACCTGCGATGAGGTTTGTGTGAGTGGGACGAGTGCCTGCAACGATGCTTGCATGAGTGGGGCTGTGCACATGCACAGAGGCATGCGCACCAGCCGGCCACTCACATGTCAGGATGGTGATTAGACTGTGGCCCACAGATTGGGGACCCCTGTTCTACACTTCTCAGTGGGACTTTGTGTCAGATGAGTGGCTATATAAGTTTGATAAATGAAATAAATAAAAATATACAAATCAATACACTTTATACAGTGTGGATAAAAACAGCGGGCTTACAGGATGATTAACTTTGGGGTGATGAGCGTGCTTTTTTTTCATTTCCTCGTATTTAGCTTCTTCTTGGTGCCTCTTTTCTTCATCCAGTGTTTTTAAATATTCTCTCCTTTCATGTTCTTTCATCATCTCATACTTCTTAAACTCCTCATGACGGGCTTTGTCATAGTTTTCTAAGTCATGTGTTGCCTGCAAATAAGAAGAGTTAAAAATTTGAACAAAATCTGTTTCCCCCCCACCCACAGTGAGCATAAACATTGAGCTAAGCAGCATTAAGAAATTCCTGTTGACCAGGCCATCTTCTCGTTTCCCTCAGGACATTTTTCTTGGGATATATGCAAGTTTGTAAATAATTCTGAACAATAAATTCCACAACCACCTTCTTCGGATGAACAGAAAATGAAGATACGAAGAAACTTAGAATTACCGTTGTATATTAAATATCTTCACTGCATCTAGACTTAAGAGTAAATGTGAAGTAAAAGGAATTTTTAGTCATACTATCTAAACTACAGGTGGTCTTCATTTAGTGACTGCTTTGTTTAACAACCATTCACAAACACAACTGTGATGAAAATGTAACTTTATGACCAATCCTCACATTTATGATCTCCATAGATCTCTAAAGCAAAGAAAGCTGAAGTAAGATCATAGGCAAAATTGCAGTTTCACTAAGTTTTTGATGATGTTATGTAGTTGTGTAATGACACTTCTGCAAGCAAATAACTAAGCTCAGAGAACACCAAGGACTCCAGAATTCAACCCTAATTCTAATTCTTTTACTCATCTAATTATTTAGATACTTTAATGAGCATTTTCTTTAATACTCTTCAGCATCTTATGTAATTCATTTAATACTTTAATTGTCCCCCTCAGGGAGAACTCAGCACTATTTCCTTAATCCCCTGCTTCACTTATGAAGAAGGTACACATGGTGTTACAGGAATTCTCTATCACCGATTATCACATAGTAAATGTTACTGACACTAGGGGGTGCTCAAAGCTTATTTTTTAATGCTTCTGCCTCTATCTCTGGAAAATAGGAATAAAAAAATTGACTTATTTTGAAGTGTGATTGTTAACAGTTACTGTCACAGTTAAACTGACTGGCCGGAGACATTATATTTTATTTCATTTATTTTTAATATTTTTATTTTATTTTAGTTATTTATTTTTAAATTATTTTTATGTCTTTTATTTATTTTACTGATTACATTTGTCTGCTGCCCATCTTACTTACTCTGGGTGGCTTGCAACATTAAAAGCAATAAAATCATAAAAGATAAATATTTCTAGAAACAATAAAGATAGAATAAACAAAAATATCTTTGAAACACAGGGGTGCCATTTGGACTCACCATGTTTGAAAGCAGCCCCCAAACACCCCCAGAGTGATTACCATAAATTTGTTTAAGTGTTCTGGTATCAGAAAAGGGAAATTATTGGATATAGGCATAGACACCTTAAATATTTAATTAATTAGTTTTAGAACTTCACCCAGTTTTTGAAATACAGCTCCTAGCACGTCACTCAAAGTATAGACTCAAAGGAGGCTGTGCATTTAGATTTGGGTCATTTTTTAAAATAAATGATCCAGTTTGGATAGTGTTGAAGTTGCTAGCCTCGAAACCAGGAGACTGTGAGTTCTAGTCCTGACTTAGGCATGGGAAGCCAGCTGGGCGACTTTGGGCCAGTCACTCTCAGCCCAACCCACCTCACGGGGTTGTTGTTGCAGGGAAAATAGGCGGAGGAAGGAATATTACATATGTTCACCGCTGTGAGTTACATACAAAGTAATAAAGGTAGGGGGACGAGATCTAATAATAAGTAATAAATATATGCGCAATATACGCTTTTCAACCACTCATTTTGATGGCCTACAAAATAGGAGCCTTGATCATGAACGAATAAGTCCCAGAGGTGTTTTTCAAAAGACAACTGGACTTTGTTTTTCCTTGAAGACGTTTCACTTCTCAGTTCTGACTGAATGGTGGAAGATGGAGGGATTTTTATTCCTTGCAGCAATCGTTTCATCCTCCTCCATTCACTCCATTCACTCTTGGATGAGAAGCGAAACGTTTTCAAGGAAACACAAAGTCCAGTTGCCTTTTGAAAAAGCACCTTAGCAACAACCATGACCTGGATGACTGAGAATCTCCAAAGGCGTAGACCTGTAAGGTGTGGACAAAAGGGTTGTTTTCTTGGAGCTCAGCTGGGAAGAGAGGGGCATTACCTTCCTCCTTCCCGCCTGCATCAGGGACTAGCACAGCTTCCTTCATAGGAGTCCGCCCTATCTTTATTTTTTATTTTTCTGCTCAACCATTCCTGATTCTCAGAGATTGCCTAGAGAAGTTTTCTTGGGAAAGTTTTTCAGAAGTGGTTTGTTATTGCCTCCTTCCTGGGGCTGAGAGGTTGACTGAGCCAAGATGCCAAGTCAGAAACAAAATTTACAGTGTTCTGACTTCTAGTCTGATGCCTTTATTACTCCAACTGGCTCTACATACTACCTTTACACATTCATTTCTTTCAGTTATATTTTTCATATCTGCAATTCTGTTCCCCGATGGAAGCCCTCAAGAGAGAGAGACCATCTTTTTTATTTATTTTTTAAAGTTAAGTTTTAATTAGTAAGTTAATTAATAAATGCAATGGTTCATTTATCCATGGAGCAGTTGTTAAACAAATGTATACTTAATACTTCAAAGCTATTCAGGATCTGCTGCATTGAAGAAGCTTTTCCCGCCATCGCTTTTTAAGTTGCAAATGAGATGATACTTTTCTAACATTGCAAAATAAACTGTACTATTATTCGGAAAAATGGGTAGATTTAAACTGATCTGAATACTAATTAAGCAGACTGTTAATCCAGTAAAACAAGATTGGTTGACTAATATAAAGTTACTTCCAAGTATAACAAATTGTGAGAAGGAATTAAATTGGCTCAGTTTAAAGGTTTAAAGACTTAGTAAAAATATAAAGCTGCTTATATTGGCTTGAGAACCTTCATCCCATGATGCAGTCACTACAAGGAACACAAGCAGATGGGCGGAGGGCACTTGTTAAGTGCACAAATCTTGTGTAACATAACATTATAATGGATCCAAATGGAGTTCCAAGTTAAGATTCCTGAGATAATTATGAGAGATATTTAAAACTGACAAATTAAGAGAAAATTTCAGACCAACATAGAAAAAAAAAATTTTTTTAAAGAGAGAAAACAAGCATCTGAGAAAATATTTGCTGGACACTTACAGTTTTGATTAGCATGTCTAAATCTTTAACTTCAAATGTGTGAGGGTTGTGATGGTTCAAATGCTCAAACTGTTTCAGAAGAGCTTGATGGTCTATGCCAGAATCTAAAAGCAACCCACACAAAAAAACAGAACCGTGGTGACTACATTGATAGATACAATACAACAAGCACTGGGTAGAATTCAAGAGCATATCTTAAAAGGCAATTCATATTTTATGAAAATATTCACAACCTATATTCTGCATATTCATAGATATTCTGTATATCCATATATAGTTATATATTTTGTATATCTGTATATATATATTTATACTTCATTGCTGTTTTGCACTTCTGGTTAGATGCTAAACTGCATTTCGTTGCCTGTGTTCATGAGCAATGACAATAAAGTTGAATCTAATCTAATCTAATCTACAGCATTTCACAAGGTTCAACTGAGGCTTTAAATTAGATGAAAAATGCCCAGGCCATGTAAAAGGTAACATGGTGTTGTTGATGATGATGTTGCTACCAAGATAGAATCAAACATACAGACCCAGACTCCAGATTTTTATATTGATTAGCCCAGATCTTGAATTGTTTTCAGTCCTGGTGATAGGATGGCTTCCTCCATGGCATGTGAGGATAATAGGCCTGCTCAGGACAGGCCAAATTGCTTGGGGCGATTCTTCCCTCTAATCTGAAGACAGTTTCTCAGTTGGCTTAACGTCTGCTTATGTGGAGATTACAAAAATCTGTTTGACCTTAATGACAGGGACAAGGTGTAGAGAGAATGAGAATATATGCCAGTCAGGAAAAACTATTGGTAAGAGACAGAAAAACCTGTATAACTGGATCGGCACTGGGCGCTTGAGATTATGAATAAATTTAGGTTGCGAAGGACAGTGCTTGGATGTTTAAATAAAAAGAAGAAGAAGGAACGTCCAAAGTATTCTTAAAGTAATGACATTTTTAGAGAAGAATGTCTCTACTTTTGCTACTTGTTGATATGCCATGCAATCCAAGCAAAATGCAGGTTTGCAGCTACAAATTAAATTATTAAATTATTTTCCCACAGATTTTTTTTTAATACACTTGACAATTTTTACTAAGGAAATAAAGGCACACTAACCATTTCCATATCAGGTAATTATAATCCTATCCCTCTCCAAAGAATTATGCCTTTGGGGAGCCTCTGTATAAGATGAAGAAAATAGATTTTAAAGTAACAATATTTTATTAGTAATATTATGTATTAATACCCTATTGGGGTATAATCAGAAAGTTTAAAAATTTGATACAAAATTTTCAGAACTCCATTAAGGCAACATTGGTTGGTATGAAGTGCTTTCTTCCTGTAGCCCATTCTATCTTCATAAAATTTGAGAAGTGACCTGCAGTGTAGTGATATGATTTGGAATGGAATAGATTTAATCAAAATAAGAGAAGGAAAAAGAAATGTAAAAGGGATAATTGTGTGAAACTGGTCCTAACTCTCCAACTTATTTTCTGGTGTTGACATGCATGTATTGTTTTTCTGATGTCAATATGTAAAGAGTTTGCCATTGCCTTTGTCTGGATTGTTGCTTTTGGGGATTTTCCACTTTGGTCTACATACCAAGAACTTCCTGATATGTTCCATCTAAACACTATTGATCTGATTCTGTTTAACTTTTTGAAATGAGCCAAGGCCACTTAATTTTACCATCTTCTGTAGAGAAGATTAAAACTGTTCCACAATCAAAGTGGTCATTACACATGATGAATTTTCATGATTTGAAAATATGGATTATTATCTGAAATACTGCATTCTTCCTACAGAGAGATTTACTTGAATGGTTTATTTAAAAAATAACACAAGGCTACATGGCAATGTCACAATGGAAACCCGTTCTTTAAACTGATTCAATTTCAAGCCATTTATTTTGCAGATGTTGTTTTTTCAGAATGAGCTTGTCATTCTCACCCCTAATTTTTGAGAACAAGAATATGTAATGAAGTAAAAAAAACCAAAGGAACAGTTTTATCTGAATCAAACACAGCTGTAAATGAAGGAGAAAATTGAAACATTATTGCTAATTCATCCATTTTCCCCTTTTTTCTGCTTACCTTGATATGCATCAATCTTGGCTTTGATTAGCATCCTTAATCTTGCAACTTCTTGTCTTTTCAGTTCATCCAGTTTTGTTCTCACCTTATGGCCAACTAAGTCTAGCTCTTTGCTAAACTTTCCACTCTGTCAACAAAGCATTGACATAAACAAAGCATTGACATAAAAAGTCATCACAATTATTTTTCTAGAGGGTAATTTCATTGGTTACCAATGTATAACTGAATGCACTAAGTAAAATAACAATATATTCTCTTAAAAGAAACCAAGATCTGAAATTTTCAAACCCCAAGCAAAACTTTAAAAGCAGAGGGCAGGAGCACTGATGACAGAGGTGGTATTCAGAAGGTTCTGACCAGTTCTGGAGAACCATTAGCAGAAATTTTGGGTAGTTCAGAGAACTAGCAAATACCACCTCTGAGTGGCCCTGCCCCCATCTAATCTCTGCCTCCCGAGTCCCAGCTGATTGGCTGGGTCTTCTTTTGTTTCCCTGCACAGGAGAATGGAGCTGGAAACCAGGTTAGTGGGGTAGGGAGGCAATGGGGATTTTGCAGTATCTGGCCCCTGCCACGCCCACCAGGACACACCCACAGAACCAGTAGTAAAATTTTTGAATCCCACCGATTGATGAGTATCCTTTTTACGTAATAGTTCAGTGAAAATCAGTAAACTGATTAAAAAGATCCTAAACAGCATGTATACCAAAGACTGGTAATGATGTAACAGAGTTTATGCACAATTTCTGTCCATCTGTCTGTCCGTCCATCCATCTATCTGGCTTACATGACCTCCCATCTCACCAAAACTAACTCTGGGTGACATACATTAATCCAGTAAAATAATCCAATTTTCAGCTCCTAGACAGATTTTTGAGGCACTTCCCCCCAGAGCCTTCAGCACTAGCAGCAATTTGTGTTTTCTCTGAAATGCTTTAATAGATGTGTCACTAACAGTATTTTGAAGCAAATATATTTAGACTACAATTATGTACAATATGCAGCATCCTCTACATCACAATCACTCTGGATTGTCATTTCTATATTGAACTGAAATCTTTGGAAGGGATGACACCAAGAACACATGCTGCAATTTGGCTGTAACAAGTCATACCTTGATACTGAGATGATTTGGTTTATTAAAATGCATCCTAGAAAAGGCTGAACAATAACGTTTTCGTTTAACATTAATTTCACAGGTAGTTTCCCAACATTATGTCTCAGCTGTTGTGTTTTGTGCTGGGAGTCAGAAAGGAAAATCATTCCTCACTTGAAGTGAGATTATTAGCCATTGAATGCCAAACTACCTTTGATTGGCCTGCTGTTTCCACCTCTGGTTGAAATCCATCAGACAACAGGCAAAGTTGCACAGGAGAGTATGGGTTAATGGATATTTTAATCTGGATAAAACATTTGTTCCGGGGTAGTAGAAATAATAACAGAACTCAAGAAGATCACAGCATAGGAACGCTAAAGTATTTCTAAAACTCTTCAAAATACTTCAGCTACAATTGTAGTAGTTACTCTGCACTACAGGTACACTAGCATGGACACATACCTAGACGTATTAATATCACAAATTAATACAGGATCCAAAATAATTGGTGTTTTTCCCCCTAAAAGCTACATATTTAGTATTGTTTCAGAGACATGCTTATAGCAAGTGATTTAATTCTCTCTCAATGAACACAGGGAAGGTAAAACCACAGATCTCATTTTTTTCATTTTATTAAAATTTGCTAGTTATTATACTTACCTTTATGTCCTCCATGTTTGCTGTTTGGAGTTTCTCTCTGAAATGTGCATCTGTCTCCAAAACGTCTATCACTTGCCTGAGATAGGCATCATAATACAATCCAGTGTCCTTTAAGATATACATATAGTTACCATTAGCTTATTAAAGTAGTGGCAGAGATGAGAAATGTTGCTTTATCTATATAAAATATTTCATCTACCGTAGGTATTCATTATCCTTGCTGATTTTCCAACAACCAATTATAAACTTTTCTTGTTCCATGCTGAAGATGTAGTAGTGGTAGTCTGAATCAATCCTCAACATTATGGCCATTGCAGTCACGTAATTAATATTTGGGCAGTTGGCAACTCGCTTGCATTTACGACTGCATATAAATACAACCTGCCTATCTCCTTCCATATCTCTGTCCTTTTGCCCTCCTTACACCGCCAATGATATCTATCACTACTACCCTCCCCTCGCTGCATCCAGCTGAACTTCACCATCTTCTTTTCTTTGCTGCTGGTCCTGAATCCAGGCGCTGGGCAAGGGTGTAAGCCTCAAGATACGCACACCATGAGCAACGTTGGATGGCAGGGCCAGGCCTGGTTTGTGAAGAGGGACTTGCGAAGGGGTCACCAGGGGCTTGCAAAGTCTCACAAGGCCTTGCACAGTGCCAATAGCTGCCACCCACACCACCACTCTGTCTCTTTCCCCAGTCAGACCCAGCAAGCTGCCTTCAGCAGACAAAAGCCTGCCACCCTGCTGCACATCTTGGGGTTGTGCCCTTGCCCAACACCTGGATCTCAGGCCAGTAGGGGAAGAAAGAAGATGACGAAGATGGGGAAGTATGGATAGGTATCAGTGGTAGAGTGCAGGATGGAAAAAGGGCAGAAATGGGGGGAGATGAATGGAGGGCAATTGAAGCACACACTGAGGTTATAATTGAAGGCCAGGTGCCCAAATTTTAAGCAAGTAACTGCAGAGGCAATACACTGGCCATAATTTTGAAGACTGGTTGTAATTACCACTTTGCGGCCACTTTGTGGAACCAGCTTCCCCTGGAGCTGCGACTGGCCCCCGACCTTCACTCCTTTCACCATGGCCTAAAGACTTGGTTATTCGAACAGGCTGGCCTGGACTACAGGGGGGTTGTTTTAATATTTTAAATGTTTGTTAGTGGGTTTTAATTATTATTTGGTCGAATTTGGTTTAATTCTTTTTTAACTTTTGTAATTTGTATGGTTGTTCTTATGTGAGCCGCCCTGAGTCCCTCAGGAGAGAGGGCGCCATATAAGACCAAATAATAAATAAATAAATAAAATAATTCAGCAATGTCATAACTTCAAACAGTTGCTGAATGAATGGTTGTAGAGGGAGGACTACTCCAAATACTAAAATTTGAGCTAATTCCACCTCAGGGGTGGGATCCGACAGGTTTAACTACCGATTTGGTGATTTACGATGTGCTTCCCTGCACGCCGCACATGTGTGTAAATCTTCGTCAGCTTGCTGCCTGGACAGCTGAGCAGCTGCATGCAAGGAAGCAGCGTTTGAAACAGCACTTTTTTCTTGCTTTTTCAACCGCAGCTGCGCCTCGAGCAGCAGCTGAAGTTCAAAAAGCAGGAAATAAAGGTCAGGTAAGAGCCTGGGGGCGGCGGGGGGGCCAAAACAGCAGCAGACATAGAACCGGTTCTATGTCTGCTGCTCTTCAGAGCTACCGGTTCTACAGAGCTGGACAGAACCGGTAGAATCCCACCCCTGTTCCACCTGCATTTATTATTTTTGCAAATAAGGCAGTGATAATGCATCCCAAACACCTTCCTTCTCCTATACTCCCCACAATAACAACTCTTTGAGGTAGGTCAGGCTGAGAGAGAGTAACTGACCCAAAGTTTTAAACCATACTGATTCAAAATTGTCTACTTTAAGGAGAGAACTCTGTAGAGAAACCTGTAGGGAAAAAAAGTAGTATTAACCAATGCAGATCTATGTACCTGTTTTGACTTTGGCTAGTCCTGCCTCCTTCATTAGTACAACACTTGGGACTAAAATTTGAGCTAATTCCACCTGCATTTATTATTTTTACAAATAAGGCAATGATAATGCATCCAAAACATCTTCTTTTTCCTATACTCCACACAACAACAACTTTGAGATCAGTCAGGCTGAGAGAGAGTAACTGGCCCAAAGTTATCCAGTTGGCCTTTCATGGCTAAGGTGGGAATTCAGCTCATAGTCTCCTTCTTTCTAGCCTGGTGCCTTAACCCACTAGACCAGGGGTCCCCAAACTTGGCAACTTTAAGACTTGTGGACTTCAACTCCCAGAATTCTCCAGACAGCATAGTTGAAGTCCACAAATCTTAAAGTTGCCAAGTTTGGAGACCTCTGAACTAGACCAACCTGGCTATAATTAAAGGTATTAAGTGAGAAATAATCTGTAGCCTAGGACAATGCTTTAAACCTCACTTTGCTTTTATTTAACTTTTTTTGTCTTGTCTTTCTTTGGCTCTAATATTCCCAGAACCCAATAGGGAAATATCTAGATGCAGCTAATCTGTATGCCACAGAGGATCTAAACACCGGTAATGTATTACATTCTAGTCTGAAATATTGCATTGTTGCAAAAGCCGCTATTGAAAACCACATTTAATTAAAGGACTTACCGGATTATCTACTTTTCCGGTGTGTGTTTCTTCCTCCTTTACTTTTGTCTTGTCTACATCTATTGGCACTGCTTCCAATATAATTACAACATAGGTCAGCAGCAAAACACATTGTTGTAATAAAGTAGTTCTCCATCTTATCTGAAATAAAACAAGATATCACTCTGAGCAATTTCCAGTATTAAACACTTATTTTTCCATGCTTTTCCCAGTGCCGATATGTGACTCCACCATAATATCCCTGCACTGGTCTCTCCTCCGCCAATCTCTATAAGGACCTTACAACACACATCACACTGAGACTGACTCTAATGTGCAGCACACCTCTGAAAATCTAACCTGTTTCCTACTCACACACAATATTTATTACAACAGCCAGCATACTTCTATTTTATTCACACCAGACCACAGCTATCTATACCTATTTTCCTCTCCCCGTTTTCAATTTACAATCAATCAATCACTTTTTATTACGGTCACACAACAGCATTACAAATAAACAATTTAGGAAGGACTTAGAAGAACAAGGGATAGAAAAGGACTTACAACAACTGGACCAAATTTTGATAGGCAAGGAGATAAGATTTATAACAAGGATATATAACTATTTGTTGGAAGCAGAATTAGAAGAGGAAATAGTAAAGGGATCAATGATTGCCTGGGCAAAAAATGTAGGGCATAATATAAATTTAGAGGATTGGGAAAAAGCGTGGATTGATCACTGTAAATTGACATTGTCAACAGCATTTAAAGAAAATCAATATAAAATGTTTTGTAGGTGGCACCTAGCCCCAGCAAGATTGGCCAAAATGTATCCAAACACAAAAGCAGAATGTTGGAAGTGTAAACACAAAGAAGGAACATTCTTCCATATGCGGTGGCAGTGTCCAGAGGTTAAAAAATATTGGATGAGGGTACAAAGATGGTCATTAGAAATTACAGAGCACAAATTAGAACTCGAACCGGAAACATTCTTATTAGGAATAATTAAGGGAAAATTGAGCAAGGTCATCCAATACATCATTGTACATATCATAACTGCGGCAAGAATAGCCTTCGCACAGGGATGGAAGAAGGAAAAGATACCATCTGAAGAAGACTTGACACAAAAAATAATGGACTGTGCGGAACTGGACAAGCTCACAATGGAATTAAGAGGCAAAGATGATTCGGACTATTATGTGGTTTGGGATAGGTGGTACAGATGGGTGGAGGATAGAAATAAGAGCTGATGTTTATGTATAAAAGGAGAGGTATGTATTAATAACGACACGAACACTGTTAATGTGAATAGAGATTTGTATTTTTGTTTTTAAAAAATAAAAATATATTAATTAACAAATAAAAGTATTAAAAACAACAACAATAAAAAGTAAAAATGAACAACAGACAAAATAATATATTACAATTAGTGATAGATTACCCAGTTAAGAGCCTTCCTAATTGTGCATACAGCATAACAGAATTTGGCCACATTCAAAGAAATTACTCCTTACTGATCTGATAGCAGTAGTTGTATGTACAAAAAGATCAGTATTTAGTTTAGTTTAGTTTTCTTTATTGTCATTGCACCTCGTACAACGAAATCAAACACCATCTTCAGTGCACGTCATGACCATGAAAATAAACACAAAAACACATCCTTCACCCTTGAACCAAAAAATGTCAACTCCACACCAACATTGTACTATACAGCAAAATTCAAAAGAGCTACTGCCCTGGGATAGAAGCTGTTTTTCAGTCTATTTGTCCTTGTTTTTATTATTCTGTACTGTCTGCCAGATGGTAATAGTTCAAAAGAAAGGTTCCCAGGATGAGAGATGGATCTTTGAGAATGTTTTGAACTTTCTTAAGGCAGCGGGAGCTATAAAGTTCTTCCAAAGAGGGGAGAGGGCAACCAATAATCTTCTGGGCAATGACATTAATCCTCTGGAGCGCTTTCCTATCTGCCACTGTGTAACTGGCAAACCATACAGAGGTGCAGTATGTTAAAATGCTCTCTATGGTGCAGCAATAGAAGGTCACCAGCAGTTTCTCATTCAGTTGTTGTTTTCTGAGAAGTCTCAGGTAGTATAATCTCTGCTGGGCCCTTTTGGCCAGGGCTGCAATGTGGGCACCCCATGTCAGGTCCTCTTTTAGGGTAACACCCAGAAACTTAAAACTGGCCACTTGCTCCACTCGGTCTCCATTGATAAGCAAGGGCTGGATGTCTGATCTGTTCCTTCCTATATTTATACTATACTGTAATATCCAGTATTTCTTGGATATTATATTAGGCAAGGTGTTATAAATCGAGTCCGTGAGTCCTTATAGAAGATGAAATCTAGCAGGACATGAGCTGTAGTTTCAATGGCCTCTTGTCCACAAAGGCATAATCTCATCTGATAATCCTCAATTTACAACAGTTCATTTAGTGATCGTTCAAAGTTACAATGACACTGAAAAATGTGACAATAACCGTTTTTCATAGTTACAACCTTGGCAGCATCCCCATGATCATGTGATCAAAATTCACAACTGGTTGACAACTGGTTCCTATTTATGAACTTTGTTATGTTCCAAGGTCGTGTGATCACTTTTTGTGACCTTCTGACCAGCAGAGTCAATCGGGAAGACAAATTCATCTAACAACCAGATTATTAACTTATCCACTGCAGTGATTCACAACAACGGTGGCAAGAAAAATCATAAAATGGGGCAAAACTCACTTAACAAATGTTTCACTTAACCACTGAAATTTTAGGCTCTGTTGTGGTTGTAAGTCAAGGAAGTTTTTGTGAGAAAGCCCTGAACCATATTGATTCAAAATTGTCTACTCTAAGAACTCAAACCTGTAGAGAAAAAGAGTAGTATTAACCAATATGCAAAAATGTATATCCATGCACCTGTTTTGACTTTGGCTAGTCCTGCTTCCTTCCTTAGTATAACATTTGGGACACAGTGCACTACCTTAAATATAGCTCTTAGGAATGTGGACTGCAGCCTTTCCAGAGGAATAAAAGAGGAATCAAAAAGAGCAGTTGTGCAGCAGTCTGAGCTGAATGTAACTTCACTTTTGCTGGAATAGATTGTGGTCTTCTGGAAAAATAGAAAGATTGAATTGATACCGCTGTTTTTTAGGCATTTGGGATAACATAGTTTTGATGTGCACTGTGTTTAATGGCGCTATGGAAAACTATGCCCAAATATTGAAAGGATTTGATTTGTCTGATGTTCTGGCCAACTATCTTACAGATGTGCAGGTTAGGTCCTTTTGCAAAGATCATGATCTTAGTTTTACTACTGTAGATTTCAAAGGCCTCTTCAGAGCAGTAACTGGCCAGAGTGTTCAAGGCTCATCTAAGTCCAACTTGCATTTGTGACAAAAGTACTATATCCTCTGTACATAACAGGGATGCATTATGTCTATTAGTTAATTTTGAGGGAGGGTGCTCTAATTGGTTTAATTGGGCCACAAGTGGATTTACAGAGAGATTAAACAGCAGAGGGGCTAGAATGCATCCTTGCCTTTCTCCTCTCTAGATTAGAATATCATTAGCGTAGTGATCTTGCGTGCCGCATTGATTCTGGAGTTTTTGTAAAGATTATGCATAAGCAATAATAGGCACCTGTCAATGGTTGTATGCAGAAGCTTAGACCAGGGCCTTTCTCTGGGAACTACTAGATCGAATATGGACCTGAATCAACAAATGTAATATATAAAGATGAGCCTGGTTTAGACATGTGCACTATTTTTCGGCTAGGTGTTGAAGAATAATGGCATGTCCAGGCCTCAAGCCTGCTGGCTCATCTGCAGGAGGTGCTCTAAATCAATCCAAATCCAATTGACTAATTTGTGGTATAAATGTCTATCATGGAGCCTACTAATTATATTTAAGAGGCTAATAGTTAAACTGACAGGTTTTGGGTGCCCTTTTTGTAAATGGACACAATAATGGCTAGGCCCCAATCCTCTGGGATTTCCACAGTGCGATCAATATAAGTAACCGGAAGGCAAGAAAATGGGTCTACCATTCTAGATTATTTCGTAGTATTTCAGATGCGATAAAATCACTGCCTGGAGCTTTAGCAAGCTTTAACTGATCAATCATCTCCAATTAATGACCCCATAATCCCTTGCGAGATGGAGTCTGGGCAACTTAATGGAGCCGAGTGTTTACTACCGGATGCCCTTCCTGTCACCAACGTGGAGTTATATTCAGCAGATATATTCTCATCTTGCCCAGAGAGAGCAGTATTTGCCTCTACCTAGGATTGAACTCATAGCCTCCTGATTGTAAGGCGAGAGCGCCACCTCTAGGCCACTGCCACCAAAGCTTTCACTGATCAATGAGTGGCTTTATTTCAGAACTTGTAACTGGGGCCCAATTTGGAAGTGGGTTAGCATCAGGAATCTCTTGTGAATATAACGCTTTATTTCCCCCCCGCCCCATACAGAAGGAGGTATAGGATAAGGGAGTAAAAAGGGCTTATCAAATGGGTGGGAGGCTATCGGATGCCAAAACAGAGTAGAGTTCCAGGCTTGGGATACTGTTATCAATAGCTACCAGAAACTTCTGGTGAACTTTTTTGGGGGTAGATGTTTGTATTGTTTCATCAGAAATATAAGCGCTTGAATAGGATGCTCTGGTGAGTTCTCTTTGCTGAATTTAAATTCTCTAAATCAATTTACTTTTAAACTCAAAACATTCTGTATATCAAACCACAATTGGGGGGGTAGGCCTTACTCGCTTGTTTTCTTCTCTCTCTCTCTCTCTCTTTGATATCTGAGTTGAGAGCACCATCTGGAGTAACTGCATCAATTGGACAAATATCTGCAAAGGGGAATTCTCAGAGCTCTCACTAACTATGGTAGTATGGAGATGCAATGCTGCTTCAAATAGAAGCAGCTGAGAGGTTTACTGACTAAGTTTCTGGGAGCATTTAACACAGATCAGCCCCATTCTGGATCTGATTCCCGAACTGGAACAGGTTTCTGTTTCCATAAAACAATTATCAAAAGGTTTTATGGCTGTAATACCTAGGAGATGATCACGGTCAGTTTATCAATTTGTAACAATCCTGTTTTAAAAACCTACCGGGATTATGTGCCCACAAACCTTATGCCCTTGATTTGCTAAGCAAGCAAGACCTTCCCAACTTCCTTCATTCTCTTCCCAGGCTTCTCTCACTCCTGGACCTTGAATTTAAAAACCACTTGCAATCTGAATTCCCTCCAACTCAATTTCTTTTTTCCATCCTCCAGTTGACCTCTGATGCAATGCTAAAGACAACTACTAGACCAGCTACTTTCTGTATTCATTCCTCCTGACTCATCTGTTTTATCTCCAGCTCTCAACACCTGTCAGTCTCGTCCTTTTCTCACTCACTGATACTTTCAAGATGAGGCTTCCAGGGTACTTCCAAGTATTTATAAATGTCCTCAGACAGAGAACTGTCCTCATCCCTACACATTCTTTTATTGTCCTTATGCGACCATTTGAAAAGACAATGCTGCAGCTAAAGCTTTTTGTCCTTCACCAAGGGTCTGTGGAGCTACCCACTCACCTCCAACATTAAAAGTGAAACACTCCTTCACTTTTTCCCAGATCCAAAACTTCTTTACTGTCCCCTATCCATTTCAAACTGCTTTTTATTTATACCCGATCCTTTCATAATCTGCCATGGCGTTCTCTCCAATTTCCCTGTCTTGTCTTCAGCTAACATTCTTCTACTCCATTGTACAAAACCCTGCTCAAACATGGTTAATCATACTAATAAAGGATATTATTTTAAAACAATAACTAATTCTATTTGCAACAATCGCAAATTTAAAAGCCTAATTAATCTAATTATCCTTTACTATTCCAAATTTTCATGTGGGATACAAAATATTTATTTTTGATATTGGCGATAAAAACATGAATGCACTTTATTCTAGCAAGGATGGAAATACTGGAGACGTTCTCAACAGCAGTTCAAATATTGTATGGTTTCCTGAATGGTAGAAGACAGAGTAAATGGCCGTTGGAAGGAATTGCCTCAGGAAGAACTGCTACCAAGGCAATGGTCAGATAAAGGAAACATGAGTCCTGGGCAGGAATGTAGCATGTGTAAATGTCACAGACAGGCTCTTCCCTGATTCATATGAAGATAAGGGAGGGGGGAAGAGATGTTTGCAAGATTCTGTTGCCATAACTTTACAATGAAAACAGTACAGTATAGGCCTACATGAGATTGATGTCCTAATCTTTGTTTACCTTGAAGGGCTAACATCAGCCAACAACAGATTTAATTCCATTCTGTTGTTGGAACACAGCCAGCCCTCACATATTTGCCAAATAAACTTTCAATCAGGATTAGGAGTTAAACCTTTTATGCAAAATAGGACAGTGCACAGTGGGGGATGAATGGCAATCATAGCTTCAAATTATGCTTGGAAGTTGAAATATAAGACTGGCATGAGGCTCTCTTTTTATCTCAGTCAGATAAGAGAAATAAGTCTATGTTCCTTTTTCTTCTTTCTTTGTAATTGGAAGAGCAAATAGGAAGGCTGGCTCCTTTTGCATTTCAAAAGAGAGAAATGCAGAGTGAGCCCACAATCCCTGCCGGTTCTTGGGTATTCAGATGAAGAGAACATCACCCTTTGTGGTCTTCAGCAATCCCTCATCACTCCCAATGCATGACAGAGAAATGGTCAGTTTAGTAACTGTCCCTACTCCAATTTACTCTTGTGCTATAGTTAAAAGTTTAGAATTGGACAGAAGTAATTAAACTGGGTGAAGAAGAAAACAGTAAAGTCAGCAGAAGACAACCAAAGTGTCACCTAGTTTACAGGTCAGCCATTCTCTCTTGGTCAAAACCATCTCACAATTTTGCCATAATGGATGTAAAATTATAAGCAGCTACAAAAAATACATAAAATTGGAAAAGTCTTCTGTGCAAAGATTATTTCAAAATCAGCCGGAAAAGGGCAAATATGTTAACACTTTCTCTTTCTTTCTTCTCTCTCTTCCTTTCTCTCCCCAACTCCCCCAGCCATGAGTGTGTGTGTGTGGAACCTCATAAAAACCAGACTGGATGGAGTCCAAAGTTCATTTAATGCAAAGGCCTCTTAAATTCACATTCTCTACTCAATGGAAATCCCCTAACATGGCATAATTATAGCAGCATCTTTCTGTTCTTCTTCCCAGCAGTAAGTATTGACAAAATACAGTGTTCTTGCCTGTGATACTAATGGTAATGTATAGCTACCATGACTACTAGCCACTGAGACATCAACAGTGAGAACAAAGTTCAATTTTCCCACTTGGCAATGAAGGTCGCTAATCATTTGCCCTCCTACAACTCATGCTATAATAAAGATAGGGAACAGATAAGAATTGTGTAAGGATTTCGAATGAAATGACGGTGGGGTGGGGAACGACAAGGTAGACAAAATAGAATATATGATTTAGGTAATAATTTGCAAGTATTTCACACATTAATAAAACAAATGGGAAATGTTTAAAATGAGGAGGTACGTCTTTGGCCCAGCAAAAGAAGAAGAGGTAGACTACTAGTCAAATTTTCCTTAAAGTTTATATAACTGGAATCATCGCAGCTGCAATATCTCACGACAGATGTAAACATTATTTCCAATGACAGTCATAATGCACATGTAGAGTGTTTACCGATAGCTTTGTTTCAAAGCATGTAGCACTTTTAAAGATAAATACTGGCAATTCAGCTGAATCTTGGAAATGGATGATAAGCCACAAAGTTATGTAAGAACCTGAAAATTATGCACTAGGAACTTTTTAAAAAGCTCTTTGAAGGGAGGCAAATCAAGAGGTCACCAGAGCATTGCATCTCTGGTTATGTTCTCCATATGCAAGAATGGGCTTGATCGGGCACACCAGACTCAGCTGAGTTACTAACAATACTGATGAGACTTGTTCAAGAAACATGTATTGAACTGCACATTTTATCTTTTTAAGGGGACAGAATCCCCAAAGAGAACAGTTTTAAATGTACTATCCATTAACCAACTCTCTCATTTAAACTGGATTTCAAACTACTATTCTTTATCCTCGTTACTTCTTTCATGCAGAAGCTCAACTCATCCATAATTTAACATGTGGCACACTGAAACGTCTGCAGAATATATACCAGAGAAATCTATCACCAACTTCTACAACCCTCCTGCCAAATAAGAATAGCATCACTGAAACACATTCCTTCCAATTTTCATCCCAGGAAGGATATCCAGAAAGGCATCACATTAAAAGGTACTCAAGATTAAATCAGGCAAAGAAAACTAAGCCAGAAGTATATTTTCTACTTGTATTTTGATATAACGCTATGTCATTGGTGGGATAGAACAAATGATTAAAATCCACAGTTTGCTTATTCAATCTTCTGGACACACATGTAATTCAGATTCTCTCTGTCCTGAGAACACAAAACTATGGCTAACTGTTTGTAAACAGTTTGTTATCTAACTTCTTGCTGGCAGTAAAAGCCAGAGTCCCAGTATACATATTTGGCTGATTGCCTAACTATAGCAGGCTCATCTATTTGAGGGCAAAGTGGAAGAGATGCACAATCCCAACTAAGGTAACCTTATAGGTTGTCCTTGCATAATGACCACTCATTCAGCAACAGTGCTGAACCACTGGTACTTATAATCAGTCCTCAAAGTTCCAGTCCTTCCAGCATCCATGAGGTTACGTGATTGCAATCTGGGCACTTGGCACCCGGCTCACACTTATGATGGCTTCATTACTTACATTTATCACGTTTACATGATTGCATTTGCGACCTTCCCTGTTGGCTTCCGTCAAGCAAAGTCCATGGGGAAGGTGAAGAAAGGATTACAATATACTTCAGTAAGGCTCACACACGGCAGCATCTTTTTCTCCCAAGGAAACTGTCTAAGGCATGATGGCACCTCCTATCTGTGGCAACCACCTGCACTCTCTTTGACCAGGCAGTACCCACCCCCAGTCCCACTGTGCTCACCCACGCACTCTGGTGCATCTTTTGTACACTTAGCAGCAATCACCCTTGGTTTCACCATATTGTGCTACATCTCAATGGCCACGAGTATACCTTCATGCACTTGACAGAAGTTATTCCCAACTCAGCTGCACTCACATGCATTACAATCACTGCTCTCATACCCTTGCATATCTGGCAGCAGACACCCCTGGCCCACCATGTTGTGCCCCACTGGCCACTCATGCACATTCCCCCACTCATCAGCTGCCACCCCCAATCCTGTTGTACTCATGCCATGCCATGCACCTTCACACCCTGGCAGCAACCACTCATCTACCCACCAGCCTGCTTGTGAGCCCCTTGGGAATTGGCTGTCGGCTTCTTCACAGACTTTGTTGAAAGCTGGCAGGGACTTTGAGGAGGTCTTCGCTAAACAACAGAAATGGGGAATGTCAGGATTGCCATGTTTAAGCAATGTGGTCATGTGACATCGTGCTTTACAATCACATTGCTTAGCAACAGAAATCCCAGCCCCAATTGCTGTCATAATCTAAGGACCACCTGTATTGCTGTCATAATCTAAGGACCACCTGCTAGCTTATCATGATCTGCAGTGTGCTCCCACATTTCTCTCAGAGATCAAAAGTCATTTATACAAGGAATCTTTCTCTAGAATCTTTCTCACTCCAAATCAGCCAAAAATAAATCAAGGTCATTTGAAAAGAATTTAAAAGCCTTTTATTTAGCAATGACATCATGTATATTCATTGATCTACACAAGGGTGTCAAACTCACGCTGTCACGCATCATCACATGATGTATCGCAACTTTTTCCCCCTTCGCTAAACCGGGCATGGGAGTGGCCAGAGTGTGACGCATCCGGCCCATGAGTTGGACACCTCTGGTCTACACAAAAAACTGTGAAATGGAATAATTGAGAAAACAATTATATTGGAGTCAACTAAGATATTTTTTTATATTTGCAATCACGGACTGATCAGACATGCTTGTCTGGCATACAATGGAAATCTTAAGCATGATCTCTCACAAGTTAAGTCCTGCAGAATGCAATGGAACAGCCTATCTGAGAAAGTGCTGGGGACTATAGTCTCAAACCTAAAACAAAAACTGGATGAAGCAGACAGACCTAAGATACATAGAACAGTATTCATTTCCTTATTGGAAAATGAATTACATGTACCTAAACAATTTCTTCTGCCATAGTCAATGACATTTAATCAATGCATTCTTTTTTTAAAGTGGAATGACTGGTCTATATTTCTTCTTGGCAAAATGAACAGAGTTACTGGCTTCCAGGGAAGGACAACCTGCTATATTTTTGGCAGCTGTGATGAAGATGGAATTTTTGTTTAATACAGTTTGGCAGCCAAGGTTGAGGAAAAGTACATCTGAAAAGTTAAAGATACAAAGGCTTGCAGATGCAGTTTTTCTCAGCCATACTTACACAACTATTAGAGCTACAGAACATATATTACCATAATCGCTTGCTGAAACACAGCCAGTTTATAGCTTAGTATTGACCAAAATAACTGAAATGCCAGTTTTTACTGTTTAAGTGAAAAATTTAAACATTATTGAAAAAAGTAATTGCTGAGAAAGACTACTACATCAAGATATGCAGTTAAAAGGGGAACATTTATACATTTATTTGATTAGATCTTTATTTTTGGTCAACTGAAGGCAGCATATATACCTAATGCTCCTGCCTCCAATTCCTCCCCCCTACAACTCTGTGAAGTGGGTTGGACTGACAGTAAGTAACTGGTCAGAATCACCCAGCCAGCTAGCATAGTCTAGACTCTAGCTCAGCACCTTAAGTACTACACCAAAGAAACTCTCTGTTTAGGAAATCACTGGATCTGTTTCTAGATTGAGAAGCCTATTTAAAGTCAAAGTAATTCACACAATTATCAAGGAAACCTTAAATACAGAAGATCCATAATTCATCATTCAAAATAAACTAAAAGCATGAATTTGCTCCATACTTATCTCTCCCACAACATTGTTTATTTTGTTTGGTCCCTTTTTTTCTCTTGTCAACCCATCAAGTCTGACAATAACAATATAATGGAGGACCATTTAAGATCCACTAAACCTGGGAAGCCCACACAACTGGCAGAAAATATATATCTTGTATGATTTGTTTTTTAAAAAATCTGCTCTGTATAGTATTTCAAAGGGAGGTCTGTAGAAATCCTATAACCATGGGCTAGACTAAAAAGTTGAAAAATTGTGGGATAAAATAGTTTTTAAACTTGAATATAAAAGTTTTATATTATCCTATCTACACAGAATCAATCCCTTGGACAGTTGCTAGAGAACAAGCCACTATTATAATGTCCTCATCCAAAATGTATTGATAACCACTTTACAAATGGAACATATTAACTAAAAAAAAGATTTATAAATAATTGATCAATAGCCTTTTTATGTTCAGTAGCAATAGTTCACACGCACAAGACAATGTGGACAGGTAATCCTCAACTTACAAGCACAACTGAGCCCAAAATTTCTTTGCTAAGAAAGTGCTCCATTTTGCAATCTTTCTTGCCACCGTTGTTAAGTGAATCACTGCAGCTGTTGTGTTAATAACAGTTGTTAAGTGAATCTGGCTTCCCCATTGCCTTTGCTTGTCAGAGGGTCATAACTCCACGTGACCATAGGTATGCTACAATGGTTGTAAATATGAAAAACAGTCACAAGTCACTTTTTCAGTGTCATTCTGACTTTGAATGGTCACTAAATGAATGGCTGTAAATCAAGGACTACCGGTATTCCATTTAAGACTGGAGAAATACTTTCATCACAATAGGAATGAACTGCATACCAATGAACCAATTTTATTTTCCTAGTGCATCTCAACGCATTGACATATGCAACTATTGTTTCAACTCTGAAAGATTCTTGTATAGAATCTTTCAGATGGTTAAAACATTAGACCCATGTTTTTACCAACAGTTCTAAGACAATTGTATATTGTATAATTTGACACACAGTTTTATCAGTTTGAAACAAAAATAACATTCAAAATTCAGAAACAACAGCCATAATTAAAGAAGCTGAGCTCTCATAATCATGAACAGGTTCAACCATTTATCACTGTATCAGATCCAATTAAAGCTGATGAAAAAGCTTGACGTTTATGACCAGATCTGCATAATAAACCTCAGAAATCTAACTTATTTACCACCTAAAGTACAGTCAGGCAACTCTGGATACCCCACTGTTTTGGAATTTGATATTATTGAATTTGATATTGTATGGTTTTATGGATCCCATCTCAAAATTCCAGGTTACCAGATTTTGTGGAAAAAAATACTATAATGAAATTCCATTCATTATCTCTCTAAAAACAATTCTAATTATCACAGATGTTAATTCATTTTATGCTAAGTTGTCCAATAAAGTTGGATTAAAATATTTAAAGGTAGCATCTTTGCTGATGCTAGAACATTTCTGATTATCGTGCTTGTATGCATTAACAATTACTTGTCTTTATCTGATTAGATTCTAGGACTGCCCAAATGCCATGTGACTCACATAGTTAGCACTATGGTCACTCCCATAGCTGTACAATACAACGTGTCAATATCTTTTAGCTAATTCAAAGCTTGCTTATTTCTTATCCTTAAAAGTGGCTACTTGGGGATATATTGATGGCATTTTTCATTAATATTCTCCATAGATTGGATACATTGCAATATTCTATCAGGACTTCACTAACTTTCATGTAGTTTATCCAATACTAGGAAAATACTTAATGGGCATCATCAAATATAGCCAATCACAATACTAATGATATCTGTTCAGACTCAACAGAAAAAAACACACTGATGTAAATCAAAAATTCTTACAATAAAATGCTCACAAAACAAAACAAAAATAAAAGAATAAAAACATCACCAAATAGCACTAGGAATATTTTTTCTAAATAATCCCAGAACAGAAAGCAATGTAACACTGCTTTTCACCTTCAGTTCCAATTAAAATAACAGATGTTTGAAAATGGATTGATATATGCTATAAGTCACATGCACTCATTTTTTTCTACTTCATGGAAGAAATTATGGATATTTTAGTACATGTAGTACAGTAGCTACAGTAAGGCTGTGCAGCACTTTGTATACAAAGGGGAAAGGGATCTCCAGAGCTTTCTCAAAATGCAGCATGTACCCCCAAACTTCACTGAAATCCTTTGAAAACATATATTTGATTGAAGGAGCTGCTGATGTGTCCTATCTTTGTGCCTAGAACTTCCCAGCCAGAAGCTCTCATATTTTGAAAGTTGCTGAGGTTGAGAAATACTGGTCTAAAGCATCTTTTCCCTTTTTAGTTCAAAGCACTGCCCACCCCAACAAGTTCTGCTAATTTGCTTGCAAAACGGAGATGTTTCTAAGAAATAAAAGAATGGAGACAAATCCAATGGATCTTCTCTCCCAGCATAAGGAAGCATGTTGTCCTCCAGATGTTACTGAACTACACCTCATCCCTCAACATTAACCATATTCACTAAGTGAAATGGGCCCTTTGGAAGACCTGGAAGATAAAGAACTGGATGGTTTCTCCCATGTGGATTAGCAGATATGTAAAAAAAGAAACAGCTAACAATCCTTCCTTTATTTCTATTGTGTTTAGCCTCAACAGTCATATGAAAACATTGCTTCTTGTTAAAGCCTCAACAGAATCATCATATTTAGTTTTATATCTAGCCTTTCCACTAAGGAAAATGGCAGAATGGCTAATAATAATAAAGAATACAGATAAAGTGAATCTACTAATGCAACAATTATAAAGACAAAAGGAAAATAATTACTGGTGAAGAATTATTGATGTTTTTGTAATACAGATTTCGGATATTTGCATTCTCAAAATATTTCACCTAATGCTTCTTCCTTCTACTTTAAAAGTACACACCTAAGAAAATGTTGCAACTCCTTGGTAAAACTGTTACTGTTTCAACACTAAACAGATGAAGTATGCTCTGTGGTTGTATGTATTACCTCAAGCTTAACAGTAATTTGACATTATTTTGAATATTAATAATATAATGACCATACATATATAAATGGCCCTTTCTTCAAGCAGCTTAAGTATTATTCTTAAACTAACTTATCTTAAAAACAGTTCTCAACTTACTTCTAAGTTGTTGAAATGAAATGGTGCTGTTATATTTTCAAGAAATACTTTAAAAGAGCAATTGGTCCTAAATTAGCCAGTGAGCTTGTTGAGGGCTGATTTCAGTTCTAATTTAATATCTTGCACTATCTGATTTATTTATATAGCACCCCCAATTGTATACCATTATAATAGAACGCCACAAATTAAAAAGTACCCAAGGAGGCTACAATCTAAAAAAATGGGAAAGATAAAGATAGAAAAGATTGAATGCCAATGAAGTTACAAAGACTTAACTCTGTTAATTACCTCATGCTAATACTCCCACATGGCAGGGCACAAAATGTTCTTAAATTACAGGTAGATAGTTCCCAGTTTAACTTCTTAATGATAACAACACTTTAATTGCTTGTCACATTATCAAGGGAAGAATGTTCAAATTTGGATTCCTGCATTATGCAAGTAGATGTTTTGATGGTTCCAATCACATATGTTAAGGTGTTTTAATATCTTTTTATTTTAAGTAAGTCCAATATGCCAGGGGGAAAGACTAGCTTGAAAGCATGAATCATCAAACGAAGAAGGATGGAAAATTCTATGCACACAAGGACTTTCAATATTAATTTTCAACTTTCTATTAAAATATTGCTAACCTATCAAATGTGGACTTTATTTCAACTGGGCATAATTAACTATTGTGAATCAAGCTATAGAAGTTAATTTGCTTCTAAGCAATATATTTCAAATAGATCTAATAACCTGTTCAATACAAATCACTATACTTTATCCTAAACTGTTCTGCATTTCATATACATCTTAATAACCAAAGCCGATAAATCATTTGCTAGTTTACTACAAAAAAGCTACTAACATCTCCTTCTCAATCTTCAGAAGAGGCAATACTTACAAAATGTGATGTTAAAACATGCATCTTAACTTATAATAAGAGTTAATTCAGTGTATATAAATTACTGTGTTTTTATATATTGTTGTATGTTGCAAGACCATAATTAGAGAAATGTCAGTTTAGTAGTAGTGGTTCATTTTCTCAGAATATCATAGGAATTTTCTGAATATAAATGACCAAGCCTAAAACAATCATAAATGATAAACATATCATTTGTATGGGATCATACTAGAAGCTGATGACAAACATTTCATCATCCAATAATGATACAGTACTGCAATACTAGAAGCTTGCATTATTACTCATCAGATTGTGCTTAAATGCCATTTCCCACAACCCTATTAATTCCAGTTTAAAACTGTCTTTAACAACAGCTTTCCTAAACTTTGGAAAACTAGAGTCTGAAATAGGGGATGGTGAAATGTAACCACGACAAGGTAACTTCTGCGTTTTAGCTCCCCTGTGTCTACTTTAATGAGTGATACCACATTGTACTGTTCAAGTGCTTTTGCCCCTACTCAAGGCAGCATTATACAAACCTTTACCATTTCAGTTTGTACCTTTGGCTGCCTTTAAATCATTATCCACTCTTTGTAAAAACCAGAATGTTTTCATCCCAACGGAGGGCAGAAATCCGAGATGCTAATCCTTTGGACTGGTTCTGCTTCACCCACACTGCAACCTTCTCTTGCGGTGCCTGTCAAGTTTTTCAACTTCCCGCGGAGAAATGCACTCTCCAGGGCCAGCCATCCTGGTCACTCTTTCTATAACCCACCCCCTTGACAATGCATGCGATTGTGAAACAAAACCCCGAGCACTGTTGGGTAAGGAAGAAACTTGGGGTAACCCAAGCTGATCACCCATTGCTCAGCTCCGGCTGCTCCGGCAAGGATTCATAGCTTACCTGCTTCCTCTGGCAAGGATCCATAGCTCTAGAGGTGGAGACCAGGTGATCCTGAGCAGGTTGCTTTCTCTCGACGGGAACCCTCGAGCTTGAATAGCAAGATATCCTGGCGTCGGGGTTTGTTTTGTGCACTCCCCTCTTCCTTTCTCCCTCCTGCCGTTCCCTTCCCTCCCCTCCCTCCTTCTCTTTGCCGATACACCCCCACCCCCGAAACTGCTCTCTAGACAAACCTAGTCCCCGTTCCCATGGTGACAAGTACCGCCTCTTGCGGCTCACGGATTGGCGGGGGCGCTCTCCTTTCTGGGGATCGCGTAGGGCGACGATTGGGCTACCTTGAGACAACCAAGTTCGGTTGCGCGACCAGAAATTAAGTGACGAAGCTGCGTTGCACCGAGGGAAGGTACGTGGCGCTAATAAGTGTGGGCGGGGCCTGATTTGTTGTTTTTTTTAAACCTCATTGACGCGCTTGCTTTGAGAAGGGGAGCCGGAGAAGGAGCTACGGAATGCAGAGGAGCCAATGGGGAGAAGCCTAACGGGGTGGTGTTGTTTTTCGGAATCTGAAAGGGGAAGCCAGCGAGGGTCGATTGTTTTCCTTTGCTTGTTTTATTTGGGGGTGGGATGGGAGGAGAATGGGTTAGCCTGCTGTCGAACGCATTACCCAGCATCTGGACTATACCGTAGAAACAACATCACCAATTGGAATAACGCTTCAATCTACAAGCACTGGAACGAAGATATCAGGGCTACCACCATTGTCTAGACTGCAGAAATCCGGTTGACCATTGAACGGAGGAGGGAAACGTGATGTAGAAATTGGGGGGGGGTGTTGCAGCTCAGATATGCTAGTCCTGCAGCAAATCAGCTTCATGGAACTCTGCAGAATCTTTTTATACCTACTGTGCATCAGCGAAACGACGGTAGTAGCTAACGCGTTTAGTGTGTGCCGTGCTTGAAAATCTGCTTTTGTAATTACCTTGTAAGTTGTGGAATTTCAATTCCCAGTAACGTTGCTGGGGAGCTGGAAGCGCCAAGCGGATCGAAGCAATTATGCGTGGCTTCATTCAAGTACATTATATTTGATAAAGTTGTGACAAGGCTCGGTTATTTTTGCTACAAATACCACCAAACAACTTCTGGCTGTTTTAGGTTCTTGGAAAGGACTTGATAGGTGGACAAAGATGCCAAATCCATTGTGAACATCTGGCTGACTATAACCAACCAACAATAAAAGCTATGCATTCAGGCTTATTTTATACCGTTGAATGTTGAGGATGGCCTAGCCAATCTTGGGAGGGAGGGAGGGAGGGAGGGAGAGAGAGACTACAAAACAAATATTAATTGGCTAGGCCTAATATATAGTTTTTTTAATTCTGTTGAGCCTTCAGGTAGAATTTAGTTGGTCTAAATTTCTCTGCAGATAATGAAGTCCTGCAGAGGGTTGGATGGTTCATTGTCAATCAAATTCTTAGCCCCACCCATCCCACACAATTGCTACCCTTTTAAACTTTTTTTTGTCTCTTATCTTGGAGGGAGATATTGAAATTCCTAGTCTCTGGAACAGAAGACCCTAAACAAAATTTACAGTACTAAAAATAACATGTAACATTTTGTGTAACTGAAAAAAATAAAATTATAAATTGTGAACTTCCTGGCTCTTCATAAACAATGAAGAAGTAACATTAATATGACTATTTCCTTCTACACAATATCTTTCATAAATGCATTTGATTGTTGGTTGATTCTTTAGACAAGATATAATGAAATTGTTGAAAAAAAGTACTATGGTGCTGGGAAAACATTCTTTTTCATGACTAGTTTTTAGTCATTTTAGCCTGCACTTTAGTCATTGTAAAAAAAGGAACTACTTTGCCTCTTGAGGAAAAGTTACGCAAGAACCTTGTAAGGATAAGTTTAAATTCTCCTTTGCAAAGGTTCCCTATAAGGAATTAATCCAGTTTGAGATTTATATAATATACTGAATGATAACTTAAGCATACAGGTTAAAATTACACAACTAAAATGTGATTGGCCTGTTTGATTTTAAGTTGCATGTGAAAGCATTCACTATGTGATTTATTCATTAAATGGTAATACTATTAATTACAGTATATCTGGGTGGAATCAAGAATTTCCTGCCTGAACTCTTTTTCTCTTACAACAGCATGGTTGAAGGAATGATAAATTGTGAAGTCAGAGGAAAATGAAATGCACGGGTTACAAGCTAGCATCAACAATTTCTTACCACTCTGGGCTACCAAATCTTTGAAGAAATAATATACATATATTAAGATCCTTAATATTATTCTGCAATAAATGTTATCCCATCCATATAATATGTGACTTTTGTGTGAAGCCCCCCACAAAGAATGAAATATTTTGAGAAATATTTAAAAATGTAGAATATTATATTTCCCTAAAGGAGAAATAGAGAAACATTTTAGAGGCAGAAAGCAGACCCCAGTCTTTCTTAATAGCCCACAGCAGATGCCAACACTTAAGGAGATAAAAAGCTTATTGAAAGAGGAAGCTAACTATCTAGATGGCTCCATTCATAAGCAAAGCAAATACTGCCAGCAGAAGCCCATTCAAGACAGAATATTTCGAAACTCCTTGCAGCAAAGTTTGACAGCTAACAAAAGCAGAATGGTAGGATTAGAAAGCAGCCCCTCACCCAAGATCCAGGATAGGACGAAAGCCATTAGCCACAATAGGAATTGCCCAACACCCTTTCAAAACACAAGCCCCTTCATTGCACAACTCCAACCCCCAGCACCATTTCAGGACCTGTATAAAAATCCTGGCACTCATCTAGCTAATTGTTCAGCTGACCCAGAACTGCACACTGTCTTTGTGTGCTTCAATAAACTTTCTTTCCAATCAGCCTCCATGTTGTTTCCAGCATCGTTCCCCTAGCTTGGAACTGAATCAGATGGATTTTTCTTCCAACACCTTAATACTAACTTCTCCCGGTATTACAAGGAAGGGAAAAACCTATTGTCAATAACCTTTGTAAAATAATTTTTCCAATTGTTTTATAGCCAGTTACAGGAAATCATGATTGATTTTCCAGTGAGGATAAAGAATTTGGAACCTGTGCCAAGTATTTTCCCTTTCTCAAACAAGGAAATCAAATTTGGCGAAATTGTACCACATATCTGTTGCTAAGAAATCTGTTTGTTCCTGAAAATTAGGCTTATTTTAGAATGTATTCAGACACCGTATTTCCTTAGTAATCCTTAGGAAAAATATCAGTGGTATTCATAGACTATCAAGTACCATTTCTGTCATCAGTTTACTTTGAAAAAGTAACTGAAGCAAGAAAAAAAGGCAGGACAAAGGTGTGATGATTCCAAAAGTTCCCAAAATAGTAAGTCTGAAACCTTCACCTTTCACCTCATTGGCTCAGCCAGGTTGCTAGTGATGAAATTTTCAGAAAACAGAATCTGCACATTGTTATATTTTATTACACAAAAAGGCACACAGCTCAATTTAGACACAGGTTTTCTGGAAGAAATATATGTAAGAGTCATAGCAACTTCCTATAGCTCTCAAATGTCACATTAAACTATTTAGTACCCAAAGATTTTGTAGCAATGATTAATGTCAAAGAAATAAGTGTGATTTCAATTCCATGGACTCTTGCTTCATTTGTACAGGCATCAACGAGTACGGAAGTATTTTCATAGGGAAAATAAATATTATTTAAATATTGAATAAATAAACATCCCAGAATATGAACAGTTATACATATCCTAACACGACATCTTAACTGTTAGAAAATTATACACTGATTACCAATTTGCTTCCCAATACATTGAGGAGTTATTTGAAAATAGCTATATGTGGTATCTGTAACAATTAGCATGTTTAATAATTGGCAGATAAATATTGCACAAATATCTATTGGGATTGTAAAAAATTTATATAAGTTTTATGTAATTTATTCTATAAGTTGTTCACTCACATTTTCAATATAACAACCAGTGATACTTCCTATTCAATCTACAGACTGATTGCATGACCTCCCCACTGTAAATATAAAATGTATATACAGTACAATGTATACCCTTATGCTATGCATAAATTTATTTCCTAGAGATCCCAGATGGAAAGCTGATTATTTTAAGGGATATGTATATTTTACATTCATGTCACTTCTACATTGGCTAAAGGACTAGGAATAGTGGTTAGCCCAATAATGCCAAATAAACAATACACAATTCCCAGCAATTCTGAGTAATAATGCATATGGTGTGAATTGCCCATATCATTCTGACTGAATGTACGTTATACAAATAATGCAATTCTCTAAAAATAAAAAATAGGTAAATATGTTCCAGAGCTCTCTACCTTTCAATATGCATATACTTTCTTTAATGCACACATATAATACAGTTAATACACAGTAGTTTACAATCTTGTGTCTATGGAAATTCTCAAACATCCAGGTCATGGTTGTCCCAAAGGCACTTTTGTAAAACACAATTAGACTTCCTTGGGTTTTTTCTTTGAAAATGTTTTAGCTTCTCATCCTGAACTGAAGTAGCTTCTTGGATGAGAAGTGAAACATTTTCAAAGGAAAAACAATAAAGTCCAATTGCCTTTGGAAAAAGCACTTTTGGGATTTGCTATCTTATTCACAAAGAATGATATACGGAGGCAAACTTATGCCCTCTATTTCTGTATCTTTAACTTTTCATATACAGTACACCATCTTATCTCATCAAATATTTATGGGAGCCACAACAAAAATAACAGTAAAGTTGTGAGACTGGCACAAAACAAAGAGCAACAGCCAAGGCCATGAATTACACAGCAAAACCATCCAGTACCAATGGAATCTTTAAAAAGAATTTGTGCTGATATTGCTGTACAAATCTGCTCAAATGTATAGCTTCAGATGCTTTTGGGACTTTGCCTATTTCAATTTATATTTGGATGTTTATGTTTTCGGCCATCTCTCTTATGGCAGGGAATAGTGTATACGAATATTTTTATGAATAGGGTTTGTCCTCTTGGGTTCCTTCAATCCATGCTGTTTTTTTAAATAAATGCTGTTCTGTCAACCCCACCTGTTTTAATCCTCTGGGAATATCCACTGGGAATCTAATCTCAAGAAACAGAATCCTAAATGGAAAGAGTCATTTCCAAAGTCTCAGCCATCCAGGGAAAATGAGCCAGTAGAGTCCCATTCTAAAAGAACCATAGAATAAAACCATTTTTTGTGAAATAAATACTTTAAGGAAACCTCCACTAAATTAGACTTCGTTTAAAAGCACTACAGTAATGTATCAATATTGTCAAGGATCAAAATTATCTCACTAACAAAACATGAACCAGCACAAAGAATAAACCCTTCAAGGTTTAAATAACTGAATGCACAATTGCCCTGAGGTTGGGAAAACATTTTTGAAATGAGAACACACAGTACTAATGCAATATTAATAACCAACTTCAGAGATTAGATGGATGTTTAAAATTGTTGTTGTGGAAAGAACTTCAGATTTTTAGCCGACCTTTTCATTTTCTAAAAATTATTAATATAAAAATATATTTATAATAAAGACAGAATAAAAAATAAGTGCAGGTTCAAACTGTATAGATCAAGATTCTTTATTACAAACAACGGACAAGCTCCAATGGGCTAGAAGTGATAGCCATCCCAGCAATCAATATTTCAGGTAGTAAATTGGTACTGATTGCATGATCCTTCGTGAACTTGTGTAGTCCCCTTTGAAAATCATCCAAACTGGCTGCTATTTTACAACTGTTGGCAGAAAATTCCACAATTTATGTGCTATGTAACAAAGCTGCTTCTTCAGTTTGGTCTAAATCTCCCTCTACTTAGTTTCAATTGATGACCTTGAGTTCTAACATTGTGAGAGGAGAAAAATTTATCTTTCTCTTCCTGATATCTGTATCACATATGTTTTGATAATACCTCTACTATATTTCACCTATCCTAATTAAAAAAGGCCCAGCTATTGTAGAAGAGTGGCACCACCCCCTAATAATTCAACACTTATTAGACTTTTTCTAGATCTGTACTGATATCTTCTTTGACCAGTCTACATGTAACCTTCCCATGGCTTGATATATATTTAAGGATATTATTATAGCAGTAATTTTATTTTCTTTATCATGCTAAAAGTGGAAGTAATCTTTTTATAGCAACCGCAACCATAGCTGATACTATCAACAAGCTGTCCACATCCCTTTTCTGATCAATCACCACCAGTTTAGAGCCTATCAACACTAAAGTTTGGATTTCTTGTATCAGTGTGCATTACTTTGCATTTATAAAGCAATGAGAGATGGATATTAAGTACTGTAGATCAGACTTTGTTCTTAAACTTTTTTCCTTAATATTTTTAAAAATAGTTCAAAATCATGTTGTTAGATGATCTGCAGGGCTTTCCAATATCCATCTCTCTCACACATTCTCTTTATCTGTCTATCCAATATACACAGTATTATACTGTATTTTATGCCCTTATTTAGGTGTTCAATATATTCCACCTTTCCTCCAGGAGCTTAAGATAACATGCACAGAACTCCCTCCTCAAATATTATCCTGTGAAGTAGGTTGGTCTGAGACAGAATTGCAGCCTCATCAGTGAGTTTCTATGCCTGGATATTGATTTGAACCTACCTAGATCTTCCAGTTCTACTTTGACTCTTTTATTTTCAGAGCAGGCCCTCTTTTAATTTTGGTTCTAAAATCTTTAAAAATCTGAATCATTATCGAGTTTGAGATGCTACTTACCTTAAAGATGCAAAACAGAAACAATTCTAGAAGCATATTATCCAGTAAGAAGAGTCACTATATGAGATAGTTATATAAATGTGATACATAAATAAATTAATTTGAAATTGACAATCTTTTTGTTTTCTTCCCAAGTTTGGATATCTCATGGCTCTTTCATCCCACCCTGCAGGGATGAAATTGACTCAGTTAGAATTCTTTAATCTTAAGATTCTGTTAAATGACAGAATCTCTTGACAAACAATAGGAAATTAACAATGGCTACAGCGTATAAGAAAAACTTATACAAGATGTTTTACAGGTGGCACCTCCCCCCAGCAAAGCTTGCCAAAATGTATAAAAATTTATCCCCAAAGCGCTGGAAGTGCAAGGACTTACCAAATACATTCTATCACATGTGGTGGACATGTAACTATGCAAGACAATCCTGGAGATTGATACAGACATGGGTGGAGCGAATGATGGGAGAGCATATTCCATTTAAACCAGAATTATTTCTCTTGGGAATAATGACAGAAGGTTATAGGAAAGGTATAGCATATTTAATAATACATTTATTGACAGCGACAAGAATAAAATTATTCCTTTATTCCAGAGAAACAGAGAATAAATGCATCCATTTATTTTTTTATTTTTATTTTTTATTTTTTATTCATATTTATATCCCGCCCTTCTCCGGAGACTCAGGGCGGCTTACAGTTTTTGGGATACAACCCAATGCGCACAGCAATAGCCTTCATTCCATTGTATATGGCTGCTTATTACTAAGCGGCAGTTTTTACTAAGTCAGCTTATTGCCCCCAACAATCTTGGCTCCTCAATTTACCTACCCCTAGAGGATGGAAGGCTGAGTCAACCTTGAGCCTGGTGTATGCTTTACCCTTGTGTATGCTGTTCTGTGGTGAATGCACTGTAACTTCAGCATTGGGATTGAGACAAAATCTACCTATCTGTCACTGGGTAACAAGCACCACCAACTGTATATGCAATATTTTATTTATTTGCTTTGTACACACTTTGTATATAGACTTTGGTATTTTTCCCATCCTTGCTTTCTCTACCGGGATTGGTCTTCTACTGTATTCAAAACCAATAATGTTGCCATTATAGCAGATTAAGCAATGGAAAGGAATATATCTGCTTCTTTGCTCCAGGAGAATGGAGGCAGAGTGGAGAATTAGAAAGAGCAAGGAAGAAGATACAAGAGGACATGAGGAACGGTATTCTCTTTTTCTCATTGGCTAGAAAGGGAGAAAGACAAAAGTGTTTGGGGCAAAAAGATAGCAAAAAAGGCTTACTTTACCTTTAATACTGCTCACTACCAATATGGTCACCACCTATGAAAAAGGTGGAAAAGAGGCTCCCCATTCATTTTGTAAAATGATAATGTTTTTCCTTGCTTTATTTAAAGTTTTACAAAGGCAGGTTGTTTTCAATGCTTGCTAATATACATGAACAAAAACATGCATCAAACATTTCTTTACACATGCACCTGTCTGCTCTGCTCATATCAAAAGATTTTTGCAATACAATCATGTCTAATATTGTAATGTTTGATGTCTTGATAAAGCTATGTTCCTACTCAGAGAGGATTTAAAATTATAATGAACTGGTATAAAATACAACAACTCCTTGTCATGTGAGTTATTTATTGTTGCAGTGCGCTTTTCTTTTGGGGTTATACATTCTTTTCTGTAATGAAATCAGCTATTTAATTAGCGCTTGTTTTAAAATGTACTTTAAATGTACTAATATTCAATCAATATACTATTTACTTTAGACTTTTTTGCAAATCCTAACATTGATGAAAGAACTTTCACTTCCCTCCACCCACTTACTGTAAGCAAATTAAACAACAATTTTTATTTCACAATGTAGGTAGTCTTTGACCTATGATCACAACCAAGTCCAAAATTTCTATTGCAAAGTGAAACAGTTACAAAGTGAATTTTATTTATTTATTTATTTATTTATTTATTTATTTATTTATTCGACTTATATGCCGCCCCCTCTCCAAAAAGGACTCGGGGCGGCTCACAGCTAAAAATACAACAATAAATAAATTAGTTAAAAAAAAATTAAACAAGTTAAAGCCAAATTAAAAATTAAAACTCATGGTTAATATAGAACCAACCCCAGGGAATCAGCACAGCCCAGATTGTAAAAAGAGCCAAGTCTTCAAATCGTGGCGGAAGGTGCGAAGATTGGGGGCCAGGCAGAGCTCCAGCGGAAGGAGATTCCACAGAGTGGGAGCCGCCACAGAGTAGGCCTTCCCCCGGGTCGCTGCCAAGTGACATTGAGTTGCAGACGGCACCCCGAGGAGACCCTGCCTGTGCGCCTGTACAGGGTGGTTGGTGTTTGATGTTGGGAGGAGCCATTCTCATAATTAACCTGGACCCATGCCATACTGGACTTTGAATGTTAATACCAGCACCTTGAATCTCACCCGGAGGGCAACCGGAAGCCAATGCAGGTCGCGCAGGAGAATTTTGCCCCTTTTTACAATCTTTCTTTCCACAGTTGTTAAGTGAATCATTGCAGTTGTTAAGTTAGTAACATGGTTACTAACATTGTTAAATGAATAGGGCTTCACCATTGACTGTCAGCTTTGGAAGCCATATTGAGATCCAATGCTCCCACGCTGCCACAATTGAGCCTGGGAAAGTAGGAGGGGGGAATTCTTTGGAGTATATCTAGTTAGACATAATAAAATTATTTTGCTGATTCAAGGTCAGGTAGTGTTGCACATAGTGAAAAAGAAGACTTGCTTTGGGACGGATGGTGATTGGGCCATGTGATGTGGCGATGGATATAGGGGATGGCCATATTTTAAATTAGGGATTAAAAAGAGTTGTCAAGTAGTATTTTATTTTTACAAATATTAATCCTATATGTTTACTCAGGCATATATTAGTCCTATACATGCTTATTCAAGCATATATTTATTTAATTTTACACCCCCCCCAATATGTATAATATTACAAATTAGGCAAATTTATGGAGGTCTGACTATATAATATTATTTTAAAGTATTAATGTAGAGTTTAGAGGCTATGTTTGCCTAAATAGAATAACATACAATATTGAATTTTAGGATAGATTAATTTTCAGAAAATATAATGTAGACTTTATTTTAAATTTAATAAAAACAATTAATTTATGCACTCAATTATGAAATCTTTAGAAGTAAAAATATATCTCATTTTTAGTTTTGTCTATCTGTCCTGAGAGAAAAGGTTGTTAACTGATGCTAATAACTTATTTAAATCAATCATATGTCTTCAAAACCTGAATAGAAAAATGACAATCTGTTTCCCTCTTTTTCTTGAATATAATTTTTACTGGGAATTTTTGAATGGTACTTATAGATACGTTAAACATATTACATTTATACTAATCATACATACATACATACATACATACATATATATGTTTAGCATGTGTTATTTAATTATTTGCTAAACAAGCTGGAAAAATGCATTTGGATCAATACTTTAATGCTATACTTGTGTTACTTCATATCTCTTCCTTTGTTTTTGTTTAGCTTTCCTTGAGTACATTCAGTGCTTTTTTTCCTCTGTACTATTTGCAAGAGTTCAGTGATCTTGCATTTGCATTCCAGCACACATATTTGTGCAATTTTCTAGTAATTTACCACCAGGGGTGGGATCCGACTGGTATTAACTACCGGTTCAGTGATGTTACACTGCACGTGTGTGTATATCATCATCATCTAGCTGCCTGGACAGCTGAGAAGCGCTGCGCGCAGGTGCACAGCAGTTGAAAAAGCCCTTTTTTCCTGCTTTTTCAACCACAGCTGTGTTGCACAAAGCAGCTGCAGTTGAAAACGCAGGAAATAAAGGTCAGCTAAGAGCCCAAGCGGGTGTGTAGGCCAAAACAGCAGCAAACATAGAACCCGTTCTATGTATGCTCTCTGTTTGCTGCTTTTCAGAGCAACCGGTTCTACAGAAGTGGACAGAACCGGTAGAATCCCACCCCTGTTTACCACATTTTAGTATGGTCTAATGATATAAAGACATTACATTTCGGAGATCAATACTTCCTGAAATTCTGGATATAACATTTGATTAGACTAGAAGACCTCCAAGATCCCTTCCAACCTTATGAGTCTATGTTTGTAATAGTATTGTAATAACTTTACTAAATAGTAAAATGAATAGTACTGTAATGATATACTAAATCTAATTATCAGAGAATAAACAAGTAGGTTTTGTTATAAGAGGATTATATGCTGATTTAATAGAGAATATTTTTAACATGCTTCAAGTTCAAACTGTCACATCTATAGTAATTGTAGTAATGATATAGTTCTCTTTATTTATTTATTTATTTATTTATTTATATTCATATTTATATCCCGCCCTTCTCCGGAGACTCAGGGCGGCTTACAGTTTTTGGGATACAACCCAATGCACTCAGCAATAGCCTTCATTCCATTGTATATGCCTGCTTATTACTAAGCGGCATTTTTACAAAGTCAGCTTATTGCCCCCAACAATCTTGGGTCCTCAATTTACCTACCCCGAGAGGATGGAAGGCTGAGTCAACCTTGAGCCTGGTGGGATTCGAGCCTACAGTAATTGTAGACAGCTGGATCTTAAATGCAGGCGTTTAACAGCCTGAGCCACCAAGGCCCTTTTTATGGGAATAACATCCAAATAAATTACTATTCCTCTTTTGGGACATGAACCAAGGGTTGACGAACAGAAGAAATAGTCATTGTATCATACTTATTGCTACATAAAATGCAATTACCTAAGTAGAAATTGGTGACATCCTCAGCCTGGTCCCAACACATCATACATACTGCCATAAACAGCACATCCTAAAGAACAAAAGTCATGTTGTCTGGAAGCAAGCATGAAATCCAGCCCCTGTTATACCACGGCTCTTTTGCCATCACCAGTGTTAAGAAATATCCAGCCAGTGTGAAGCAGCTAATACGTAGTTTGTTCCTTCTACAGTTTGCAGTCATTCAAATCCAAAATATTAAAGTTCTAGTTTAACAATATATATTAATTATTCCACTATTGGAATGCAGAAAATGATTCAAGTTAAGGGGAGATGTCAAGGAATATTGGAAACTTTGTAAGGACTTATTTTTGTTCTTTTTTGGTGAAGAGGGAAAGGAAGCTGTGCGACAAGCAGAAATAAAAAATTACTCTTTTGTCAATACGGAAGTATTCGCTGTTGAACTTTTAACTGTTCTAAAGTTGTGCTAGAACAAATAGGTGAAGCCCTCCTGAGCCATGAGTCACCTGTAAAGTTACATTCTGAGTGGCCTGTGTGGCAGATGAATATGAAAAGAGGGCAGTGTTCAGGTGACATCAGTCTGTTCAATATCCAAGTACTTCCCAGAATGATTAGAAGCACATACATAAAGAATGATGTAACACGATGGTTAATCAAAAAGGTAGTAAATGTTCCTTCTGTGCCTTTAACAGCCACATAGGTAATTGGATAAAAATCAGGTGGTGAAACTCCATGATTAATTCTTCAGACCTAAAAAACTTGTTGAATTTTTCCTATTTAAGTGAGATCCCTGACAAAAACTATCTGTGTTATCTGAAAGCCTTCTCTGCTTTTCAAAACAGCTATTTGGTTTTCCTTTCAGGTCAGTGGAATCAAGTGTTTTTCTACAAATACAGCCTCTTTTATTTTGAAGGAAAATCTGTCGAACTAGTTGGTGGTGTAAATATTTATTATTACAATAGGAATTATTCACTCGTCCCCCTAAACAGGGATTAAAAATTAAGCAGTGGGGTTATACCAATTCTTGATCAGTGCTGCCTCTTTAGAGTTTACTAATTAAGGAGGTAAGGGTGAATAAGGGTACACAATTTAGTGAGGTTATTTTGCTTATTTTAGCAGGTACTGCCAGAGCCAGAATGCATGTTGTTTGTAATCAGAAAAATAGGGTTGTGTAAATCATGATTTACCAACAAAGGCAATGTCACTTAGGCTGAGTTTCGTGGATGTATTTATGAATAATACTAAGGCTGGCCTTTTAACCCTGGTTTTTTGAACAAGCCCATGACTTGATCTGCCTGCAATGTTAAGCAACAACAGACCAGTTAGCACGTCGTGCTCAGGCAAAGGGAACCACGTAATTGCTTAATAGTTACGGTGTGTCAATTAATTGGATTGAGTAAAAATCATGATTGAGTTAAGCCGCGGTCACGCCAAGTCGAGAGAAGTTAGCGTTTGCCCAACCATAGTCATCGGGACTACTTCCATAACTGACTGAAGCGATTCCCCCCCCCTTTTTTTCGGGGTTCCCACGACACAACCGAACCATAAACGGGGTTCATACTATCCCCCTCCGCCGGGTGGTATGGGTTTTTGGCTGGTTCGTCATGCCGAGGCAGACGCAGCCATCCCTCATTGACTTTTAAGGACAACCCCCACCTCCATAGGTAATCGGCATCCACTTCGCTCTAAATTACGACGCCTTCCCTCCCCAGAGTTGGCGTGAGCAACTCCTTCGCGGGGAGGCACGTGGCTCCGCATTTCCCGGATCTCGCCTCGGAGGAGTTCGGAGCCACCCCGCAGCGCTGGCAAGAGGGCTTCTTTGCTGCTGCCGCCGCCGCCACTGCGGATCTTCCCTCCCTCCGCCAGTCTTTCCTTCCAAGAGCCGGAAGTGAGCGCGGGTGGTGGCGGCGTCGGCTGCTACAGCCCTCCTAGCACGGAGAGCCAAAGAGGCGGGGATGCCGAAAGCGAAGAAAGGGGCTTGCCAATAACTTTTCTCAGCGGCGAGGACTATGGGAAATGGCTGCAGGACCTGCGGCGGCAGCGGCGGCGGGTACTTTGGGATGGATGCTCGCTGAGGTGAGGAAGGCTTGGAGGGGTAGCGAGCCAGCGGGGAAATCTTCCTTCTCTCCCCCATCTCCACCAGGCGAGACGGGGACGCGGGGCGCTTGGCGAGAGGTTTCTGGGTCGCCTTCTTTTCCCGGTGGGCTGAGGCCTCGCTTCCTCCCGGCTTCTCGGCTGTTCCCTACGGGGGAAGAGTGGGGATGGTGGGCTCCCTGGTTTTGCTCTTTCTCCTGAGTCGGACCTTCCCACCTAACCCGGCCGAGAAGGGCAGGCATGAATCGGGGCTAGGTTGCTGGGCTTGCAGCCCGCTGGGACGCGCGAAAAGGTCGGTAAACGCCGGCGCCGAGCCTTAACAGTTGCCTGCTTGGGGCTTCAGGTCTGGAAAAAGGGCAGGAGGGTTGAGTAGTATAACTCGGGGAGCTTCCTTACAAACTACAAGGAGAGCATTTAAGACGACAGCCCGACCCCTGGCTCGTCGGCCTCGCAAAGCAGGAAATTTTCAGCAGCGGAAGGTTGTTTACATGGTACCGAAAACAAGACGGTTGTTTTGCTTCCCTTTGGCGTCTTCGAGGCCTGTTTCCACAGCTCTGCGTTTGGTGGGGTCTGTAAATAAATGGGGTGGGCATCCTTGGGAAGATTGAGAGACATAGATTGAAGATTGAGAGGTACTACTGTGTACGTTGTGTATTTGGGCAGCAGTTGTAAATGGTGCTAATACCTTGCCAATGATCAGACCTCGAAGCAGTAATTTTACCTTGAGAAAGGACGAAAGAAAAGGCTAAAAGACTTCTGTAAATGGACCGGCAATAATAGTTCCTCGGGCTATAGTTTAAAACACCAGCACTCCCTTCCCCCCAAACACCCGTGTTAGTCAATACATGGTATTTATGCTCTAACAAAACTCCCAAAATCTTGTACCGGTATTATTCTTATCTATATATAGTCATAGAATTGCATGGAACTTTTTTTATTCCTGTTTTATTACAGTATTTGATACCATTTTTGTAAATACAAGGTATATGGGATCATCATTCATTACTTATAGGGTCCCAAAATTAGCACATTTCAGTTTATTTGTCTCAGAGGCTGAAATAATTTTATTTCTTGGAATGTTGTGATTTAAAAGTATTTTTTGAACTTAAAAATACATTGCTGAAATGCTTCAGACTTTTCAGATGTAGGTGATTATTTTGTAATGTGAAAACGCACATAGTTATTTTCAGTTCTCATAGTTACTAGCCTTTGTATACGAAGCTATAATATGAATGTATAACTGTAGATTCCTTCTTGCAGTTGTGTTTTGAATACAAAAGTATCCACTTGTTACAAGACTATTGAATTGAGGAAATTGGCAGGCTTTTAATGGAAAAGAATGGGACGAGTTAAACTGCACTTGCATATGTTAATGTCTTTTTAAGAGCCACAAGAAAGCGTCTTTTGCATGCTGTTCTGTCCCAGGTCCCAGTGCACATATAAATACAGAAATACCATTTTTGGAGCATCTTAGCTAAACTTAATGTATTTTTATATTTAGTATGTACAATGAAAACCAACTACTTCTTTGCAACCATAATATATTTGAAAATGCATTGCTGTTCATTTTAGTTTAAAATTTATAATAAATTAAGCTTTGTTTCTTGTAGAATCAAAATCTATTTTGTCTTGCTTTTACACTTTAGAAAACGGTAAAGGACAAACACAAGTGAAAGTTTTTATACTTTCAGAGAAGAAAATTAAGATTTTCTCCAGTTTTCTGCTGTGAATTTTTACTGTATATCTTACATATCTTTGTACCAAATTCCCCACCCCCATCCCCTAGGAATTTTGTTCTCCACCCACCACATTCCATTGTCCTTTGTGGCAGACTTTCATGTCATATCTACTCCTGCCACTTAACTGCTGAAAAATTGAAGGTCTCGCCATGCTATCAGAAAATCGCTATGTAACCATAGTAGGTTGAGTTTGTTATTTGAATGTTCTGATGTCATAAACCTGCCATAGGCTGAATCAGATCACCAGTCTATTTAATTCTGTATTAATTGTCAGCAGCTCTTAAATGTTTGAAAAAAAGAACTATCCCTTCCAGCCCTACACATATTTGCCCTAGAATTAATCTTGAACATTCTGCATTCAAACAGCATCCTCCACCATTGGCTTACAGCTCCTTGCTGTGCCTCTTTTATTCACAGTGGTTTCTGGGTTTACCTCCTATGTCAGCTTGTCAAAGATTATCATTTTTAAAAAACTTTTTTTCCCATTTGCTTCATTGTTCAACACTGATATGCAAACTGTAAAGAGCATATTGGAAAAATTGAGCTCCATCATCCAAATGAAATAGTATTGTAGAAACAACAAAGAGTTTGAAAGATTAATGTGTCTATTCACATATTAGCTTTGTGAACTATAGCCTGCTGCCTCAGTTACATAGAGAGTGGTCTGAGGAAATGAGTGTGATGTATGCACACAGCAATTGTGTGAAGAGAAGTGAGAAAAAGGTAGTGGGGATTTGAAAATTTGTATAATGATTATTAACAAAACTCTAGTTAGAAACAATACACAGGTGTTCTTCCTTTAATTGACTAGCTAATATAATTTAATAATAGCACTATTCAATGTAACATACCATTTTCCTGAAAATAACACCTGTCCCGAAAATAAGACCTAGTATGTTTTATGTGTGTGCCTAATATAAGCCCTCCCTCCCCCCAAATAAGCCCTACATAAGAGCCTGTGCAGCTGGCTGGCTGCCCATTCCATCTGGTTGCTCATGGTATCATGGCTGTGAGATGGGGTGGTGAAGCTGCCCCCTGCACCGGCTTACCTCAGGGACCCTGCAGCCAGGCCATCCACACTCTGACACCTGCCTCACAGCAGCAGCACCAGCAGCCATGTGCAACAGGAGTCCATGGCCTCTTCTGCTTGCTCATGCCCACAATGGAGTAGAAGGCTGAGTGGTGTGCTGTGGCCACAAGGCAATGCAATGCAATGTCAGGGCATGGATGGCCTGGCTGCAGGGGCCCTGAGGTAAGCCTGTGCGGGGCGAAGAAGTGGACCTCCTGTACATGGAAAAAAATAAGACACCCCCTGAAAATAAGCCCTGGTGCTTATTTTGGGACCCAAAAGAAAATAAGACCCGGTCTTATTTTCAGGGGAAACATGGGTAGTAACAACCAGTTGTGGTTAAAATATTGAACTACTCTTGTAGAAGGCCAGGATGAAGTCCATTCTCAGCCACAGAATTCATTTGGTGCCTTGGAGTCAGTTTCTCTCACTGGCCCACTGATTTGTTGTTGAGGGACGCTGTAGGTGATACACAAGTTATATTTTATTTTATTTGAGCTGGACGAGTGTGTGTCTAATGTTAAGGGCCTTGGTGGCTCAGGCTGTTAAATGCCTGCATTTAAGTTCCAGCTGCCTATAATTACTGTAGGCTCGAATCCCACCAGGCTCAAGGTTGACTCAGCCTTCCATCCTCTCGGGGTAGGTAAATTGAGGACCCAAGATTGTTGGGGGCAATAAGCTGACTTTGTAAAAATGCCGCTTAGTAATAAGCAGGCATATACAATGGAATGAAGGCTATTGCTGAGCACACTGGGTTGTATCCCAAAAATTGTAAGCCGCCCTGAGTATTCGGAGAAGGGCGGCATATAAATGTAATTAAAAAAAAAAGATTATTCCTTGAAGTCACTGCAACTCTGTTGAGCTAGCAATATTTTTGTTACTTTCATTGGATGAGCGTTGCAGTGTAAGAAATGCTTAATGTAACATATCTGAAAACATCCCGAGTGTGTGTCAGTATGGCGGCTGGAAAAGTATTTTTATTCAAGACTTTTGTCTGTATTCTGTGAAAACTGGGTGTCAGAAACATTTGTGGCATGTACCATCTGATCAATACTATTCTTATCGTTAGTAGAGCATACTGCACGTGGCACTGATTGATTTAGTTAACCTCATCTATACCTTCCATGTCTGCCTGAAAAGCACAATATGAAAGCCTGGATTGACTAAATACAGTGATGAATACTGGAGGTCAATATCATTGAGCACATTTGATAAAAGCATGGGGAAGACTGCAAATTGCAATGTATTAGGAATGCCACAAATGAACAAGTACAGTGGAAGAGAAATAAATATGCTGTGTATCTGTAGAGTTACAAAAAATGAAAAGGATGTAATAGATCCAAACAACAGTAGTCTGGTCTTATGGAAGAGAATTGACAAATATACACAGGAAGTGAGTGTATAGGCTCAGTTTTTGAGAATGTTGATCAGCAGTCTGCTTAGAAATGTTCTGCTGTGAATATGTGTTTCAAGCATAAATCTATTTGTATGTACAGATGGTAAATCTGAAACATAAATCTAAGTTACGATTTACTTGATTTTTAATGATAAAATATTGAGATAATTATTGAAGGATGCAAGGGTGAGGAGAGATTCTGAATGTAGATTCTAGCAGAGAAATGGACTTGGAAGAAAAGGAAAGAAATTAAAGTAGAATCATTTTGGGAAAGGAAGTGTGTGTCGTATTTTAAAAAGTATTGAAGAATAGATTAAACTCCCAACAGAATAAATTGAAGGTAGTTTATAAGAAAATATTTTCCGGAAGCTGTTTGGAATGGAGTGAAAAGAATTACATCACAAAGTGCCACAGAACTATGTAGAATTATGGTAATAGAAAGAATGGAAGTGTGAACAAGGATGCTTAGTGGAATGACAAAGTAAAGAGGCTGTGGCTAAGGCAAAATGTACATTAGAGAATTATTGCTGTAGAAAAGATGATGGAATGTATAATGAGCATCACAAAAAAGACTGTGCTGTAATCAAATGATTAAGATTAAAAGAGAGGGAAAATGCAAAACAATTTTGATTAACAAAACATTGGAAATGGATGACAGGACCAATCTGAGGAGCTTCCAACACAGTGAGTGCAATTAAAAAATAAAAACGAAATGATTTGAGATGAAACCAAAATGAGAGAATATGCAAAAGAACGTTTTAGAGATTTGCATGGAAATAATAGTGATATCTCAAGGGCTGGAACTGAAACAAATGCAATGCAAATGTTAGTGTCCAAGAAAAAAAGAACACTAAAAGAAAAGTGATAAATATTATGAGAATGTTGAAAAACATTAAGTCAGCAGAAATAGTGTAATTGGAGGAATGTTCAAATATTGATCTGGTTGACTACCGTAAGGACTTGCAACTTGTTTCACATGTATATGAAAAATAGGATTCTCAACAAATGAACTGCTTTCACTTTAGAATCCAATTTATCTTTTAGGTGGCTAAAGTGAATATTTTTAAGCCTTTTACTCATAGTCTTAATATGAACTGGTTAAAAGGTTCTAGTTTTCTTAATGGATAACTGAGGAATGCCCAGTAGTCAGCATGTGAATGTCCCTGAACCCAGCATTATACTTTCCCTTTGTGTGAGGGAATAATAACAGCATTCTTCCAAGTATCAGGCACAAATGCAATCTCTTTCCTTCCATCTTTCAATAAATCTTGTTAAACTAAAAGAAACTTGCTTTTTGTTGAAATACAGGGCTTCATAAATAAGTTATGTGAGTGATTAGAAAAACTATCTAGGAAAATGTACAGCAGAATTCTAATTAAATGAATGTAAGAGATGATAATTAGCAAATTTTGATTTTGTCATATGATCTTGGTGGAAGTTGGGGACACATAAATATTTGTAGCAATTACTTATTAGTGGCAACAACTGAGAGAAAGTGCTGGGCACATTGGGGCTGGCCTGACCAGTGGTATGTGTCATGTTCAGGTGCCGAAGGGAAAGTTGGGGAGATCCTACCTCAGCCTTGCCCTGTTCACTGCATAAAATTATTTTGGGAGCCGACCTCTGTGTGTTTTTATGTATGTTAGAGAAAATTCACAGAAAAAGTAAATCTGCAAAGTTTACATCCACTTGAAGAGATCACTGAAGATACATAACATATGTTGTTGAGTTCCTAGTTGCCCAGGAACTAGAAAATAATTCTAGTAAGAAAGGAGACAAAGGTCCATAAACTGAAACTCAGCACTCATCAAATGGATCCTTAATTGGATAGTAATCCAGTTAAGCTGGTGGTTCTAAACCACTGAATTCTCAGAATTGTAGTTCAGAGACAGTGAGCACTGTTGCTAGCGAAACAATTAGCTTATGCAATTTCCAGTACTATTCACTGATTGAGGCTAGCACACCAACTGTTTCCTGGACAGAAATAGCCCAGTCACTTTCCAGTCCTCTAGTATTATGAAAGTTAAATAACTTTTCAAATTTTTCAAAAAATTTAGATTGTGTACCTTATTAGGTAAGACAGTTGCCTGTGTGCTGATATTATGAATTTTAGATACAGTCCAAAACTATATTTCAGTCACTACATTACAGTGTCTTCCAGTTTAATCTTATGATTACATTAAAAAAGAAAAAAAGAAAGGTAAAAGTCTTAATAGAAGAGAATACACAAAACAGTGCTCTGCTTACGATTACAATTGGGACCGGAATTTCCAGTGTAAATCATTGTGGTTATTAAGCAAGATGCCCGTGTGACTGCTTCGCTCAGTGACTGCAATCCTGGCTCCCAGTTGCATCATTAGGCAAGAAACGTCTGTGCTGGTCTGGAGAAACGAAATTTGGATCCTGGAAATCTGAGCTTCCTTCACCACAGGAGTTTCCCTGCCCTCCATGTATGAAAGGGAACCAAGCTCAGATCCTCAGCACTGAAGCTTGCTTTCTCTGGCCTGCTGCAGGAATTCCCCTTTCTTGCAATTGTTTTGAAGGCTAAACACGACCTTTTTCTACCCTTCAGAAGCATCACATTTGCTAGCTGTCTGCCTAGGCCTTGGTTTGGCCTTCGCTCACCTGTCAGCAGTAGCACAAAAAAGCAAAGAGGAATGGATCTGGGTACAGTGGGCCTTTCAGGCACATTGGAGGAAGAAGAAGTAAGCAGGGAGCGGGCCAAGGAATCCAGGGCCACAGCAGTTTTGTGTGTGCTGGTGGATGGGTGGGGAACTGAGATGGTGAAAAAGGTAGGTGAGATAATTGCAGCACCACCCCCACCCCCTCATAAAGGGGATGTGTGCTGCCAAGCATCAGAATTTTGATAATGTGATTGGCAGGAATGTGTTTTTTATTCTTGTTAGTTCCTTGATTAGGATATTGTTCTTGTCTGAATTGTTTATCTGGTGTTAATCCCTGCTTATCTGGGTATTGGTTGCTGGAGAGGATGTGTTCTTGTTTCAATCTTAGCTTTTTTATTGATTCTTTTGAATAGTGCGTAAATGTGGTTTATTTGTTTATTGATGGCTGATTTGTCTGAATACAAAGTTTCTGGGTATTCCCTAGCAGTTTTGGGTTTAGCTTGGTCTAGGATGCTCACAGTTTTCCACTTGAAACTATGGTTGTCATTCCCTGTGTTATCAGAGTAAAAAGTTTTCTGACTAGTAGGTGGTGTTCATGGATGTGCATCTGGTAACTTCATGGACACATCCATGCATTTATATTATTTTCTTATTGTTGGATAACTTTCATTTGGGTTATTTTTCAACTTTTTAGTGTAGCCTGCAGTCTTGATATTCCCTGGTAGTCTCTTATCCAAGTAGACAGGCCTGATCCCAGGCTGATCCTTGCTTAGATTTTGTGCTAGACAAGGGCAGCTAGATGCTGCCACCTGGTGAAGTTTCCAGTACTACTACTTAAAACAAGCTTTGCTGGTGTGTGCGCATGCAGTTGTGTGTATTACATATTTTATCATACAAAGAATGCTTTGTGTTAAACAGTTCTGTGACTTGTTGGCACAATTGTGTAGCAAGCTCCATAACTGAATGGATACTCGAATGTAGTTCCCTCCTATTTGAATTTGATATTCTAGTGCAGCTTATTAACTTCTTGTCAGGGTTTTTTTTTCCCAAATTGAAATCAATGTTCTGTTTCTCCATGTTAGCTCTACCATAAAACTTCAGGCAATTTATTTTATATCTTGCAGGATTCCCAAAGCATTAAGTTTTAGAGCTGTTTCTGTGCTGAAAACTCTACTGCTCCTAGTAGAATTTTCTAACACAATACTTCAAAGACTGAAAACCCCTTTTTCTCATTGGGAAAGGAAGGAGACCTTGGATTGGAAGAGACAGATCACCTGCTTGTTAGGCCAGTATTAAATTGTATTAATGATGAGGACAGTGTGATGCACAATTTCATTAATTTGCCTTTACATGGAGATATTGAAGTGATTTCTCATCAAGTACTAATTCTGTGGCGATATAAAAGTAAGCAGTACATATTTACTTTATTTACTTGTTTTAACTGCCAGAATTATACAAGTGAACAGCTGTTCTTAAGCCAGCCTTCTTTATCTGTTTTTCCCGAGGCAGGTGATATACTACAGCCAATAAAAAAATTACTATCAGCCTTAATAATAATACACTTCTGAACTGATTGCTTACATCATAATTATAGTTGCTGAGTTATTTTTTCAAAGTTTGTTTGTTGTTTGCATTATAGCTATATACTACTAAAACATACCTGTAACCTTTAACTGAGCAAAATGGTGTATCAAAGGGCAAAACCTTTTCAGCCAAGGCACATCAAATGGATTAACTTACTGAATGCCAGAATCTTGGGGGAGTTGTGGCTGCTTCAATGCTGCCACCGTGCTGGTACAATCATTTGAACATCATTCTCAGTGTTCCCTTCCCTGCCACTCTCAGGAGATCAGAAGTTGCTCCCACTGATTTTTTTTGTCCTCCTGTAGCCATTGTTTTTCTTTCTAGGTATGGAAATATCTTTAAAACAATGAAATAATAATGCCATGTGTTGCCCAGGATGTAATTACTCTTCACTGAAGAAGACCATGCCGCCTCTATGAATAATTGGGGTTTTTTTCCTCTAAAATTTAATTGGTTTCTATCTTTCTGTAACTTAAATCTACAGTATTAACTCCTGTCTTACACACAAAAGATGTTTCTTGACCTGAGGAAATCCTTTTGTGTACATAAAGAATAGTGTCATATTCCCTCTTCTGTCTTCTCCTCCTTTAATCTATTTTCATTTGTTTTTTTTTCCCTAATCTTCATTGCATGTTTTTGAATCTGTATCATTTTCTAAAAATTCTTAAGTGTATTCTGGAGAATAGTAGTCAAGGTATGGTCTGATCTGAGGAGACTAAAATGGAAATATTCCTTCATTATTTGGGAACTATACTTGCAGCTCTTAAATTTCAATTTGCCTTTTTATAGCTATATCTGCTGGTTTTGCAGCCAATAGTAGATTTTTTTTTGCAAATTCTAGCCCAGTAGGATGGCTACTAGTGAGATTTTGAGTGAAATTTATGATGTTGACAGTGATCTATGAAGCCATTCATGATCTCTCAGTTACCTGAGAGACTGCCCTTCTCTTATTGTCTCTGCCCACTCTTGTAAAGGCTAGCATGATGAGCGTGTTTTGAGACTCCTCCTTGAAAAAATGTCATCTGTTGGGATCAAGGAATCATGCCTTCTTTGTTGTGGCACCTGCCCTATTGAATGGTATCCTTCCAGAAGTTTGCATCGCCCTAATACTATTGTTTTTTAAGTGAGGCTTGAAAATAGGACTCTTTCCTCAGGGTTTAGGATAAAGAGTTGGCAAGGGGGGATTGTTTTTTGTTTTATAGCTTTGTGTTATCAGTTTTCTTTTTGGATTCTGTCCTTCATTTGAACTTACTGGGGTTTTGTATTGCCTGATTTTGTTGCAAACTGACCAGAGTCAGTTGAGTTGGGTACTTGATTTATTAGATTAAATAAATAAGAAACAAACCGGAATTCAGCGCTGACACAGTAAGGCTACTTGAAAGCACATAGAGTTCTTTAACACTAACGGCTTATCTAAAGAAGAATTATGAATTATGTCTAATTGATGACTTTGGTATACAATATGCAGTATTAGTTGTGCTATATTATATATATTCTACGTTTTCCCATTTTTCCATCAACCATATTCTTTTGCTTTATCCTAGTACTACACAGTCCTTCAGTTTGTCCAGCTTTGGTGGGAATAATGGAAGAAAGCTAGAAGCCTGTGATGACCTTAACCCAGCCTGCTTGCCTAAAGGCCTTAAGCAGAATCACCCCTGACAGGTAAGCTGTGAGTGGATGAACAGAAGGCACTTTCTTTCATATAATCTATAAATGCAAGTAGCTGGAGCTTGGTGATTATCTTTTAATCTCTCTGAGAAACTAAGGCACTGTCAGCTCTGGGTCCTCCTCTATTAGGCTAGGGGGGAAGAGATTAATAAATAGAAAAGCTACTTTTAAGGGGAAATGGTGCATCAGCAGTTCTTAGGGCTATGTATCTCAGTGACACAAAGATAAAACACTGAATGGCATAGAAATTATTTTAATTTTTTTTTTTACATTTATACCTTAGAGCAGGGCTGTCAAATTCCCAGCCTGTGGGCTGGATGCGTCATGTGCTGGCCACACCCACGCCCGGTTTAGCGAAGGGGGAAAAAGTCCCAATACGTCATGTGACACTGCTGTGACGATGTGAGTTTGACACCTCTGCCTTAGAGTGTCATACTTCAGAATAATCCAGATGAATCATCATCTGATATGAGAAACTAAGTCAAGGATTGTTGTTAATTGCAATATTTCCAAATGTACAAATTCTTAATGCCTTTATATATTGGGTAGGAATGTATAATAATATAGATCCAAAGCAGGAAAAGTGCTTCACATCTGGGTGTGAGTATATTGGTTGCTCCTTAGACAAGCAGTAACTTTTTCTGATCTTATACACTAGCCATAAGATCTCAGAAAAACACTTATTTGAATTAAAGAGTTAAAGATAGGATAGTGTAGTTGCATCCTGTCAATGCTTCAGGTATTTTTCAAGATTATCATGCAAGCCTAGGAAAAGTTGTGGCATTTTTAGGGAGCTGCTGCCTGCAAGCATATCCATAGTGAATCAAAAGCACCTTTCCAGCTTCTGATCCAAATACCTATATAGCCCTAATAGACAGAACTTTAAAGTAGAACTGGAGAAAAGTACCTTTGTAAATACTTTCAGTATTATATGTTTTTCTCCCTCCACTAGTTTTATTGAATCTGTTTGAACGTTTTTGAGCCAAAGAGTTTCAGAAGAAGAATTGAAATCGTTAATGGACATCTGCTTTCACAGAATGGCCCAGATGTCTAGCAGCAATGAATTTAAACAACGTTCATCACCAGTTTTGGATCCAGCAAGACCCAAAGACGTGGACAAAGAAGAAGCACTGCAAATGGAAGCTGAAGCTCTGGCTAAGATGCAAAAAGAAAAAGTAGTGGTTGACTGCAGACAAAAGAGTGATACCTTAAGCTACTCTTGGCCATGTGTACAGTCCTGCAGGAAACAAGATCATGATCTTATGGTGTTTCCAGAGTCTGATGGCAAAAAGAAGGTGGATGATAAGTTAAATTCAATTGACATAGACAAACTTACATGTGCTGAATTAGAGAAACTTCTTTTAGAAGAAAATCTTGAATCCCACAAACCATCTACATTGTCAGCCACTCAGATTCTTGGGGCATCATCTTCACAATTTTATTCTCACCCTGTTGCTCAAAGCGGGCAGTGGACATCTAGTTTGCCTGGGTCTTCCAGTAATGCCGGATCTTCTGTTTACCCTGTACCTTCTTTCAACAAACAAGTTGGTATCTTTCAGAATGGCTTTCATCCAGGTGTATCCACTTACCAATCTACAAAGCCTGTCTACCTTTGTCTTCCAGAAAGGTCTCAGTACATTTCATACCCACTGCCATTTACTTCAACTTTCCATCCACAAGGAAGTGTACCTATGTATCATTCAACACTTACCCCTGAAATGGCAAAAGTATTTGATAAGATTGCAAGTACTTCAGAATTTCAAAAAAATGGGAAATCAAAGACAGACTTAGAAATGACTGATGCTAAACCTACTATTAGTTTGCCAACCTCCGAAAGCTCCAGTGATATTAGTAAATTTGATTGGTTGGATTTAGATCCTTTAAGTAAACCAAAGGTGGACAATATAGATATATTTTGTAATTCAGAAGATGGAGGAAAGATAACTAATGCTAAAGTTGTGGAAGATCCTTGGGATGCTGTGCTACTAGAAGAGAAGTCGCCAGGAAAGAGCCATCTTGAAAGAAAACTTAGTGGAAAATCTACTTCTGGGGCAACAGTTACAAGAAGTCAGTCTTTAAACATTCGAACTGCTCAGCTTGCTAAATTACAGGGCCAAACTTCACAGGTAAACATCTTTAAAATGTATTTCCATTTAAATACAAATATTACTTTGCAAACTTTTCTTACCAAATTTAGATGAAAAATTGTTCCCTTGCGATTATACAAATAGATGTAGAGTAGCATCCTATTTGTTAATATTCCTCAAGATTAACAGCCAATAACATTCAACATGTGTGTGTATTTATTTATCTTCTGTGTATTCTAAATGGGATCTTGAAATGGCTAATTCTTGCAAGAAACTTTGATAACTAAAAATCTATGTATCACAATAATTTTTATATAGTTTTGAAAATACAGCAAGTCCCCAGGTTAATAATGCTCTGGTGTAAGGGTGAGCCATAATTAAAAATGGAACATATTTCAAGAAAATTTGAGTCAAATACACAGTAGTTGAAGTCAAATACAGAATAGTTTTAATTTATTATACAGTGGTATACAATAATGGGTTCTGGTTTGCATACAAATTCGACCTAAGGACAGAGCGTGTTCTTAAATGGGACTACTTAATACTTTCACATAAATAATACTATTTTAATTATCTTTTCTAGCCTGATTTTGGTACTAGCTGTTTCAACGCTATACAGCTTGCCAAAGACAGGACTAGACCAGCTCCATTGTTTGCTATTCAGAAAATGTTGTTTAATTATATGCTGTTTCTTTGGCAATATTAAATCAGACATTTCCTGATGTGACATAATCATGTGACATGTCCCTTAAATCAGAAGCAAATGAGTGGCTGTAATGGCTGACACAAAATGGCACAGGTGGCAGGAATGTTGCAAGTCCTCTTCTCAAAGTATTCAAATTGTCTTTTATGAATCCACTTGACTATGAACAGCTCTATAAGTGTTTGCTCACATCTTTCCATAACAGGAACAAAATGATTTATTGGATTTTGAACTATTCTCACTTTCTAGGCATTTCAAAATTTAGTATCACGAGAGCCTCATAGTAACCTGATAATATTTTATGTTAGATTAGGTATATTTAAGCAAATGTAGTTGGAACTAAGAAAGCTTGTATGTGTGTATACGTTTGCGTGTATGTACATGTATGCACACACACGTACAACTTTCTATTCTCCAAATTTTTGCTATAGTACTCATAAGTAATAAAAAATTACCCATGTACCAAAAATAAATTGGTGTAAGTCTGATCCCAGTACACCAGGGTACTCTTCAATTAAAACAATGGTTTTCTAAGGCAGATGGGCAAAATCCAGTGGAGCCCATAAGCATGCTTTAATAAGGATTATGCTAGATATTGATACATTTATTACTTTTAAATAGAAGTTTTCTAGGAAAATTTGCTTTAATGTAATTAAGAAGCACTGTTTTTCTTTAACTGGAGAGAAATGTCAAAAAAAGCAGAGACACTTATGGCACTTCAGCTTTTGCCACATTGTAGCTTGGCTCTTTTTCTTGAATACTGTGGAATGGAATCTTTGAATCAGAGTGTCTGGGAAAATTTAAAGAAATTACAAAGCATATAAAGCACAAAAATATCCAGCACATCTGAGTTCCACTATAACCTAAAATTACAGGGAATCCCTTTCTAATTATCTCATCTAGAGATGCTTTTAGACAAAACATCTGTTGTACAACCACTTTGCCAAATCCAGTGTGTTATTGGTTCAGAAATTACTGCTTTAGGCTGTTAAACTAAGTATTTCCATTGACTTCCATTTTTTAAAACCAAAATCCAGTAAGAAAAGAAATTTAGAATACGTCTGTATTTTATTTGGTAAGCCACCTTTGTTGGAAATAAGTCTTACAGTTGGAGGAAGCCGTATTACAGTTGGCATTAAAACTCATCATTTTAAGATACATGTATATATCTTAACATGTAGCTGCAGCATCCAAAACTTCACTTTACCTAATGTTAGACATTTATAAAGTAAACGAGTTAGTAATGAAATATCTTGTTTCCATCAAATATTATCAATAACTCAGCTAAATTTAGACTCAACACATGTTTATTACAATAGCAAAAACTACCGTTATATATTTTTTTCTTTGGTGTATGTAGTAAAATTGGAGAACTCTCTTTCACTTGTTTTCTCACCAGTATTTCTGTACCAGCTAAAAGTTGCTAGTTGAAAGCAGCATTGGTCATTAGGATATGTGACCTTCTGCATTAATAGAGCATAGACTGTTCATTTCTGTTATCAAAATTACTTCCATTAGTAAATGGATCAATATAGATCACCTTTCTAAACTGTTCCTGTATATACTATATATATTTTATTATATACAGTATAATTATATATTTTATTATTCTCATTTCACTTCTTTATCCTTACATTTCAGACAGACAATGGGACCAGTAGCCTGCCAGGAGAAAACAAGCTTCTAAAAAATGTTGAATGGCAAAATCAAGAACAAGCAGCGTTTTGTGATGCCATTGCAAAGTAAGCAGCAATTTAAGTCAAACTAAGTTACTATTGTTAATGGAAATGTAATGTCAGGAATGTGGTAGCCCCCTTTCAAGTAACAAATTTTATTACATGGCATAAACTTTCATAAAATGAGCTGTAGATCAAGAAAGCTCATGTCTTTTAATAAAATGTGTTTATTGTTGTTGTTGCCTTTATTGTCATTGTACATCATGTATACAATGAAATTGGTTTAGTTCTACTGGTGCAATCTAAAATGATTCCTACAAATTTCTGTTCTTTGTTACCATACTAACACAGCTGTATTCCTACAATGAATAGTAAGCTATGTGTGCCTTTTAAATAAATTATCAGTACTGATTTTATATACTGGTTACAGAAATCTTTCTTGCTGTTCATATTTTTAGGTTTTGAACATTTTTAACAATGAAGCTAGTCACAGCAAGTTAATTAAATGTGTTGGTTCACTTGGCACACTAAGCAAAGAGTAACATTGCATGATGTGGTCCTTTAGCACAACTAAATCTTTTGTTTACATATGTACAGCATAGGTTGGACATGGGTGGCCGAATCAAGGTTTGATGAATAATGTACAATTGTGTGAGTTTATACAATGTGCTATTTCTTTGCTTAAAAGAGCGGGCTGGGTTCAGAAGTTGTGAGTCCATTTGGCTGTGATGCAACCAAATGGAAAATAGCAGAAGACAGAATAATGGTGTATGAAAATCCTCCCATCCCCAACTATGGATTCATTATGTAAACGAATTTTCATCTTAAGCAAAAAAAAAGGGGTTAGAAAAAAACTGCAGTGTAGTAATCCAGTACTACAGAAGACAAAAATAGATTAATTACATATTTTTCAAGTCAATGGATATCCATGCAACTTCATTAAAAAGGGTCTATTCAATTAAATACAGTTCAAGTGTTGCAAGTCATGAAAAGGATAATTCTTTCATACATCAAAAGCACCTCAGAAACCACCAACAGCCTAACCCAACCCTTTGGCATCGTTATAGTGCACAAACCAACAAAATCCTTCCATACTAATGGTTAAAGATGCTGGCCTAGAAACCAGGAGTTCTAGTTCTGCCTTGGGCATGAAAGCCGGATGAGTGACTTTGGGCCAGTCACTCTTTCTCAGCCCATCACACCTTAAAGAGTTGTTGCTTTGGGAAAAATAGGAGCAGGAAAGTTCACCATCTTGAGTTACTTAAGTGGGATATAAATCTAACAAATTACAGGAGTCATTTAAATATAGTGAAAATTATTGTGTAAGACAAATGTTTAGAAAATTGCCAGAAACACATCCTGTCCAACCTTACATTGTGGAATGACTGGACAAGCTGATATATATTTTATATGACATTCAGCCATGTGAAAAAGTAAGTTAGATCCCATTGAAGTTTTATGATTATTTCAACAGTTATTCCATGTTCATTTCAACAATATTGATAAAAATAATTGAATGTAATGAATACATACCATTTAAATTTTGTAGTTCATTGTGTGGCTTAAATGTAAATAGTGCACATGGAAAAGGTAAGTATATTTATGGCTGCCTCAAATACCTAAATTCGAATCAGGTGCACCAGATTAGGTGGCAGTAAGTAGAGCATCATTAGAAAGGATCTTGAAGGAACCCGTCTTATTTAAACTGAATGCTTAGTTTGAGATGGTCTTCGCTGCTAAAGTGTGTCTTATCACTGTAAGATTGAAAGAGTTTTTGAAGCTCAGAAAAAAATACTGTAGACACTTTATAAGTCTGGGGAGGATTTAAAGAGAGGGTCAGTCATTCCACTACCTGGAAGATTATCTACAAATGGAAAATATTTCAAATAATTGCCAACTAGCTCAACTAGTCCAAGAGCAGAATGCAAATTGCTGGAATAAATCTCTGAGAACCCTAGAATTTTATCATATGAGCTATGATAACTCTTGTCACTAATGATGTCAAAAGTGTATGTGTCTACCATTAGAAAGAACCTGAAAAAATTAGATGGGAGGTGTGCCTGGAGGAAAGAAAGAACTTCAGGACTAGACTAGGCAGAGATCAGGACTTCTGGAACAAGTCCCGGCCAACAGTCTTTTCCAGATATTTCACAATTATAGATCTTTATCAGGCTTGGAGAGCCAGACCGATATCTTTCAGATGCCACACTGTATCAATCAATACTTGGCAAGAATGCAGGAACAGATCTTCACCCAAATGAACTAATTGTCTCCTGCAAAACCCCACTCCCTTTTTGCTCCTCTTTTATTTCCTATGGGACGGGCCATTCATCGTCCACCTGTGGCTTTACTCCCAAGTCGACCCTTGTTCCTTAGCTGTTCCCTTCTTCTGGCAGCTCCGCGCATGCACACACTGGGAACAGGGTCCAGCTGTTCTTCTGCCTCACTGATGTCTGGCTCCAAAGGCAGCCGATAGCTGTCAGATGGCCCTGACCCCATCTCTGCCTCTGACATAGAGCACTCATCAGAGCCTTCCCCAGACTCCAGGACTGGCCCATGTTCCTCCCCAACCTCCTCACTGTCCGAATCTGCTGCCAGCTCTGCTGGCCACTGGCAGGCCACAACAAAAAAGAGAACATTTCACCAGAAAACCTGATACCAAAGGATGGTAGTGGAAATGTTTCAGTTTGGGGCTGCTTTGCTGAATCTGGGACCGGGAAGCTCACCAACACAGAATTTACTATGAGAGGGTGCCTCAGGATAATAATCTTTCTTTCCTTTATGAATCTTTCTATCCTTTTCAAAGTTGTTCCTTTTTTGAACAGCCATTCAACATTCTTGCCACTAAGCAAAGAGTTATCAATTGCTAATTGAAGGGAACAGATGATTTTATCTCTCCCAATTTTCTTTTTCTTTTTTAAAAAAATCGTCCTTTTGCAAACCTTGTGCTTCCTTCTAGCCTGCTGACATTTCCTCATTTGCATGAATAGCATTTGTTTGGTTACACAAGTATATAGGAAGGAAGGAGGTAGAAAAAAGTGACTAGGAAAATCTGTAGCTTATTTCAGAATGACTAGGTTTACACAAATCAGTTTAAAAACTATTTTAAAAGATGAAATTGATGGATGATTTAAGATGATCAAAATATTAAATCTGTCAAGGTATGTTGTTTAACAGAATAGAGAGGGGATTAAATAAATAATTTAAAGAAAAATAGATAGCTATACACAGGTAGTCCTCGACTTATGACCACAATTGAGCCAACATTTCTGTTGTTAAGTGAGACATTTGTTAAGTGAGTTATGCCCCATTTTACAACCCCATTTACCTCAGGTGTTAAGTGAATCACTGCAGTTGATAAGTTAGTAGCTTGGTTGTTAAGTGAATGTGGCTTCCCCATTGACTTTGTTTGTCAGAAGGTCGCAAAAGGGGATCACATGACCTTGGGACATAAAATGAACCAGTTGCCAAGCATCTGAATTTTGATCATTTGATCATGAGGATGCTGCAAAGGTCGTAATTGTGAAAAACAGTCATAAGTCACTTTTGTTTCAGTGCCATTGTAACTTTGAACAGTCACTAAATGAACTGTTGTAAGTCGAGGACTATCTGTAAATAAGGATTTTTAATTCAGAAACTCCATTGATTTCAACGGGAATCCTGCTTAATCATGCTTCAATTTGATGCACTTTGTGTTGGTTTATGTTCTTGTTTGTTATTTCAAGGATCATTGTAACTCCATTTATAAACATACTGTTTACAGATTAAGGACCAAGTTTCCTCATACCAAGCATGATACAAACTTGGGTTTCGTGTTGAGTCCAGTCATGTTGCAAAGAAATGTAAGTGGAGAGAACTCCAGCATCAAGATTTCAATAGAAATTGGGGGTTTTCAACAACCAGTGACATTCACATGTGATGGTAAGTGCACTTTTATTTTAATAGATACATTTCAGTAGATTGAAAGATTGTCAAAATAATGTTGGTAATTCAATTATACCCTGTGAATCTTTGACTCACAGCCACAATTTTGGTTATAAGTCATTGCAGCTGTTAATATGGTCACCACGTGAGTAGACTCAACTTTACAACTACATCATGGTTTTCCTAGGCAAGGTCATTGATCATGTGGGTTGTTAAGTGGAAAGCAGGGGTGCCTCACATTGGGTGAGTCCCTGGGAATCCTAGAGCAGGCCACATGCAAATTATAGGGGTTTTCAGTGTGCATGGGTACAGGGAGACAACAGGGCAGGGAAAAAACTTGCCTTAGCTTGGCAACATAGCAAAAAGGCATCACATTTTTTTGCCAGGAAATGCAAAAAAATGCTAAAAGCAGCCATTCAACTTCAGAGTCTTAAAATGCCCCTTTTCCTATGCTCCTGGCTAAGGTTGGAGTGCTGAGGCTGGCTTTGTAGTGAAAAACAGAAAAAGCGGCCTTTACTTTTCCAAGGCTCTGGAAAGAAAGCACGTCTCTCCCAGGACTGCGCAGGACACCTGCAGTTCCAAAAGGAAACATTTGGCTGCCTTTAGTGCTTTCTTTTTTCCTTCTTGCAAAAGGCCAGGCAGGGCATGCCTCATAAGCTTCATGGTTTTAAGACAAGGGTCTTCAAACTTGGTAAGTTTAAGGCTTGTGGACTTCAACTCCCAAAATTCCTGAGTTAACATGACTGGAGGAGGAATTCTGGGAGTTGAAGTCCACAAGCCTTAAAGCTGTCAAGTTTGAAGACCCCTGTTTTAAGAAGTTTCAGCTTGATTTTCATGGGTTATCAAACACACATTCCTAGAGATCAGCTTTAAAGGAGCCGTTTCCATTGGAACTAATATTAAAAATGTGTGGACTTTTACCTGTATTTTTAATTCTATCCATTATGTTTGCAACATATGTTTTGTTTTCCTACGTTGTTTTTCCAAGTCTGATGTAGACACAGAGCATTAAATATGCTCTTTGATTACAACTGAATTGATTTTTGAGAATAAATTGCTGTTAATTTTTTATTCACAAATTGCTAACTATAATACTCCAAAAACCGTTTGGGTTGCATTGAGTTAATAGCTCCATGTTTTTTGTATTTTACAAAACTGCCTTCAGTTCATTGTTTTTGTTACCTTCTGTGTTTGTTTTTCTCTGAACAGTGAGTTCTCCAGTTGAACTTATAATAATGCAGGCTCTTTGCTGGGTGCATGATGACTTGAATGATGTAGATATTGGCAGTTATATTTTAAAAGTTTGTGGACAAGAAGAAGTTTTACAGAAGTAAGTTTTGCTTTGGTTACATCCTGATTTCTAGTAAACTATAGTGATCGCAAATTTGATTGTTACTACTGATAATTGGAAAATGCGTAAGTAATTTAGCAATAAGAATTAAAATAGGTGTTATCATTGAATTTGGAACTCTATTCATTTAAGATATGGCATATTGTACACTTGATTTTATTAATCATGCTTTTTCTTATCTGTTTAAATTTCAGATTTATAATGTCATACTAGCATTGTCAAACTTAACTATTCTTAGAAAAAATATGCGGTCATGGAATACATTCAATTGTCTAATGCAGAAACCTGTAATATTTGAAAATGGCATCTAATTGTAAAAGCATATGTCCTGTCAGTTACTTACTTTTAAAGTTAATATAGTTTTGGCCTATTGCAGGGTCTGGGTTATCTCTTAATCTGGAGTTTTATTAAGTGATTCTGCGAACTTCATGTTTAGAATACATGCTATACAGTAATGGGGCAATATTACATCAGAACAAGACAAAGATTGGAACATGAATTCTGTGTTCTAATTAAATATGCCAAAATAATAGTGTCTTAAATATGTCTAGAGTTATTTTATTTGAGAAATGTATTTGATCAGAGTGTTTCTGATACTTTAGAAGACCAGAAGACTAGCATCCTAATTATTTACTATTAATATCATAGTAAGCATTTAGAATAATCTGTGTAAGCTTTTCCAGCCATGATTGCTGTTGGCCCATTTCTAGTTCTGCTAATCAAGAGAGAGAGAGAGAGAGAGAGAGAGAGAGAGAGAGAGACTGGCCCAAAGTCACCCAACTGGTTTTCATGGCTAACGCAGGACTTGAACTCATGTTTGTTGAAAATCTTATCGATAATTTGAAATAGCAAATGATCACAGCATTTGTTGTTTTCACAGCAAGCATTGTGTTGGAAGCCATGAGTATATTCAAAACTGCAGAAAGTGGGACACAGAGATTATTCTACAATTATTAACTAATAATATTATTTGCAGAGATCTCGCACGAACAGTAAGTACAAAGGAAACTCGCTTATCAAAAACATCATTTATTATTTTATATGTATGGCATATTCCTTGTTTTATTGTATTGTGAACTCTGTTTTGTAACCATGACTCGCAAGTAGCTAGAATTATGAGTTATCTCTGGTCTATTTTCTTCCTCTCTCTCTTATGCAGCTCATCAAGTAATTCAAGAGCAGCCAGAAAGTCTCTTTCTGGTGCTAGTTCTTTCAGTAGAAATAGTTTCCGTGATTAGAACTGTAAAAATTGTAAACCATCTGCATTACAAATATAGGTTAATTGAATTATTATGTGCCATCAAATCGATGTCAACTATTAGCAACCAATTAGATTTTTACCATGACAGTCACGAACCTGGCCCTTCAGATCTTTGAGCAGCTCACCCATTGCCACTGTGATTCCATCTATCTTGCTGTTGGTCATCCTCTTTTTCTCTTTCTTTCCTCCTTGCCTGGCTTTAGAGCTTTCACCAGAGAACTAGATTTTCACAAGATGATACATCCTAAGATCTCCACCCTTGATACTAGCCTTAGAAAGAAAAAAAACCTTTCAAATTGAGCTCAGATCCTGGTGTCTAGTGTATGAATTCGTATAGTTGTCCTTGGGGTAACAAGACATAGGTGGTTTACCACTGCGTTCTGAAAATGATTCCACCTCCCAGTATAGACTATATTCCTGTGATTTCCTGGTGGTCCTTTAAAATTAACCATGCTTATTCTGTTCTTTAAAGATCAGCCAATATATTTCTTCTCCAGTATGCTAGAAATTGGCCCTAATGACATATTGAACTGACTAAATAGTAAGGATTCCTGAATTGTGATATTCCACTTCTAGATACTGTTTGGAGAATTACCTGGCAGTTTAAAGGCTAGGATTGAGAACAGCAAGCATTACTACAGGTGAAAACACAAATGCAGGAAGCATGAAGTTTTTCAATTGTGGGTTGTTATTTTTTTAAAGTCTAAGAAATTCAGTAATGAAACTAAAAATGAATACACCTGTGAAACAAATTACGGTTACACATAAGTTGGTTATAAAAATTGATAATTCATCCTGAGTTAACCTAGTTAAATTGGAGAATGCTACCAAATATTTCTTGTTTATGAACTTAACAGCCAGTCACTTTTTAGTAGAGAAATTGAAAGCAGACATTTCTTACAGTTTTGTATTTAAGGAGGTAGCAAAACATGCTAATTTTCTCATCTTCAGAACACTTAGAATAAAACTGGCTACCCATCTTTAGATTATTCTTACAGGTCAAGGGAGAATATTGATAAGTTTTGCAAATTGCTTATACATTTTCTATTATTAGGTAGATGATGATGGGACAACAATAGATTTGACAAAACATCTCTGCCATGTAGAAAAGCTTTTCAGAGAGACCATTCACAGGTAACAACTTTGTCATAATATTATTTGTTTCAGTTTTGGTGCTAGCCTACTCCAATGTCTGGGAGAACAGCCAGTTTGTTAGGACCTTCTGGAATGTCATCAGGATGGGAGCCATATAGATCTCAGAGGGGAATCTCATTCCAGGGACACTCAAACATTACATTTTGTAATCAAGCATGTGTTATGTTGGTGCCTTTTATTTATTTTACAAAGCTTATACTAATAGTATGTCACAAGTAATAGGATTATTGTCATTGGTTCCAGCCACTCTCTTGAAGAACTATTAGAAGCTTATCACAATCAAGTTGACATACTGCTTAAAAATAAGGTAAACATTATCATTCAAATTGTCTCCTATTATGGTTATGCAAAGAAGCACTTGGCAATGCATATTGGTGTGAGTGACATACTCCTTGAACTCTTGAAATAGCTACATCCTCTGGAAGGCTCTGATTGCTATAAAGGCTTTCTGATTGTCAAGAAGATCTGAGCCTCTTGGAAAATTCAGCTCATTGAGGAGAGGTGATTCCACCCATCCACCCACCCTGCATCAATGTATGTTGCAAGACACCCTTATGAATGATTCACAAAGGCTACTTCCAGTACATTTCATGCTTTACTGATCATGCATTTATAATTATAATTATATGTATGTATGTATGTATGTATTTATATTGTACCATTAGCTGTTTGTGATTTGTGATTTGCTAGATGTTATTGCTCAAATATGAATTTTTTTCCTAAGCCTCACTTTCCAATCTACTTTAAGCTTCATACATTACTTTTTGTCCGTTGAAACATAGTAGTTCCCTAAGCCAGCAGTCCCCAACCTTTGCAGCTTGGCGGCCTGGCTGGGTGCAAGTTGAACTGCACACACATGCATGTATGCATTGGCCTGCTGCTTGTGTGAGTTGAGCTGCATGTGTGCGAGAGAGAATTTAGCTGCGCGCATGTGTGCCCGATTCCAAATAGGCCACGGCCCAGGGTTTGGGGACCCCTGCCCTGAACCATACTTTAGCTTATTCATGTCACCAGTACACCATTTTCATCTGGTAAGAAGGAGTGTTACTACAGTGAAGTGAGACAAGTGGATATTGACAACATCTACGATATACCAAAATTTAAATGAATTCACTCTTTCTCCCATGATATGATGTATGATATTTCCTGTGCCACTGTTTGCCACACACAGGTTCAGAACATTATAGAACCATCCCTGCACTGAAAAAATAATCTTCTATGTAGATTATTGTATACACAATACTGTTCTGTGAACTTGTCATCAACTTCTTTGGTGTCAGTATAATATACTTTAGAGTTAGGTGGCAGCCAGTGGAAGAAGGGATGCAACTAAATTAAAAATATTTAAATGGACTCATATATAATGCCTGCTTTATTCTCTAACATATTATTCTCTAACATATGCCCAAAACATCTAGTATTTGCCAATGAAATGGCATCTGTCAGTGGAAGAGATTTCCTTTCCCTGCATATTCCTGTAAATCAAGAGGTATATATATCCTCCAATTGTGAGAGTATTTATGGGAGGAATAGAAGGGGATGTTCTGTTGGTTTAATGGAAATGTAGTTGAGAAGTGTTGGGTTTTAATATACCCTGTTTATTTTTTTCTCTCTCATCAGAATCGGTTTAAAGCAGTGGAACCAGTCATCAAAGCTGTCAGAAAAATTTGCTATTCATTAGATGGGGTAGAGACTCCAGCAATTACTGCAGCTGTAAAGAATCTAAGAAGAAAAGTTAACCTTCCAGGGAACAAGAGCCCTGAGGTAATTAGTTAAATCCTGCAATTTTCTGCTATATCCCACTTTTACGGTGGGGCATATACTGATTCACCCTATTGTCTACACCAGAGGTGTCAAACTCACATTGTTATGGTGGCGTCATGTGCCATATCGGGGCTTTTTTCCCCTTTGCTAAACTTGGGGGGGGGGGAGCATGTGACACATCCAGTCTGCGGATCGTGAGTTTGACACCCCTGTTCTACACCATGTTAATTATTTTTAAGCAAGTTGATCTAGTGAGTCTGAAATTTTTTTTATTCTGATTGCTGACAGACAAACTTTGCAATGGTGATGGTATAAACATCACCTGATTCAAGCCACTCTTTGCTTCTATACAGGTAGTCCTCAACTTACAACAGTTCATTTAGTGACCATTCAAAGTTACAATGGCACTGAAAAAAGTGACATAACCATTCTTCAGTTATGACCTTTGAAGCATCCCCGTGATCATGTGATCAGAATTCAGATGCTTGACAACTGATTCATACTTATGACCATTGCTGTGTTTCAAGGTTATATAATCACTTTCTACAACCTTCTGATGAGCAAAGTCAATTGGAAAATCCAATTCACTTAACAACCAGGTTACTAACTTATCAACTGCAGTGATTCACTTAACAACTGTGACAAAGGTCATAAAATGGGGCAAAGCTTACTTAATAAATGTCCCAACAACAGAAATTTTGGGCTCAATTGTGGTCATAACTTGAGGACTACTTGTAGTACAAACAAGAAGTACAAAAGATCTTGTGGCATGAATATCTTAGTATTAAGCAGAAATATTAATAACAATTCAACAAATGGTTTTTCCCAATTTGGAGAGATTGATAACTTTTTTCATATCTCACTGGACAGGGGTCTATAATATCCTCTGATGACACTAGCAAGAATCCAATTGGTAAGTACAAATTAAATATCTTTGTTCAATCTTTTAAAGGGTATTCTGATCATTACCTTCTTAACATTAAAAAACAATTATCTAGGTTCTTTGCAATCTGAAAATCCTCTTCAAATGAGCATAGATCAGCTGACCTCTGCAGTCCATGCTCTTCTTCAACTCCACTTGAACTCATACCACAGTCCTTCATTAAGCACTCCAAGGACTACGAAAAGCACTAAAGAAGCATGGACTGCCACAGAGCATCTCCAGTTCACCATTTTTGCTGCTCATGGAATTCCTAATAACTGGGTTTCAGTGTGAGTATTACACTAAACTGTACCTTTACCCTGAATGTTATATTCATTTTTATCGACTACATTTTGCTCTGTTTTTAGCTATGAAAAATATTATCTGGTTTGCTCTTTGACCCATAATGGAAAAGATCTCTTCAAACCAGTCCAGTCCAAGAAGGTTGGCACATACAAGAAGTTCTTCTATTTGATTAAATGGGATGAATTGTAAGTGTCTTTTTTTTAGTTTACTTTCTTTATGTAAATGTCTGTCACACTCCTTTAAACTGCTAATTAATTTTCAAAAATCCCATTAACTTTGCAGCTAGTAAAAAGACCTTTCAACATAATTTGAAAGTACAGGCTAGGGAGTGACTGGGAGAAGTGCTCATTGTTCTGTTATTCAAGTGTGTGTCTGAGGAAGACAACAGTGGAATCCCACTCATGACACATAGTTATTCAAAACCTCAGTATGGCTGCTTCAAGCTCCTCTCAATATCTATGGAGTTTGTCCTACATGGTTAAAAAAAATAATTCTGCTTATAATGGCATACCTAAAAGACATCTGAAAGCCTTGGAGCAATCATGTTGGGTTTTTGCGGGTCTACAGTTTATTAAAGGAATATATTTAACACTCACTGATGGTTTTGCACAAGCCTAGGAATTAGAAGGAACCATTTGTAGAATTAAATGTTTCACACATAAACAAAATGAATTTGTCAAATATAGCAAATATAAAACTTGTCGGCTAGGTTCTCAAATCGAGTTGGTTTGAAACCAGATGATCTGTTCTATATCTTATGTGTGGAACCAACTATTTTAAGAAAAAATATATTTTAATTAGCCATTATTTGCATAAAAATCTTATGTCAATTATGTGTAATATTTGAGATCAAATGTTTTTTTAGATATTGATGAAATTATTTTATACAATGGTTTCAAATGACATGAGATAACATTAATGAGATTTGGCAGGCATTGAACATATTAACTAATTATTTTTTCTAAAATGTAATCAACAACCCACTTCTATTATTTTACAGAATAATTTTTCCCATCCAAATTTCTCAGTTGCCATTAGAGTCCATCCTATGCCTTACTCTTTTTGGTATTTTAAATCAAAATGGTGGTAATTCACCGGATTCAAATAAGCAGAGAAAAGGCCCAGAGATGTTGGGTCAGGTTTCGTTACCGCTCTTTGACTTTGAACGGTAAGTATTTGAAGCAAACAATAAAATGCTAGAGAGCTTCTTTAATCTTCATTTTGCTGTTCAGAAGAGTGGTTTGAAGCTTCAGCCTTGTTGGATCTTTAGACATCATTTTAGATTTAGGTCTTTTGAGAATAAGAACCTGTCTTGCCAGTTCTTTGAGAAGTGCAAGCATGTAGGTGTTATTATACAGTTTGTCAGGTAGAAGTTATTAACTCTTGCCCATACAACCACCACCATCACAACTTGTCTTAATGTACACTCTTGATCTGTACAACTAAAATGAAATTGTGTTTAACTGTAGGTTTCAGAGCTCTTTTTAAGCTATAATACACTGGATATTTGGGGGGGAAACTGTATATAAATATAGCCTTTAAGTAAGCATTTGAAAACAGCACACACAAAAAGATTGTATAGTCTAATGTTGTCTTTTTCTGTTTTGTATTAATATCCCTACCATGTGGATTAGGAATTTCAAGTATTTTGGATTGCCTTGATGTAAAATTTTCTACAAAAAGAGATTGTAGAAAGTTATTAAATTATATTCAGATTTAATGCACTGGCAATTATACATGAGGAATTAGTGGTATTCCTGAGATGATAATTTTTTTGTTTTCTAAAATGTATTGTCTCTTGAAATGTCATAAAATTAAATTAAATTATATATTCTATACTTTTAGAATGTTAACATGTGGGACAAAACTTTTACATCTTTGGATACCTCCTCAAAACTTAAATACTGTCTCTGGAGTAGCCCATAAAAAAGGAAACCTAATGGAAAGGATAATGTTGCAGGTAATACTGTTTCTTCAATGTTTTAAAAGAAGCATTTATATTCTATTTATAGTGGTGAATTGTAATATGCTCTGTTTTCCAGTAGTAATAGAAATAGGTCCCATTTCTATTTGGTCTTTCAAATCATCCACAAAATAGTATATGAAAATAAAATTGTTTTTATTTTACTAGGATTATTCAACAAGCTATTTCAAGCATTTTGAAGTTTCCAGGATGCTCAAATAGGCCAATTTAAACACAGAATAGTAATTTTGCACTTGAGAGTAGACGTTTTATAAAGGTTCATATCTGAAACTTTTAAGTATTTTTTTTCACATGCAAAGCTGATTGCACAGTTAATAAGATAAATTAGAATCATTTCCATATTCCTGAACATATTACATTTCAATCCTGAATGCCTCTCTGGCAAAACATTGTTTGGGGATTTTATCATATTTTTATTGGATTGTTCTTTTATCCTGGGGTATTGGTATAATGCAGAGATATGTACTTATTATTTGTAAATGGTTGCATGGGCATTCAAAAGTTTCAGCCAGTGGTTCCTCCCAAGAATATTGAGAGATGCACTTCTCATTTGTGGATTAATAAGAGTCCAGTGTTAACTGGAAACAGGCAATGTTGATTACCTATTGTAAACAATAGTGACTAATTTGTGATTTGTGGCTCTCAGAAATAGTATCTAAGCATGTATAAGTATTAAGTGCTTAGCATGCCAAGTCAGAAACAAATGATTTGGAAACTGCAGCTTTCTGCTCACTTTTGAGAAGAAGCAGTGTCCAGATACAAAGCCCCAGGGGAGTAATGTTGCGGTAAAGTAAACTTAGAAGCAGTTTTGAGTATTAATTTACTGCTCTTTCCATTTTTAAATGGTATCACTTTGATATGGTAAACGAAATAGCAAGCACTTGAGTTTCTACCATCAATGCCTACCTCATATACAGTACATCTACTGTATTCATTATATGTGACAAACTTTCAGGTACTATAAATGTCTCCCAGATATTATTTTCCTATGATGTACTTTATTGTGTATCTAGACAATGATGCTCTGTTGGACCATTATTTTAGCGGTATTTCCTTACCAGATTCCGCCAATGTCTTTAACAGTCACAGAGCTTCTAATATACTGCCTTCACTAGGAAAGTTGGGATGAAAATAACCCTTGCTGAACTGTATAGTATAGTCTAACATCAGCTTAGGAAACATTTATGGCATTTTGTATTTTGTCATAAACTGTTTAGCACATATTGAACTATATAGCACAGTCAAACATCAGCATAGGAAACATTTTGTATTATGTCATAAATTGCTTTATGATAAAGTTTATGTCATAAAATGTTTTATAAAATTTGCCATGGGAGTCATGGGCTCCAGTTTTTGGATGCATTTTATAAGTGAGCCCATTTGAAGTACCTTCATTCAAAATGTTTTGTCCTATGGTTCACTGTTTTGCCCAGTTAAAGATTGCAGGAATCAGTTTTTAATAGCATATAGACAGTAGGGAAGGAAAAGAAACAAGGTGAAAGAGATTGAATTTTAAGTGGGAAAAACTGTGAAGTGCCAGTAGAGCTTTCTATTTTGTAATTTATTGTTTTATTATTTTAATATTTCAGGTTGACTTTCCTTCTTTACCATTTGACATTATATACAAAATTCCTGAGGCTGCAAACAGTTCCACATGTAATTCTATAGAAACATTGGAAAAAGATTCAAGGGAGCGTCTTCTTTCCATTATTTCCAAAGAGGGTACATATGGGTATGTTCTCTTGGTTACTTCAAATCTAACATTTTATATGCAGATTATTAGATATGGTCATTTCCCAGTATTTATTTCTGCTGTGTATATAACAATTTTTGACAAGATTCCAAAGAATATTGGGAACTACATATGACCAGTGTACATCATTTATTTATTTTCAAAATATAGTCCAACTGTTACTCAGAAGGGGATGTTGAATAATTGAAATCTTGAGAACTATCATATAATTTTTTTTTTAAAAAGACATTTATAAAAATTTGAAGTATACTCAGACTATTGACTTTTAATCAGAGGTTAAAAGGTTGTCCTTGACTTACAATCAGTCGCTTAGCAACTGTTGAAAGTTAAGATGAATCTCCCCAAAAATGTATGACCTGGTATGGCAGCAACCCTTACCCACCCCACAGTCACAAGACTGCATTTTGGGCAGCCAGCTCACATTTACAGGCGTTTGCAGCATTCCACAGTCACATGACCACAGTTTACGATGGTTTTTCTGGAAACCAGTGTTTACTTCCAGTTTCCAGCAAAAAACAGCAAACAGTGGGTTTTCTTAACAACTGCAGTATTTGCTTTATAACTGCAGCATTTGTGTTTATGCCACCAAAAAAAAGGCTCAGTTATGGCCATAAACCAAGGACTATTCTTAGTGTAGTACACTCACAGTATACAGTAGTACTCATGGTTTTGCATTCCATTAGTGTCAGAGGCTGAGAATTTCCTGTTGACAGAGAAAGAGCTGAGGAGGATAATGAGTTGGGGGAAGTCAAAAATAAGGCTGCAGATGAAACATATGGAAAAGAAAGGAATGGATAAGGTTGCCCTTATATTCAAAGTTGCTTATGAATGCAAGGTTGACTCTAATAGCCAATGTACAGTTCAACTAAAATAGCTTTAACCTGATCAAAATGCTTGGTACCCATTACCAGGCTAATTCATGACAGTTTTGTTGCATCACGATGATCCAGCATTTCTTTTGTAAAGAAGTTATTAAAACATGAGTCACAATACCACTTGAAGTTTTCAATTCCTCTTTTAATCAACTCTGAATTTTTGAAATTGAACTTCTTGGTTTGAAGATCTAATGGAATAAATGAAAGGAGAGCAGGATGAATGATGACACTTATTGTAGCTGTAATATTAATATTTGGATTGATTTTGCCTCAGAAAGAATAGTTATACCCAGGATTTGTTTTAAGGCTTCTAAGTGTTAGTGATTATAATGGCAATGTAATGAATTAATAAATATGTTTGGATTATCTTTTATAGATTATCTAGGAAAGATAAGGCATTTTTATGGGAGAAGCGACATTATTGTTACACACATGCAGGCAGCCTGCCTAAGATACTGGCTAGCGCTCCAAACTGGGATTTGACCAATCTTCCTGAAATATATTTGTTACTTCAACAGTGGCCTCCTTTACCTCCACTTACTGCATTAGAATTGCTGAATGCAAAGTAAGTTAGATACATTTATTTCAGATTCTAATATGTTTTGAAAAATATTATAGATTATGAGCTCTTAAACATTTCTAGATTATTTCTAAGTAAACAGCCTCTGTAAATAAAAGCCACATTACAAGTTTCACAGCATTTTGCCATGTGGATGTTGTTGATAGATCACAAATTATCTTGTATATCTTACCTTTCTAAATTGGGTTATTTGCTAAGCTGAAACTGTAACATTATGTTAACATTTGTATATAGTTACATCAGAATTTAAGGTTAAGTATTTGATTTTAGTAAACAAGTATCTTTTCTGATTTAGTCTACTGACATGAAAAATGGCCCTTATTCTACTCCTTATAAACATTCAATGGTTTATGCATTATGATTTAATGCATAAAACCTTTTTTGTATAGGCTAAAACTTTATTTCTAATGTTTTCCATTAAAAGTTTTCCAAATATTCTTGGAACAGGTATTCTTGGCAAACTTAAATCAAGTATGATTTCAACTAATCTTCTGGTTTATAGTTTTGCAGATCAAGAAGTAAGAACAAAAGCTGTACAGTGGATTGAGGCAATAAACGATGATGAACTTGCTGACATTCTTCCCCAGTTTGTTCAGGTCAGAAAAATACCACATTAAACATACTGAAATAGGGAAAACAGCATTTGTAACTACACAGAAGTTAATCAGAAACCACAATTAATTTATGGAAGTAACATTAGGAATTTTGGTATTAAGTCTAATAAATGAGATACAATATAAAATACTATTTTAATTGAACATTTACAGCATAAAACAATTGAGCATTTACAGCATAAAACAAACCACTCTGCTTATTCTATAACAGCATCCTTTTCTGTTTCCCAGTTATTTCCATGCAATTTCTGTGGCATATTTGGCACCCTAAAGTTAAACAACCTGGGTGAAATTTATTTGCATTTGTTTATATTGAGTCTAATAAATGAGGGTAATTATGGTCAGCACCAAGATATCAAGGCAAATGGTGTCTGTAAAACCTCAGAATTAAATAATCAAAAAGAAAAGGAAATGACCAAAGTCTCATGCAGATTATCTCTGAATCTTAATGGGATTTTGTGGTTGACTTGACCTGTTGTGAAATGTTCTCATAAGATTTCTCTGGGTATGTGGGGTGGGGGGGGGGGGTGTGTTATTAGAGTTTGAAGCCTGAAAAGATTATCAGCCCATGGTATATGATTGAAGAATTTGTGTGAGGAAGAAAATAGAGACCAATGACTGAAGGAGCAAGTGTAGAAAATTCAGGAGAAATAATTGAAAAAGATATAATAAAATAAAGTTTGTTGGTTCACATATAAATTAAATTATGTAAATTATTGTGAGCCTGCCTGAATGTTAGAATTATCATTTAAGACCTTTCTTAATGTTTCCTTTTTCATCTCAAAGGTCTCTTCATTTATAAGGATAAGAGATGGTTTATATTATGTTACAGTCTTGACTGTATTCCAATTATTTATAAAAATAAAAACTATGGGATATCAATATAAAAATAAAATGTAATTTCAATGCTGCTGACATATTTTTTTACTGTTTATCATGTCACTTCAGAACCATTTTGAATATGCTCCCTCTAAAAATAATTTTATATTTTGTTTGTGTATTGCTATTTAATAAGGTAATAGTTATTCAAAGGCTGTGAGTAAAAAAATATCCCAAAATTTGAAGAGACCTTCTATGTGAATTGATAAGGAGATGCAAAAGAAAAGGAAGTGTAAATATTATCTTTCTTACATCCAAGTGTTTTAGATGGACTATGCTTCCTAAGAACATAGGCCAGCAGAATGGAATAAATAGATAAATTGATTGATTGATTGAGTCTGAATGGTAAGTTTAAACAGTGCTGAATAGTTTCATATTTTAAAGAGCATAATTTTGGGAAGTTCATATAATTGGAAAACTGTTGATGCGGAAAACCACTTATGCTAAGTTGCCTTTAAATCTAGACTATAATTCTGTACAAAACTTAACCTTTTGTGTATGTTTAGGCATTAAAATATGAAACTTATCTGGACAACTCTTTAGTCAGATTCCTCTTGGCCCGTGCATTAGGAAATATTCGAATAGCACACTACCTATATTGGTAAGAAGATTTATATTCTTTTTATCATCTTGCAACAATGTTTATATTTTCAAGGAAAAGTAAAAAGCTGATGTGAGAATTTTAAAAATGAGGAATATTCATAAATCTTTATAGGCCAGAAAAAAATGTACGCTGTTGCTGATAGAAATTAATTAGGTGCTGTAAAAAAGCTATTGTATTTTTTCCTGAAGTTCTGGATTGCTTTCTTGTGTTCCAAAGCATTATTACCACATCTTGCATTAGTGTCTCTCTAAAGCTGAATTCAGATAATGTGTTTGTGTCAAGCAAGATTATGATTTACATAGGGACAAAAAAATTATTTAACTGATTTAACTTTACATAAATATAATACAATGCGGTGGAAGGTGCATAAATCAATGAAAATAAGAGAATGGTTTCAGATGCTACTGTCCTCTCTCCACACATTCTCTGTTGATCCATAATATGAATCTTCTCTTGAAACTGAACATTTACTTTGTTTTATTTTATGTACATATTACTTATTTTAAACAACAAAATAAAATCAGTGTACAGTAAAATGCATAAATTAAAACAATTCACTCTTAAGACCATTTCCTGGATAATAGAAAAAAAATCAAAGTCAGAGTGCAATCTGCTATGTGTGCTGACCAGTGACATGTTAAGGAATCTGAAGTGTTAAGGCAGTTCTGGGTTTGGATAGAAAGGAAAATACTTTACATATGTCCCTACTTTTGGGGTATGTGCACATGCAAAATATTCATGTCTTCTTGGGACTTCTAAATGTGAGGGCTACATTCATTGAGGCGTACTAAGTCAAAGATTATATCAGTCCTTTGTCTCCTTCCACTCTCTGGGTCATAGATCAACCAGCCAGTTAAGCACGTGGTTTTGGCTGTATTCTGCTGTTTTGTAGCACTTTAAATCCAACTTATTGCAGAGGCCCAGTGTGCTGGTGTTGAACTGGGGAAGAACAGATCCAGCTTCCTGTCTACCATCAGCCACAGGCATCTACTGGGTGACTTTGGGCCAGTTTTTATCTTTCTCAGCTGAACCTACCTCATTGGGTTGCTGTTGTGGAGACAAATAGAAGGGGGACACATTATATATCCTGCCTTGAGCACTTATACAAAATATGGCTCAAATAAGCATGTGTGAAGGAAACCCAATCTAATGTTATGTAATATTTTAGGTTACTAAAGGATACCTTGCATGATACCAAACATGGAATAAGGTATGAGCATATTCTTGGTGCCTTCCTTTCCATCTGTGGCAAAAGTCTGAGAGAAGAGCTGGAAAGACAGTCAAGACTTGTGCAGATCTTAGGAATGGTTGCAGAAAAAGTCAAGCAGACGAGTGGATCAGCCAGACAGGTTGGTGAAGTAATCAAGTTAGGTGTAAATGTGAATGAAAGCACTGTTACATTTATTAATGATATGGTCGTATTTCATACGTAAAATCAGCCAGAGTTGAGGTTGTTAGGTTACTTTTTCATCTCTTTTACAAAATTCTGAGCCTTGTAACATGGACTGAAATATACAACTACTGCTGCTTCACACCCCAGATTATGTTATAAAAGAACACTGATGTAACTTAATGCTTTATTCATAATGAAAACATTTCTGCCAATATTATTTAATGAAGCTTAACTTTGAATTGGTTGTTAACAGATGGTTCTGCAAAGTGGAATGGAACGTGTCCAGTCTTTTTTCTTGAAAAACAAATGTCGCTTGCCTCTCAGCCCCAGTCTTGTAGCTAAAGAATTGAATGTGAAGGTATGAGCTGTCTGACGATATTCATTGGTTCCTCTATATTCCTCTCATCCTTTCCCATTTCTGCCTACTTACCTTTTGGGTCTGTAAATGTTAGGAGATTGATGTTCTCTATTTTGTGATCTGCAAACTGGTCAGGGGAAGTGAGGACAGAAAATACATATAACCACAGAATTCTGGCCTCTAGTTTTGACTACTCTGTAAGAATAACTATAAACTACACTATGCTGTCATACATAGATGAAATCGTGTCCTGCAGAGAGGCTTGCTCAGAGCTAGACATACTGTAAGAGACAGAACAGTCTTCTTAAAGGTGCAGTACATTTCAAAAGGCCCAAAGCATTTTTAAATAAACCAATTTTGTTTCCAGCCTTGCAAAATGCTCACAGCAACAACTGTTTCTTCAAAAGTCTCATATAGCAATATATCTCACTTCCTATGATCTTTCCTCCTCAGGTCAGACCCAATATATATTTCTTTATTTCCTCTTAAAACTCTCTCCCAGCCATGTCACTGGGCACATCACTGGGTAATTTCCTCCTTGGTGAAACTGGCTGCCTCTGCATTTCCACAGTGTTGGAGTTGCCAGTCATTACTTCTGAATCAGTTGCACTTACCAAGTTGTGTCATTCTCCTTGTTAGTTGCAGGAAGTGGAATCCCAGCTGGGCAAAGGCCTGCAGAAAGAAAAGCAACTGCATTTTTATTTTTACCTCTCCTTTACTCACAAGTAGCCATCTGTCTTCCTTATTTAAAACTTTGTTTCTTATTCCCTTTATCCCCTCAGGTTCTCCCTTTCTAAGCTGACCTTTTTCCTAGCTGTGCCTCCTATGTTCGTCTTCCCTCCCTCACCCACATATTTATTGTTTGCTTACTCCTCATGGCAAACTTTTGCCAATTTGTGCAACTTGGTTTTTTTTTAATTTCTCAACTGGTTGCAACAAGCTAGGTTTGTATTATCTTTATGAAACTTCTCTAAATAAAAATACAGGATAAACCACATATAGTATATATAAACTTTTTAAAACTGCCCTTAAAATGTCCCTATTTAATTCTGAGGAATCAGGATTCTCCTTTGTTTAAAGACTTTTAAACTGGCCCTGGTGACAGACTTCCTTGTTTTTGATGTTGTTTCCACTTGAAGGAATAACTAGTATATTACTGCTATTATACCACTATTTAAGAATTGTCTGGGCCTTTAGTGTTACCATTTTGTAATTGTGTACATTCTAATTTAATTGTTTATTTCTATTGTTGTTATAATAAAATGAGAAACTGGGCAAAACCAAACTTAGAACATTTATCATTTCTATTTTTCACCTCTTGGTTTATATAATGTGAACCATGTTTTATCTCTTTGACAGGCATGTTCCTATTTCAGTTCTAATGCAGTTCCTCTTAAAATTGCTTTGGTGAATGCAGATCCTTTGGGAGAAGAAATTAATGTAATGTTTAAGGTACATTTTTTGTTTCAATTACAGATATTTCCCCTCCAGTGCTGTAGGTAGTATTAATTCCATGAGAAAAAAAATGTTCTGACTTTTTATGGTCATAAAGATCCCTCTGGATGCTTTAAACATTTGTAGGGAGAATTTGCACGTGTTAGATGAAAGTTAAGGTATTTCTAAAAACGTTGTCTTCTTTTTTTTGCTAAGAATAATGGTTTCCTTTAAGAACATGAGAGGTTTAAAAAGTTTTTAACCATTTTGTTAAATCTTGTTTTGCAATGAATTTTTGCCCTTATCTGCCACTAAATTTTGTATTGGATACCTTTTTGCATGTATTTTATAATATTAGAAAAATGGGGTATTCCTTTCAACTAGAACAGTATTCATGAATTGATGAAGAATTACCACATTAATGATAATTATAAAACAAAACAGGTCTGGAGGGAGCAGACTTTACTTAGTCATTTCATAGCATGCTCTCTACCTTAGTTATAAGAAGCATTTCAGCTATATGTTCTTTATCTATGACTTATATTTTCATTCATGCTTTCTCTAGTTTATACTAAATATTGTTTCATAAATGAAGTTTGAGTTTCTCACTATGATGATTTTCAAATAAATCGTTTTGAAGTAGAAGCAGTCCTGAATTTACAGCCAGTTATTCAGTGACTGCTCAATTACGATAGCACTGAACAAGTGGTAACATGATCAGTTCTCGGGATTATGGCCATTCCAGCACCTCCAGAGACATGTGATTCAGGCGCTAGACAACTGGCTTACACTTAGGAAAGTTGCAGCATCCCATAGCAATACGACTGGCATTTGCAACCTTTCCTGATGGCTTCCCAAAATCAGAGCTAATAGCAAAGTCATTCCTATAGATTTCTCCTACTCCCATCACTTTTTCTCCTGAGGAGTAATACTGTTCACACACAAAAAAAACCCCTCGTGCTGATGCTGGGCCACAGCACCCATTCTTATTATAAAGTGCAGAGAAATAAGGTATTAGCAGACTTTGAAGAAAGTGAACGAATTTCCTGAGACATATAATCTGCAGGTTGCAAGCTGCTTACCTTGTTCTATACCAGGGATGTCAAACTCATGTCGTCATGACAGCATCACGTGACATATTGGGACTTCCCCCCCCTTTGCTAAACCAGGGGGGCGTGGCCAGCACGTGACACATCTGGCCCATGGCCCAGGAGTTTGGCAGCCCTGTTCTATACCTAGATAACCGATACTAGAAAAGAAACACTAAATTAAATACCCCAGATCAGTTTCTGCTGTTAACTTAAAATAGGCATTGAGCCTGTCTTGATAACATCCCTTTCTCTCATTTGTGACTTGTTTTTTCTTAGGTAGGAGAAGATCTGCGCCAGGATATGTTAGCGTTGCAAATGATAAAAATCATGGATAAGATCTGGTTACAGGAAGGACTGGATTTGAGGATGGTTATGTTCAAGTGCCTTGCAACTGGCAAAGATAGAGGTAGAGCTTTAATTTCTTTTCTTGTCTTATCTTACGTGCAGTGTTAAAGCTTTGTCTGGCTACTGTCACAATTTCTGGCAGGAATGGCAGACCCAACACCATTGTTGCAAAAGCCTGTTTTTTCAGATGCCACATATTTGCTAAGCAGCCCAAAATACAATAGCCATAAAAATAATCGGCATTAATTGAACTGCCTAATATATTTGCAAAACCCATGTGCTGCTCTAGAACATTATAAGAAGTCTGCTGCTAGTATACAGAAAGTTGAAGAATGTTCACTTTTTTATTCATGTTAAATATTAAGTTGATGTGTCTACAGCAGGTGGCAGCAGCTAACTAATGGCTGACTTCCAAAAACATAGGATTTGAATGGGAGACCATGTGGAATCCCAGACTGTAGGCTGGGAAATTTTAAAAAATGTTTCATAAGATCACAGTGATAAAATACTTTCATGCTTATTTCCAGGAAAACTAAAGTCTATAAAGTATAACCAGTTCAATTTAAAGGAGATATTGTCCCATTTTTAGTTGATTTAAGAATAAAAGGATTTGTGGGGTTTGTGTACAGTAACAATTTTTAAATTGAATTGTTGAATTATTTTACATTGTAGTATTTAGTATATTAAATGCAAAGAATAGCATAATAATCTATATTGGCAAGCAATTTGGATTTAGAAATGTTTTTAAAGTTTTCAAGTTAAGTATTTTTATGTAATATATAGTAATATATTTTACACACAACACACACACACACACACACACACACACACTTTAACTTTTGCTGATTGATTTAAAGGAATGGTAGAACTTGTTCCAGCTTCAGATACCCTTAGGAAAATTCAAGTGGAGTATGGAGTGACAGGATCCTTTAAAGATAAGCCTCTTGCAGAATGGCTAAGAAAATACAACCCTACAGAAGAAGAATACGAAAAGGTAAATTACTTACAATTTCCAAATAGGAACTTATGAGAATGATAATAGTAGGATGTTATCTGTTGTGAGCTAGCTCTTATCTAGACTCATTCACATGTCATATTTAATAATTAAATACAGGACAGTGCTACCTTAACAAGGTCACTGTCATGACAATTCCAAGTTACGTCTTGGAGACAGCTGGAAGTAACGGGAATCTTGCATTTAAATGACATGCTCAGTACTTGGTAAATCACAGACAGTTGATTTTAAAATTTTGCCTCTCCACTTGCATGGAAAACTTGCTCCTAAGATTTTCTATTTCTCATCTATCTGAACTAGGATTTTAAAAGTCAAGTAATTATATTATCTTGTTAATGATATTTTCCAAAGAACTTATATTTTAACCATAATTTTGAATCGTTGTAAATTATATTGTTCTTCAATCAATGAATGTTCTGCTATTGCAGCTGATTCAGAATACTAACCAAGGTGCTTTTCTTCAAATTCTATAATGAAAATATATTTAATTTTGTCTATTTTAGGCTTCCGAAAATTTCATCTATTCCTGTGCTGGATGTTGTGTGGCTACCTATGTTCTAGGTATCTGTGATCGCCACAATGATAATATAATGCTTCGAAGTACAGGACATATGTTTCATATTGATTTTGGAAAATTCTTGGGGCATGCTCAGATGTTTGGAAGCTTTAAGAGGTATGAAACTATGAGGAAATTAAAAGGTTCCATTGCAGTAATTTGAAAACAAGGCAGAGTTTGCAATTATAATACACCATCTTGAAAAACATAATGGCTGTAACTCTTGTTTCTGCTTCACTGAAGGTGTCAAGTCGTGATTTTTCTGTTACGAAATTTTTTCATAAAAGGGATAAAGGAATTAGGTGTTTCTATAACGTCAACCACTGGTTTTATAGTTTTCTTAAATTTTGTTCTGCAATGTTGATACTTTGTATTAAAATGGGAGCTTTTTTTCTGAAACATCTCTGGTCAATTGGCAATCAAAAGTATTAAACCATAAAAGACAGGTTTGCTAAGTAACAAATTATATACATTTATAGCAGTGCTTCCTACCAGCAGTTTGAACAAGAAAGTATTTTCATCTTGCTCCACAAATTCCCTAAACTGGGGTGGGGTATAAGTTTTTTGTGAACTATCTTTAGCCAAATATTGTTTTAGAACATGGTGAAATTCCAACATCTGAGGTATCAAATAATTCACATGTTATTTGAAAACATTTTTAAAAAAATCTGTTCACTATGTTCATTGAGATTGACTGTATTTGGTATTGATTTTCATATGTGTGCAGAAGGTAGCACATGTAACCAAGCATGACATTTTTTAAAATTGAGAATCTCTAAAACTGAGGTAAAAGGTAAAATCTATAACTGAGGTAGTTTGCACAGGTAAAATGTATGCTTGGTTACATGCAGGATGCAGTATTTAAAAACAAATTCTTATTTTCTATTCTTTGAAAGGGATCGGGCTCCTTTTGTACTGACATCAGATATGGCTTACGTTATCAATGGTGGAGAAAAGCCCACAATTCGTTTCCAGCTGTTTGTTGATCTCTGCTGCCAAGCTTATAATCTAATCAGAAAACAAGCCAACCTTTTCCTTAATCTGCTGTCACTGGTAATATTTCTTTTATGTCACTGATGCTAACAACAAAATAGGCTGTGTTTTAAAACAAAGAACATGACTATGTTCATACTTAATTTCAACTTAAAAAGTTCTGAATAGAATGCATAAATCTGGAAAGCTTTTTTTAAAAAAATAAATGCTTGTTTATGTACAAGTAAGTATTGTATATTTTCTTATCGAAAAAGTTGCTGTATCTGTTCATTTTATAGATGATGTCTTCTGGCTTGCCAGAACTTACTGGAGTTCAAGATCTCAAATACGTCCAAGATGCTCTTCAGCCCCAAACTACTGATGCCGAGGCTACCATTTTCTTCACAAGGTATTACACAAATAATTTTAAAATCTTGTTTTTTGCATGTGCCTATTGCTTGCACCTAAGGTTAGAGGCTCAATTAACTTCCACAAAGAGAAGTTCTACCTATTTGTCCTCATCTTTATGCAACTTAATACCTGGTTTTGACATTTGAGTACATAGGGTTAGGCTATAGGCTGCAGAAATAAGGAAATGTCCCCTTTCTGATTTTGCCCATGAGCTTCACTGGCTCCAGATAGATTTCCTGTACAATTCAAGGGACTAATGACCACAATAAAGCAGTTCATTGCACAGGGCTGTGTTATTTGCCTATCTCTAGTTAGTGCTGCCCATTGGAAGAGGATGTTTAGGACTGGCATGCTCCCAAGTGCCTTTTTTTTCAAGGAGGGTCAACTGATGGGCCTTTAAAAAGTGCCTACTTGGTTGCTGAGTCTCCCTTTAGAATGAACTTTCCCACCCCCTGAGATGGAGGTGACCCTGACCTATTAGCCTTTCATGGAGCCATGAAAACCAGATTCTTCTATGCACTGGGCAAGACAGTAATTAAACTTGTTATGTTGGGAAAGAGAGAGTCTTGTATTCAGTCTCTGTAATGGTTTTGTTTTATTTTGATTTTATGTTGGTGGAATTCTGATTGTTTGGGTTTTAAATTGATGTACGCTGCTGAGATTTCAAAGTCACAAATTTGGCAGTTTACAAATTCTGTAAAAAGACAAGCAAAATGTTAATGTAAAATGCTTTTGGTAGTGAAAGGATATGCAGGTAATCTTTATTTAATCTACACTTATTCAGTGACCTTTCAAAGCGATCACTGCACTGAATGTGGGAGACTTGTGATAGATTTTCATAGTGGCGGCAATTGCAGCATCCCTGTGGTGCCATGGTCACAATTTAGGTGCTTGATTGGCTTGCAGTTATTACATCACAATGGTGATGTAATAGGGCCTTGGTGGCTCAGGCTGTTAAATGCCTGCACTTAAGTTCCAGCTGCCTACAATTACTGTAGGCTCGAATCCCACCAGGCTCAAGGTTGACTCAGCCTTCCATCATCTCGGGGTAGGTAAATTGAGGACCCAAGATTGTTGGGGGCAATAAGCTGACTTTGTAAAAATGCCGCTTAGTAATAAGCAGGCATATACAATGGAATGAAGGCTATTGCTGAGCACACTGGGTTGTATCCCAAAAAATTGTAAGCCGCCCTGAGTCTTCGGAGAAGGGCGGCATATAAATGTGATTAAAAAAAAATGTCCTGCAGTCACATGATTGCCATTTGAGACCTTCACTGATGGATTCCAGCAAGCAAAGTCCGTTGCGACCATGTAGGATTTGCCTCATAGCGGCAATTGGGACTGCCAGAATTTAGCAATGGAAGTTTGTAATATATTTGTGGAATTTGCATTGCCAAAAAGAAAACTTGGGAATTATTCTATATACGCATAGTCCTTTGGGTTCAGCAATAGTAAAGCTAATAATTGTACCATCATTTTTCTCTGATTTATATCAGGAATATTAATTTAAAAATTTTCCACTATGATTAATATACAGTGGTACCTAAATACTCGTTGTTAGTTGGTTCTGGAAGGTATGATGTGTACCAAACAAATTTTACCACAAGGTCTAATGTAGTGAGTCCCAAGGCAACCAACAGCAACAAGTTTAGCTTGCACTCAAGTACCAAACAAACAACGAATACTGGAACAACATTTTCTCATCAAAATGTATCAAATATCAAATTTGACAAGTTTCAAAATGGTCAAGTACTGAGGTACTACTGTACTAAGAATTTGAACTGTGAAGTGATCCTTCTTATTCTTATTGCAATTAAAGTTGTAAGAAACTAAAAGATGTTGGCACACTTGTAATATATAAAACTAATATTCTTTGTTTATTTTTAGGCTAATTGAATCAAGTTTGGGAAGTGTTGCTACAAAGTTCAACTTTTTTATTCACAACCTTGCTCAACTGTGTTTCTCAGGGCTGCCTTCTAATGATGACCCAATCCTATCTTTTTCACCCAAAACATACTCACTCAAACAAGACAGTCATATCAAAGAAGCATCTGTTTTTACCTACCATAAGAGATACAACCCAGATAAATATTATGTAAGTTTATGAATTATATTTTGATTCAGCATGATTTCTGTAGCTTCCTTCATCTGCTATAGCCAGCATATTTTCACATGTATCCCATTGTAGCAGGAATTTCAGATTCTGTTGTTTGAGTGCAATTTGTCAATCTATGAGTTAAACCAGTGGTTCTTAACCTGGGCGATATCGCCCCCCAAGGGGCGATTTTGTTTTTCAGGGGGGCGATGGAACGAAAAGGGGCAACGTGGGGGTGAAGGAACAGAAGAGGGGTGATATGGGGGCGATGGAGCGAGATATATTGGGAGAGAGAGAGAGAGATCTATATTGGTAGATAGGTAGGTAGGTAGGTAGACTAAAAAACAGACAGGTAGGTAGATAGGCAGGCAGGCAGGCAAACAGACAGACCTTTTGGATGGATGGATGGACGGACGGATGGACAGACAGAATGTGAGAGCGGCAGCACTTTGGGAAAGCGGTGGTGGCGGCTTTTCCCAACATGCCGCATTCGAGGCGCCGGTTCAGGTGCAGTACAACAATCAATGAGGTGAGCCTGCAGGGCCGGCGCCTCGAACACCCCCCTGCCGCCTCTTAGCACCTCTCTGCCGGCCCCCTTGGGGACGCTAAGAGGCAGCAGGGGGGCGGTTATGTTGGGGGAGGGGGCGATGACAACTTCCTCAATGGCTCAAGGGGGCGATTCTTTCAAAAAGGTTAAGAACCACTGAGTTAAACCATATTGAATGTAATAATATCACTGAAGGAATATCTACTTTAATGGATTTCCATAAATTAATGATATTTAAATCTTGGAAATGGCTACAGAAGTTTAGTTTTTTTTTGTACCAGAAGTCCTCAGACAATGACCATTTTGTTCAGCAATTATTCAAAGTTATAGCGGTGCTAAAAAGATAATATTACACCTGGTCCTTGAAATTACAGCTGTTGTAGCACCCCCATAGGGCCATTGGAAAAAATATATATGGTTGCAATACCAACTATTGAAATAATTGTATTCAAAGCAAGCATATCAAGACTATGATATTATCATGGTACGTCAGTCCAGTCCTTCTGATTTGTAAACCATGGCTCAAGGCAAAGCAAAGGTTGAGACCCTTGCTACTGCCATTACTTTTTTTCATGGAATGATTAGAAATAAATAATAAAGGTGTGGCCTTTTCAAGCCTCGTCATATCTGCCCCCCACCCCAGCCTCCCCGACCCACAATTCTGGGAGTTGAAATCTTAACCACATCTGCAGAGCACATAGCACAGGGTTACAGAAGTTAAACTTTTTAATAGTCAGTGAAATATTTGCTTTTTTTTTTGGCAGATCTATGTGGTCAGAGTTTTGAGAGAGGGGCAAACTGAACCTACATTCATTTTTCGCACATTTGATGAGTTTCAGGAGTTACACAACAAGCTTGGGATCCTATTTCCTCTTTGGAAATTACCAGGGTATGTGTCAAAATTTTGTTTTTGAAGATTTTTTTTTACATATCTAAAACTTAACTATTTAGATATTTAAGAGATTAGCATATTATACATTGAAGTATTTTCTTAATGAAGTAAGTGAGAAAAGCACCCTGTTTGGGAGTTACTTCTTCATTTACTCTGTTTTATATATCAGCTGGAACTACATGAAGCCCTGAACATTTCAACAACACATGCAGTGCTCAGCAACTGTTCAGTTTACAGTGGTGTTAAACAAGGGGGACTTAGGGCCGATTCTCAGTTTCTTGGCCACCATTGCTGCATCCCTGCAGTCACATGACTGCAGTCTGGGCGCCTGGTGCCCATTGCAGTTGGGACATCTCAGTGAGCTGTAATCCCGTCATCATGATCTTCAACATTCCCTGCTGGCTTCTCACAATCAAGTGAGGGGGAGGCTGCATCTAGGATACTCTTAAAGTTTTCCCACTTCAGTCACCTTGTAGGGGAGATGGGTGGCATAAAAAAAAATAAAAAATTAAAATGAAATAAATTTTGGATAGATAGATAGATAGATAGATAGATAGATAGATAGATAAGATAGATAGATAGATAGATAGATAGATAGATAGATAGATAGATAGATAGATAGATATTGGAAACACTTTAGCTGATTGTGAAAAAATGAAAGTACATACAGTATGAGAAGCATGAGAAGACATCTATGCTGAGCCATCCAAAAGAAGTAATTCCTTCAACACTACATGGAGCAATACTTCATGAAGTAATGCTTTAATGCTTTTGTATAGCCCTAGTCTATATGATTGCTTTTCCTTTTTTTGCCTTAATAAAAATGAAGTAATTATTTACCTCTGTTATTGTAGCTTTCCTAGTAAGATGGTTCTAGGAAGAACTCACGTAAAGGATGTAGCAGCCAAGAGGAAAGTAGAGCTAAATAGCTACATACAGAGTTTAATGAATGCATCAACAGATGTATCAGAGGTAATTCTTGACAGTAGCCTACAAAATACTTAAATGATTTTATGTATAGTCTGTATGACAGATAGTTCTTATCGAAATTTTATCTTTCCCAACCTAGTGCGATCTCGTTTATACTTTCTTCCATCCCTTACCTCGTGATGAAAAAGCTGAAGGAATTGATGGAATAACTAGGTGTACAGGTAAGAATTATAGTTGTACAGTTTAATTAGTATCCTAAATAGCACAATTATTTCAGTAAACTCTGAAGCCTCTGCCATGTGGAGTTCCCACAGAATATAAAGATATACAGTGCAGGTTGTGTTCAATCATTAGAAGTAGGAATGGAACATTCTGGAGAACCCTGTGACATTCTGTTTCCTTTGGCTACATTTTGAACATTCTCTCAGACGATCACATTCTAGGGCAGTTTGGCAATTTCTGGAAGAAGTATTATTACTACATAAGGTGCAATGATTGAGAGTGACTGGCCCAAAATCAAAATGAGATGTTTGTTTGTTTTTAGATGTAGGCCCTTCAAGTCCTACCTCAGGCAAAGTAGGAGGAGAAGTTAAGTTGTCCATTTCCTATAGAAATAAGACTCTGTTTATCATGGTGATGCACATTAAAGATCTGGTAAGTATATAAATGTGTTTATATTTAAATAATTATAATATGTTTCATTTATGAATTATGAGATAGTTTTCCAAAACCAAGATGCATATCTTTCTGGGGGCTGAGAAAATCAGCCTCAAGTAATATGAGGACTATATTCCACAAAATAGTGAGGCAATTGAATAATAAAATCAAAAATTAAACATAGCAAAACCATTACTTCTATTTCATTAAAATTAAATATAATTAATATTGTTATTCCCCAGTCAGATATTTAACACTTTCTTCCTTCTATCATATTAAAAATAACAATTGATACAACTTTGAAGAAGTGAATCAACATGCAGCCCCAAAGCAATAAACAATAATACTATTTGTTTATATTTATTGTTTATTTAAAAGATTTGTAAAGCCACTCTGGGCATTTCACATCAATAAAACTCTAAAAAAGCATGCAACAAAAACTAAAAATCTGATACACAGTCAACTGCTCAGGGTACTCCAATAACTCTACAGAGGCTCCACCACACTATGCCAGTGCCTGGTAAAAAGTCAGGTTGTCATGGCCTTCCGGATGGCTAAGAAGGTGAGGACCTACCAAATTGCCATGGGCAAGGTATTCCATAAGGTATCGGCAGCCACAGAAAAGACATACTTCCTAAGTCATAGTAGATAGCATTATTTCAGATACCCAGTATTTGATTTAGATATGCAGTACTCTCAGGGAGAGGCAGTCCTCCAAGTAACCTGATCCCATGCCATTATAAAATTAAGATATAATTGTCCCATAAGCATTATCACCATATTTAAAACATCTGGTAAAAAGTTTGGTCCTAAGTGATTTGGAGCTGTTATCCTTTTTTTAAAAGGAATTATAAATTATTGCAGTCATCCTGGGGAAATCTTGTCTATGTGATTGCAAAGACCTGATGACATGTAATTAAATGTAGACATTAAGCATTCCCCTTGCTCTCTTTAAATATGGTTGTCCTTGTTTTTAGTTTTTTTTAATGGGTGTTCTTCTTGTTAGGTTACTGATGATGGTGCAGATCCTAACCCTTATGTAAAGACATATTTGCTTCCAGACATGCATAAAACTTCTAAACGGAAAACTAAAATATCACGGAAAACTAGAAATCCAACATTCAATGAAATGGTAAGTTGAAATAGTTGGGTAGTTTTTCAAAGCAAAACATAATGTAGAAACCATCCATTGAGGGATAAATAAACAGTAGGAATACAGGTAGTCTTCATTTAACATCCAGCCATTCAGGGACTGAAATTATAGTGGTGCTAAACGAAGGGACTTATGACTGATCCTTGAAGTTCTGGCCATTGCAGTGCCCCCACAATCAGGTGAACAAAATTTGGACACACTAGGACTCATCCATGTTTATGACCACCTTTTGGCTGGCTGCCTACCCAACTCCTACCATCTACCCCTGCTGCCCAGTCCTGCCCACCATGTCCTCCACAGTCCACACCACATGCCACTACAGTACCAGTCAGGGGCTTCTTTGTGGGCCTTCTTTTGTGCTAGTGCTTGCTAAGGTTTCTGTTGGTGCACCAGCCAGGACTTACTTTCGTGAAAAAAGGCTGTATCTGGAAGGATCCTTCTTTCATGCCAGGGCAGCTAGTGCCTTCTTTGACACGGTTTCCTTTTTTAAAACAAGGTAGCACAAGTAGGCCCTGGCCAATACAGTAGTGGCATGTGGGAACAAAATAGGTGGGTTGGGGCAGTTCAAGAAGAGGCATCCCCTCATTTTACCAAGGCTGAGGGCTGGGAGGGACCAAGCCGGGAATAGCTTGAATTGGAGTGTATTTGGTTAATGCTGGCAACGGGGATTGTTGGGATTGCTATCGCTAAACCCTAACCTTTTCCTAAACTTCACTGATACTTTGTGAACTGCCTTGCCTTGTACTGCTTTTGAATTAGTGTTTGTTTTTTTAAATAGCTTGTGTACAGTGGATATAGCAAAGACACACTCAAGCAAAGAGAACTTCAGCTAAGTGTACTCAGTGCTGAATCTCTGCGTGAAAACTTTTTCCTGGGTGGTATCACTCTTTCTTTAAAGGATTTTAACTTAAACAAGGAGACTGTGAACTGGTACAGGCTTGCTGCTGCACCATACTTATGAACCTGACAACTTGCAGAGCTGAAGATATGAACTAAGTAATCTTAACTCCATTTGTATATGATCACTTTTCTCTACTTGAAGATAATCCATACACTTTAGCTTGAAACACTGCAATTTGGTGGATTATAGTTGGACCAGCCTTAGCAAAACTTTATACAAGACTTCTGGCAAGTCATCTGCTTTATGCTCTAACTGCAATAATATCTAAGCATTGATGTATATGAATTGTATATATGTAATACTTGTTATAAATGCAGTTTTGAATATGAAGAAATGTTTCAAATTCAATATGAGGAGGTTATCCTGAATTCATTTCAATCCCATTTAAATTGTTCGCCTTTTGATACACTGCAAACTTTATAAATCTGCTCTTTATAATTATAAATTTATAATTCTGCTCTCAGCACATAGAGCAGCACAGTTTAAAAATATGATAATGACAAATTTATTTTTCAGGTAATTAAAAGGGAAACGTAAACAGAAGGATAGAAATTCAGTGTAGCATTAAGCCTTATGGCTCATAAAGCTTCTTAGAGGCCATTATTAGAATAGTACCAATAATTGAAATTAAATTATAAATAATGGTGCCTTATTTTGCTGCTTATACCTTATTTCTAATATTCAAAACATTTTCCAGTGCTAAAAGTTAAACTTGCTAAAAAAAGTGCTTATGTGGTTCACTATATAAATTCTTTAACAGTTTCCCTTTCAATTTAGGACCATTTTAGGTCAGATTCATTAAAAATCTTATCAGGTTTAAGAACTACAAGTACTGTATGAATACAGATGCAATTGATTTTACACCATGGTTTTCTATAAAGCACTGCATTTCTTTTAGGTAGATATATGGGCTATACAGCGGTGATTTCAGATTACAAAGTAGAAGTCCCACAAAGTACAATTTCTATTAATATCATCTGAACTAAAAATATGCATACTACAGAAAAAAGCCAAGTAGTTTAAGCACTAGCTATTGGATACTGAAGTTGACACAGTGACCATTAAAGATAACATTTAGATTTTTTTTCATGAGTAGTAAGGGAATAATCCACAAAGCATTTTATTTCAATGAAAATTGATTTGCCATTAGTAAAGTTAATAAAAGATGCTGCGTATGAAGTATGGTTGATTGTGTTTTAAATTCATTTCTTTAATTTGTATCCAGCTAATTTGTAACGATTGGAAAAGGCTGGGTATAATTGTAATTTGCTAATCCCAATATTTTTTTTAAAAAAGCTGTTGTAGGAATTTTATTAACATTCCACAAAATGGTTAATGATGAAACCCAAATAGTTTAGAATAAAGATACAGACTGCTAAATTAAAAAAAATAGCATGATGAATTATACGATAGACTGTGTGACAATCTATTGCAGGCAATTAAACAAAAGCATGATATTAAATAAGTCATTAACCTGAGGTGCTGAAATGTTCGTAATTGACTGTAAAATAAAATTTGGGATTCTTCCGTGTTAAAACTGCATTGAGATTAATAGAAGATGCTTAACATTTTTAGAAGAGTTTATTAGTTATAATATGTTAAATATGTAAGTTGTAAGCTATAAACTAATTAGATTGTATTTCCTGCTCACTTGATGCTTTTTGAGATGTATTCCATTCCATCAACAAAACCACAAGTCATATAAACACAGGGAAGTAGGCTACTGTTTTTGTGAAACGTTGCATTAGATTAACTGTAAAGCAATATATACTGCTTTTTTGCAGTCTGTAACTACAGCACAGTGTATCACAGCACAAATCTAGAGATTTAAAAGAAAACCTTTAATGACAGTGGTTTGCAGCTGCAGTTCTTGTCTGGATGTTGGTTAGAATATATGCTGCACCTTATGGTAATATTTGCCACTAGTGCATCCTGTGCCTTTGCCCACCATCACTATTTCTCAAAATAACTCCACAATGGATAAAGTTCTTCAGGTACATTCTTATAAAAGTGTTTTTCACTTATCATTAAACTTGTAAAGGAGCAACATTAATTTTGCATTACTTTCAAATTATTTATATTTGTGTGATACACAACGCTCTTCCATTTTTTAAAAAATAATAATTCAGATATTTAAACTGACATACAAAAGGGTAAGAGGGAATACTCATAACCAGATGTAACACTTTACTAATCAATGTTTGTAAAGTGTGGTCTCATGACATTTTTATACTTTGTGAATGAAATTAATTCTATGCACCAAATGTGGACTACAGCTAGAAGTCAATTTGTGTTTGTACATTTACTTCAACATTCAGAGGAAAACATCTTGCTATAAGAAAAGCAACCTCCATATTTTCTGTACTAAATTAGTTATGACTTTGCACTGAAAATTTTTATACTGCCTTTTTATGACCTATAGGTATATATAAAAAGCATGGAAGATCTCTGGTATTTCTCTATTTTTAAAATGATCCAGAAATGTTACTATCTTGCCTTAAATTTGATTGCTTTTTCCAGGATACAATTAGCTTTTAAACTGAAGAAATATTTCTAAAATCTGCAAAATATTGTTCACTGTAATATGGATTTAATAGGTAACCTGTATCAGTGGGCTAAAGTTTAAAGCTTCCACATGTGGAAAAAAATTACACTATTCTTACAGTCTATAGGAATTTAATATTCCCTGTGTGGTATTCTTAGTACTGTGATTAACAATTTGGCAAAGGTTCATAAATAATAAAATGCATTAGAAGTAAATAGGGATGTTTGCCTTCAATTGTCTCTTTCTCTTATAAGAACCAAATACTTCAGCTATATTACACTGAGAGCTAATAAAGATGTACATTATTTCTATCTAAGCCTAAACCCAAAATATTTGGGTTAAATGTGACTCCATAACTGTCCTACAATTACATTAAATGCTATTTAATTAAAAAACATTGTGCCTCTTTTTTTCCAAATTCACTGTGAATCAAGAAACTAAAATGCAAAAGTTTCAGTCAAATCTATTCCACTGAGCATTTTTTAAAAAGTTGCTTCAAATATTAACTATATTTTTAATTGCCTGTTTTTTTCTTACACCTAAATCTCTGATATGTAGGCCTATTAATCCTAGCACTATTCAGGAATACAGCATATATTCTAAGTTGAAATTTCATGTACTTGGATAAGATAAAATCATTTCAAGAAATACTGTCAATCACTGACTGTCCAAGTGTGGTTTTCTACCTTTAATATTTTCACGTAAGAAACACTAAAAGGAAAAATAAAGGAAAATATGCCAGCCTACTATACTATATTTCCAATAACTCTTGCAGCCCCTTTAAATTTCCTTTAAAAATAAAAATATAGTTGCTCCAGTGCATTATTTGTTTGAATTTTTTCTGCCTATGTAGAGAAAGATAAATTACAAGAATGCTGGGCAGCATTCTTCAGTGCTAGAGAACATGACAGAGTAGCCTAACTGGTGTGCCATTGGGTTGAAATGTCAAGACTGCTGTTCCTTCATTGCAGCCATTTGGGGGAGCACCCATTATACATCCCCCCACTAGACCACAGGTTCCTAATCTTTTTGCCATTACACTTCCCTATAGTATAATCTTCATGTACACAATCTCTAAACACCAAAATGAATAGAAATGTACAATGAAAAAAATACAATGTAAACTTAGGGAACAATGTATTTACTGTAGTAATGTACAATTAAAAAGTTTCTCACACTTCTTTCCATTCCTGGTGGAAAGTACACCTTACAGTACACCTAAAGGACTTGTTGGAATATTTGATCCTAGCTTACATCACATCCTTTAAAAGGATATCAATTTTATTATTTTAGGGTGGGAATGGCCAATCTTCACGTGCCGTGGAAAATAGTAAAATTGAGAATCTTTTTAAGATTCTCTGAAGATCCAATCTTAGGATACAGATAGTCCTTGAGTTACGACCATAATTGAGCCCAATATGTTGCTAAATGAAACATTTGGTGAGTTTGCTCCATTTAATGACTTCTTGCCTCAGTTAAGTGAATCATTGCATTTGTTAAGTTAGTAACTGGTTAAGTGAATCTCTATTCCCCATCGACTTTGCTGGTCAGATGGTCGCAAGATGATCACAGGATCTCAGGACACTGCAACCTTCATAAATAAGGAACCAGTTGCCAAGCACCTGAATTTTGATGACCATGGGGATGCTGCAATGGTCATGTGAAAAATGGGCATAAGTCACTTTTTCAGGGCTGTTGTAACTTTGAACAGTCACTAGATGTACCGTCGTAAGTCGAGGACTACCTGTAGGGTTAATATATGACAATTAGCCTGGATGGTAGGCGGCGCCTGATGAGCTTTTTCTTAAGTGCACTGACTGGAACTGTCAAAACGCATTTTGGATAGCAGCACAAGTGAGATTTGGTGCCATTTGTCGCTCAGACACACACACTACTACCCTCCATGTCAGTCCATTCCTACAAATGAATCCGATTCGGACCCAATTGGAATCATGTCCCACTCAGCTCCCTCAACGAAGACGAAAGAAAGGAATGCTGGGAGATGTAGTTCATCAACCGGCGGAAGATCCGCTCTGAATATAGCCGCACGCGAGCCCGGAAGTCGTCTCCTTTCTGCCTGCGATGTCACTTCCGGCGGAAAGAAAGAAGGCGAAGGCTGCTTTCCTTGCTTCTTTCTTTTCGGCGCCATCATGGGTCGCATGCACGCACCCGGGTGAGTTGGCCGAGACCAAAGGCCTTGGCTGGAGGATCCGAGGAGGGCTTGCGGGAACGGCCGTCATTTCCTCCGCTCGTAGTTTTGCGACCTATTTCAGGAGCTTCGCTTCTATTGTTGCGGGGTGGGCGTGAGGGGCGGGGGGAGGGAAGCGCCTTTGCTTAGAGGCCGACTTTGATTGAGAACCGCCGGCGCTTTTCTTAGTGACCCCGTGGAGTCGCAGACGGGAGGCGGGTTGTCGGGTCGCCGTTAAGCGCGCGCGTTGTCTCTCGTGCCTTGTTTTCAATGAAACATGCGGGACATCTCTTGAAAAACAAAAGGCTCGGGCGGGAGGCGCTGCTGGTAGGAGATGGAGAAATAAGGGTGAACGTTGGAGGCGGCAGCGCCTCGTGGATTCTCTATGCTCGTGCAATATTTTATTTTATTTTCTCGCTCGGGTAAAATCAAAAGCTATGCAGCTGTTGCAGTGCTGAAAGTTTGGCTTCTTAGATTCAACGCCAGAGTTGGTAATGACTTACGTGCTGGCAACCCTAGATTATTACCGTATCAAGCTGGTTAGTATCATGTAGCGAACTGTTAAATTTGTCACATTTTCTAACAATAGCTCTCTTTGACTTCTCTTTCAATAGAAAGGGCCTGTCCCAGTCGGCCTTGCCTTACAGGAGAAGCGTGCCTACAGTAAGTATTGGCCTCAGTTATCCATCCTGCTTGGGACTTGATTAACTTTGCAAAGTGAAGGATGCAACTTATTTGTAAATATCCCACATTGTTATTTTAAATTTCTTTCCTACAGTGCTATTTTGATTTAAAGTTAAGAAATAAAACATCAATTTTGCTCAGTTAATTAGGAAAGCATCTTGATATAGATCTTACCTATTTCTTAAAACTTATGTCTTAAAAAAGTAAAAAAAAAAGCTGTCAAGCGTTAAAGACTTTAGCATTGAAAATGAGAAAATAAATATTCACCATCTCAAAGTGATTTGTTTGCATGCTATATTTTGAAGGATTGCTAACAATCTTAATACTTCAACATTTGTGATAATAGTTAACATAAAAACCACTCAGGCAGTTCCAAGCTCCAAGATAATTATATTCACGAGAAAATTAAAAAAAACTAGTTACTTTAAGCAGTTTTGCTAGCGTATGGAAATAATTGAGCTACAACTTTCTTCTTGTAGTTTTAACTCATGATATATTTACATGTGTCACACATGCAGTTTAGCTTAGTTACAATCAGAAGCATTAATTTGAGGAGGAATATTTAGCTGACCAGATGACTACATAGCATTGCAGTTTCATTAAAGTGTTGTGAAAATTATACTCTTCTGTATATTTTCAGAGTTAAGTCTACTACTTCTAAAACCATAGTATCAAGAAATTGAATGAAATAAAAAGCTATGTAATTTGAAAGCATCCTACTTTTATTTTTCTTTCAGTAACTACAATTCTATGTGAGGATGTAGCAAGAGAACTTTAGTACTTTTCTCTTTACCAAGAGCTTTTAAGTTTTACCTTTGTTATTTTTGCAATTTGCAATTGCAGAATTATTATACATTTTGTGTTGGAATGGTTGGGTCAATTTACTATCTGATGTATCCAAACTAGAATGGCTAACAATTAAACTTTTTTTAGTGGCTGAAACTTACTTCTGATGATGTCAAAGAACAGATTTACAAGTTGGCAAAGAAAGGCCTGACACCTTCCCAAATTGGTATGTTGAAATAAAATGCTGTGCTAATAGAAACTAATAACATATATATATAAGGACATGTACATTGGTTCTTAGTTATAAGCCACTTAGAGATGCGGTCTCCAACCTTTGCAGCTTGGTGGCCCGGCTGGGGAGAGGGGAAGGAACTGAACTGTGTAAGTGGTAGGACTGCCCGTGAGTGCCCACCACTCGAGCAAGTTGAGCTTCACACATGCGCTTTGGCGAGCCACTCATGCACCCCAATTCCGAATAGGCCACAGCCCACTAATGGGCTGTGGCCTGGGACCTCTGACTTAGAGTCATTTGGGAGTCAGGCAGCCAGCCAAATAATCCATGTTATTGATTTGGTTTTCATCTTGAGAAACTTACCTTGGTTTTTTTGGCTGACTAGAATATTCCTAATTTGAAGTATTTGAAAATTTACCAAATGCTTTATTTATTGTAGGGGGTATAAGCTGGTATTCTGTCCAGTTATATTTTCTTCAATCAAGTTCTGATGATTAATATAATAGAAATCTTAGAACCTAGCTTTTATTTAAGGTATTACTGAATCGATAGTTTATTTAATGCCTCAAATATCATTGCTATCGCTAACATTGTAGCTTTTACTTGACATTATTCAAGCTATAAATTGTCTTTTTCAAGACCTACAGAAGACTTTCCTTTGTGATAGTTAATGCTTCTTGAATGTCCAAATGAATTAATATGTTTAAACTTGTGGTGCTTTAAAATTACAGTACTTCCAAAAATGCTTCATTTGGTTTCAGGTGTAATATTAAGGGACTCACATGGGGTTGCCCAAGTTCGTTTTGTGACTGGTAACAAAATTCTGAGGATTCTTAAATCCAAGGGACTTGCCCCTGATCTCCCAGAAGATCTTTACCACTTAATCAAGAAAGCAGTTGCTGTCCGCAAGCATCTTGAGAGGAACCGCAAGGTAAAGTAGCAGAGTATATTCCATCCTCAAGATTTTAAAATGGCACCTACAGTTATTCTAGAACAGTATTTGATTTTGAAGAGGTAGTGCCTTTACATTAAATTAAATACTGGTTTATATCTAACATCCTGGTGCTAGTGGAATAGGCACCGTTGAAACTACATTTTCACTAGATCTGCTCGGGTGAATTAAGAGAAAAGAAATAAACACAATAATTGGTTACAAGAACTGCATTGTTATTCAAAGAAAATACAAAACAGATTTTTGCTAGGCTGTCACCCAAAACAGTATTTGAAAATATTTGTTTTTGTTGGAAGGATAAAGATGCCAAATTCCGACTTATTTTGATTGAGAGCAGAATTCACAGGTTGGCTCGTTACTACAAGACCAAGAGAGTACTCCCACCTAATTGGAAGTAGTAAGTATATTTTGCTCTCAGTCACAATATTGCCATGTTGTTTAATGTTGGCAGCAGTTTTCTGTTCATCTGCTTAATGTTATAGAAGAAATAGCATTCATGTAAGGAATAGTACTGTTTTTGGCAATTTTTGGAACATAGGTGCAGCAGTAGCTTTTCTGAAATACTTTGGTATGTAATTATAATGAATACTTTAATTATAATGAATACTTTTGGGGTGCATTAAGGTATATTCAGATTATACTTGTTTAAAAGTTGCTGCTGATCTGAGCTGTGGAAAGCAGTATAGCAGATAAATATTGGGGGGAAATGAAGCAATAGCACTTAAACTTTTATACTGCTTCATTGTGCTTTACAGTGCTCTCTAAATGATATAAGTGTTAGTATGGCTACTGAGCTTTGCTTCAGTTGTTTTACATCTAAGTCCAGTTCCAGGTTGCTCACTATGATGACAGTTGTCCAACCATTTGCAGTTTCCACCAGAAAGGTTTTTCCTTTGTGTTGGCTAGTCCTTCCTTGGATGTCTGAGTGAGCTGCTGTAGCTGATAAGTTTAAATGTAATCTTATTGATGCCACACAACCTCGTTTTGATGAAATTGCTAAATTGTTCTTCTCTTCTTCTGCAGCGAATCATCCACGGCTTCTGCTCTGGTTGCATAAAAATTCTTATGACCATGGAAATCTAAACCATCTTGTAATCGTGTTATGCTTACTTCAGAGTGATGTCATTACTTTCTTATTTAAAATTGGAAGGATCAGTTAACACGTTTATTACATCAATAAAAGTTTCTGGATATTTTTTCCAGTTGATAATATAATTTGAGTTCTTTAAAGCTGCTGTTGTCCTGCAAATATTTTTGTTTCCTATAAATTTACTAAAGGTTCTTGTTAACTATGTACACATTGGGTGTTGTATTGAAACTTTTCCTATCACATACTGTGCAGTCTTTGGGAGACAGCATTAATGAAAATGGATGACTTGAAGCTGCTTGAGGCTAAAATGAGAACCGCTTATATTTCTCAGTTAGTTTTCAGTTAGAGCAAATGGTGTTTGATGAAGGAATATCCACAAAGAAGGACCAATCTTTCAAATGCTTCTTTGTGCATATTTGGAGTTGGAAAAATGGGCTTTTAGGCTGAAAGTTAATTCTTTCAAAACAAGAACTATATGAATAGATTTTTAATTTAATTTGGAAAAAGTGGATTTTCCTTTAAGAATACAGCTAGTAATGGAGTTAAGGGCCACTTATCTTTACCCTTCCCCTGGCTTTTATTTTTAATGAAAAGCGAAGAGAAACATTATTAGCTTTCAGATGAACTAGTAGTAAAAGTAATGTAATCGCTTTTAAGAGTAGATATACTAATGTTATGAACTACAGATTAATTTAGTTAGCAAGGCAGAGATAGCTATTGAATTATAGATGGACAGGGTAGAAATGCTTTAGATGAGATCTTTCAGATCTTTTGTCAATGCAGCTATTTTCTGTTTTGGGCCCTTAAACAACATTCCACAGATCTCTGCCCCTGCTTAAAACATCACTGGTAGCTGTTTTATTAGATAGTGAATATCCAATAAGGTATCAACTCAATTTTGAGGAACAACAGATTTTTTTTTTCTTATGTGTGTGTGTAAGACTGCTAGGGTCTTGTCTATTACAGAAGTTAACAATGGGCAATATTATAATGTCCTTTTATAAAATTGCATAGTATTACCATCTGAACGTTTTTCCTCCAACTATAAAATTGATGCAGATCTGGAAAATAAACAATTTTGAATAGAGCTTCAGCTCTTGTTTGCAAAGTGTAGATGGGAGAAAATGAAGGTGTTTTTCATTTTTTTTCTCAGAGATCGGGCTAACTTTTGTTTCTCGAGCACAATTAACTATCAATAAATCTTTTAGCATGCGCTTAATAAAACATGTTGCTTAAAATGTTCAAAAGAAATTTTATAAATTACTTTATTATGAAGATAGTCATTGTGTGTATCTAAACTTGTCCTGAAGCCAAAGATGGTCATGACATATTGTGATTTTTCCTAATATCATTAAGTTTATCTTTAGTAATTCAGAGGTTATCATTGAAAGCTTTCATATATCTCCCCATCATTAAATGTCTGAACTTCAGTATGCAAAGTTTGTAATTTCTGGGAAAACAGCAAGCACATTTATACAGTCTTGGCTGCATGGCACTTAATGCCTCAAGCCTCTTTTTACCATATTAAATTCTGTCCAGTTATAAATACTACTGAGTATGTATTATAGTAAACTGCACAGTTAAGGAAAATAACTGTTTTTAGAATCAGTTATGGTTTGCCAACTGTTAAATCGTTTATAGTAAGCTTAGCTGAATTGGACATGGGTTAAGAAAAAAGTCCAGTAGTCAGCAGAATAGAAGAATTTTAATTGGAAAAGCTAACTTAAAAGATCAAGTTAAGGACAGATATACATGAAAGAAATCTATACCGTCACTAAGAGTAGATATTGACTTGATAGCACATAATTGTTTGGCACGTAATCTTAATTAAGCAGCGTCCGCATGGATCATCTGATTGTCTCAACATCACCATGGAATGAGATTTGCACTGTAGGGATTTCATATAGTTCATTTGGCTATAGAGTCCTTGGTGCTCTCTGAACTTGGTTGATTGCTTGCAGAGGTTTAGGTAACATCTTTGAATGTAGTTTCTGTGCCTTAAGGATTCCCAGGAACAATACAATTTGGAATAAAACTTAAATGCTGCTTGATCTAGAATCTGCACTTTCCAATCAGTACCACAACTATAATACGTTGTGTCTGAAAGCCTGTGACTACTTCCTTTTCTCAGTCTTACTAAAAAAATTCCATTTGACAGCATGTAAAATGTATTTGGTTATATTTAACAGAAGCTAAAAAGGCACATTGCTCAGGAGATGTATGGGATGTAAAAAGATTTAATTCACTAATTTAATCCTTTATAGATTGCATCTTAACTAATCACTTCTACGTTTAATGAGAAGTATAGGCAATAAAATGGTATTTAATAAATGTTTTTGTTTTTTTCCAAATCAAAATAGGAGAAAACTGTCCCAATTAGTATGTAAAAATTTTACCATCTTCTTCTTAAAATCAGAACCATTCAAAAAAAACTACATTCAAAGACCATTGAAAATTATATGTAAATCAGGGGTGTCAAACATGGCCTGTGGGCTGGATGCATCACTGCTGGCCTTGCCTCTGCCTGGTTTAGCGAGGGGGGCAAGTCACGTGACGCCACTGTGATGTAAATTATCCTAATTTGTATACAAATTATTGTAAAATTGAGATTATTAACTTCACAAGAGCTGGAAAAGCTATTCTAGAATAGTTGTAGTATTGCAGCCTTTATCAGACAAGTAGCAGGAAATAATTTAAATACTACCCTGTTTCCCCGAAAATAAGACCTAGCCCGAAAATAAGACCTAGTGTGTTTTTGGGAGCCAAAAAAAAATAAGACTGTGTCTTATGTTAGGGGAAACACGGTATGCGATTTGTTCATGGTTTTGTACGTGAATAAATGTACATTGTTCTACATGAATATGGTAAGTGTTTTTTATATATATATATGTGTGTATGTATGTATGTATGTATGTCTTGGTGTATTCGGATCTTGTCCCGTGTAAGATTGAGAATACCTTGGCAACGTTTCGACGAAATCTCATCCGTCATCTTCAGGCTGGTGTCTTCAGCTTCGTTCTCCTGGGAGAAGTGTGTGATTGTGGCTGTTTTCCCCTTTTAAACTCTAGAGTTGGCTGTGTTGTTACTTCTTGATTGGTTTGTGGAGTTGATGTATGCAGATTGGATGGCTTTTTCCTGAGACCCTGTGTGGCTGAGGTGCTGGCTGTGTGTCTCTCAGCCTTTTGTGTTGTAACGACCTGGGTAATGGGCTGTGTGATGACCTTCTGAGTTCTATTGTTGTGACGTCCTGGGTGTGGTGCTGTAATCTCCTGGGTTGTTGTCTGTGCTGCAACCTCCTGATGTTTTGTGTTGTGATCTCCTGAGTTCTGTGATGTAGTATCCTGGGTGGAAGGCTGTGATGTGACAAACCAATCAAGAAGTAACAACACAGCCAACTCTAGAGTTTAAAAGGGGAAAACAGCCACAATCACACACTTCTCCCAGGAGAACAAAGCTGAAGACACCAGCCTGAAGATGACGGATGAGATTTCGTCGAAACATTGCCAAGGTATTCTCAATCTTACACGGACAAGACCAATACACCAAGACCTACATACCTTTACCCGTGAAAATCTAAAACAAATTATATATATATATATATATATATATATATATATATATATATATATATATATATAATTATAAATAAAAAAAAGACCTATCCCGAAAATAAGACCTAGTGTGTTTTTGGGAGCCAAAAAAAATATAAGAGAGTGTCTTATTTTCGGGGAAACACGGTATTTTTAGATTTGGAAAAAACCCAATAATCTTGAGAAAGTTTTAATAAAATGCTATTTGCACTTCTAGATGTTGAGACTCTTAGAGTGCAGAGAAAAGCAACAAAGACGATAAGGGGACTGGAAGCTAAAACATAAAGAATGGTTGCTGGAATTGGGTATAATGAAAAGAAGGGCTAGGGGAGACATGATAGCAGTGTTCCGATATCTCAAGGGCTGCCATGAAGAAGGAGTCAAACTATTCTCCAAAGCACCTGAGGGCAGGACAAGAAGCAATGGGTGGAAACTAATCGAGAGAAGCAACTAAGAACTAAGGAGAAATCTGACGAACAATTAATCAGTGGAACAACTTGCCTCCAGAAGTTATGAATGCTCCAACACTGGAAGTTTTTAAGAGATCGGATAAACATTTGTCTGAAATGGTGTAGGGTTTCCTGCCTAAGCAGGGGGTTGGACTAGAAGACCTCCAAGGTCCCTTCCAACTCTGCTATTTAACTGGAAGATTAATTGCATCCATTCATTACGAGGTTTACAATGTGAAGACAGGCTCTAGAATTTGATTTAGACCTAATTTGTGATCCACTGATATACAAACTTGCAAAAATACAGTGATACAAACTCTAGTTTAACATTTATAAATGCAATAGCATTAATCATTGACCTTTTAATATAACAATATTTCTTTAAAAGTAACTTAATTGGATATTTGTACCCCTCAGCTTGAAAATAATACCATAATTAAAATTTCAGTGTATTTGTGCATTCAGATCTACCTGCAAATGCCTTCTCCATCCAAGCTGTTTGCAACCACAGATTATTCTTCAGCATGTGTCTCCTTTAATATTCCATATCACAAAAGAAACTGGCATTAAAAAAACTAAGAAACAATAAGAAAAAACAATTGGTATATCCACCTCCTTGAGTATACATTTATCCCACCAGAAACCTATAACTCCTTCCCCAAAAAACCCCTGAAATACAAAAAAACCCCACAATATTGCCTTTTTACTGTAATAGTTAGGGCTAGCTATCCGGTAAAATGCTTAGTATTATGGAGTTACCCTTTGAGTCCAACTTCATGATGATACATGGCTGACCAGGTTCTGTCAGAGTGTGTTCTGACCCAACCCTGATACCAGCAAGAAAATCTCAAACTCAGTAACTCAAACCTTCACAGCTTTAATCTACAAATAAACTTTGTAGATAAAAGATGGCTTGCAGCCAATTAGTCCAACCAGAAAAGCCTTGACAGAATTCTTTAGATAAGCCAAAGTCTCCACACACAATGCTGAGTCCTTAGAACGTTTTTGCTTTCTGCAAAAGCAAAAACCTTTTGAAAGCAGGCTTATATTCCCTGGAGGGAGGGGTCATTATGTTGCATTCTTACTCCTGAGTCGCCTGTGCTGCTCCAGCTGTTCTCTTTGAACTATTCTGCACTCAACGTGCACTTGGCACAGGCTCCTTGGCAACCTCATCGCTGCTGCCAGCCCCCACAATCCCTGAAGGCAGCAGTCCACTCCCTGATGGTCCTGGCCCCTCATCAGAGTCATCACTCTCCTCAGCCATCTGCACCTGCTGCTGGCTAACCACAACAGATGCCCGCTACTGTTTCCACAGGCAATTGATTTTGTTGCTAGGAAAAAAGCTGCTATGGGATTTCATTCTTGTCTGGAAGCGGTATGGATCTGGATGGATAGGAACATGCTTCGACTCAATCCAGCCAAGACAGAGTGGCTGTGCATACCGACATCTCAGTCCAGTTTGGAGGTTCCATCTTTGGTCATGGGGGAGGAGGTGTTGCCCCCCATGGACAGGGCACGGAATCTGGGGGTCCTCCTGGATTCACGGCTCAAATTGGAGGAGCAGGTAGGGGCCGTGGCCAGGGGTGCCTTTGCCCAGATCCGGCTGGTTCGCCAGTTACGCCCTTCCTGGATCGGGATGCCCTGCGACAGTCACTCAGGCCCTCGCCATCTCCCGCCTCGACTACTGCAATGTTCTCTACCTTGGACTGCCCTTGCACCACTCGGAGGCTTCAGCTGGTGCAGAATGCGCGCGCTGGTTGTGATGGGAGCTTCCGATACTCCCATGTTACACCCCTCCTGTGCGGCCTGCATTGGCTTCCGGTTGCCCTCCGGGTGAGATTCAAGGTCTTGGTATTAACATTTAAAGTCCAACATGGCATGGGTCCAGGCTATCTACGAGAACGGCTCCTCCCAACATCAAATGCTAACTGCTCTGTACGGGCCCACAGGTGGGGTCTCCTCGGGGTGCCATCTGCGACACAATGTCACCTGGCGGCGACCCGGAAAAGGGCCTACTCTGTGGCGGCTCCCACTTTGTGGAATCTTCTTCCGCTGGAGTCGTCTGGCCCCCGATCTGCACTTTCTGCCACGATTTGAAGACCTGGCTCTTTTACAATCTTGGCTGTGCTGATTCTCTAGGGTTGGGGTTTTTTGACTAAGGGTTTTTAAATTTTAATTCGGCTTAATATGTTTAATATTTTTTTAATTAATTTATTTATTGTTGTATTTTAGTTGTAAGCCACCCCGAGTCCTTTTGGAGAGGGGGCGGCATATAAGTTGAATTAATAAATAAATAAATAACATTATTTCATGTCATGGCCCTCTTAGTCAGATAATCCTTAGATGTTTAAAGAATGGATTCATATCCTCCCTGACTTCCCAAAGTTAAAACACCCAATTTAAAATTCTTTTGACCTCCCAAGTCTGTACTGCAGCAGTATTTTTATTGGCCAGATCAAATATTTCCTAAGAGATCCAGTCTTGAGTTTTGCAGAACATGCTTTTCAGCAGGTAAAATGTTTTAACATATTAAAATTAAACACAATAAGCTACGCTGTCACAACAGAATAAATGGAAAAGCTTTCATTGCTAGCTACAGTTGTTAAAATGCTACAGTATACTACCATAGCCTCTGGGGCTAATTAATTTTAAATAATTACACGTTACTGTATGTGGATAGTGCTCAGAAATATCAGCAGAGGTCCCTATGTGTCCAGCAGTCTTCTGTTTGGATGCTGGCCTGGGGCATTTTAGAATGCAAACTCTGCTCAGACTTTTTCTTTTTTGCAGCCAATTCTCTTTCATGCTGCCAAGGAGTATATTAAAAAAGCAGAAGGTGGTGTTTTTTTTTAAAAAAGCCAGATCAAAGTCCTTGTACTTGTTCTAAATGGCAAAATCCTGGAATTCATTGGCAAAACTCTGAACTGTCTTCCTTTTGCTGCTGCACCGAGGCTGCTGATTTTATTTTAAAACCACATTTATCCTCATTGAAAAAAGGTTGCTGGGCAAAGCTTTGGCATTTCTTTCATTTGCATTATTGCAGTCCAAGGTTAGAACTATTATTGGCTGAAATAAGTCTATCTTTTTGTGAAACTGGGAGCAAGGATTTCCACAAAGGGCGTTCATTTTTGTATTTTGAATCCAAAATACTAGGCCCACTTAAGTGCTATTGAAATCAAAAGCAGTTGGCTATTAAACATTGAAATCCAATGTATTTCAATGTGACAGAAGGTTGCCAAAGTTTCATTCCAATCCTTAACTGGAGGTTCGATGAGAAATTTGATGAAAGATGAAGTCCGATTCCTACTATTTTTTCATACAACTGAAATCAGGGAGTCAGAGCTTCCTTTTCACGGTTTTTTCCTGTTTTTCTTTCCACTGATCCTCACTGATCCCAGTGAGAGAATTGTAACTTCACCAGGTCCAGCTTGTGACAACTTTTAAGGGTTTCATCCATATAAAATAGATTTGATGATTCTGGGGAGTCTCTTGATACAGTGCACTTCTGGAATGGGTCTTTCTAAGTCCTATTATTAGAGACACATTCTGCAGATGTTACATCATGTCCATAGATACCCTCCATAAAAGTCTGGGAAACAGAATAACTTCTGCCACATCATTCTTCTCAGGAAACTTTAGGAAATTTGTTAATCTGGATTGCATCCCAATGAGTATATTCCACATTTAAAAATGGAGCTGACTATGACTTTCCTATTTTATCTTTTGCATTTTAATACTACCCCAAATTGTAAGTCTATGCTGCCCACATCCTTAAAAATTAACAGCAGACTTCAATTTTTCCCCATTGGGCTTTTTTTTAAAAAAAGAGTTCTCTTTAGATCTGCTAAAATATGCACTTCAGACTAATTGCACTGAAGAGTCTGCCATACATAACTTCTTCCGCAATAAAAAAAAACAAGGCAGGACAATGTATTTACAAGATATCCCTTCTTGCTCCTGATTAGAATGTAAGAGCTGGTGCCCTACTGACATTAATCCAGTAATTTGTTTAATTTCTTCCAAGAGTTTAACAAGATGCTTCTGAAAAAGCAGGCATATACAATGGAATGAAGGCTATTGCTGAGCGTATTGGGTTGCGCTCCAAAAAAATTGTAAGCCACCCTGTCTCCAGAGAAGGGCGGCATATAAATATGAATTTAAAAAAAAATGGCAAGAATGCCAGGGTGGAGATTTGGTAAGCAAGAATGGAGCCATGTGCAAAATAGCAGTATGTCTCTCAACGTTGCTATCTGCCCAGCTAAAGAACTTTGACAGGAAACATTTTTTTCTAAAGGAGCCAGTCAAACATACCTGAAACTGAAGGGTTGCATCAGTTTGCTGCTTATCTGATAAAGTTGCTCTTCCTGTCTTCCTCATGCATGCAACAGTTCAAGATCCTTTCAGACAAAAAACTTCCATCTCTTTATTGCAGTTGGTAAGGTACATTCCATAGCTTTATCTGCCCCCATATATGGATGGAGAGAGGGGTGGGGAGAGAGAGAGAGTGTGTGTGTTTTCAATATAATAAAAATATACAAAACAAAACACAGGGATACAAAAAGGAAAGATGAAATAAGAAAATGTATAGTTATGCCTTCCACTCCTCTTTCTATCTTATTCTTTTCCCCTCCCCTTAATCCCTCAGTCCAGAAATCAACTCACTCTTTTCTCCTTTCAACAAAAAGTCCATATCAGGTTTCCAATCTTTCAAAAGTCTTTGTTATTTCTACCACCCCCCGATCAACTTCACTAATTCCACCGATTCAGTTAATTTTATAATCCAGTCTTCTGCTGTAGATATTTCATTGCTTTTCCATCTTTTTGTACACAATAATCCTGCCACGGTTATTATAAGCAATATTAATTTCCCACATTTACGTATCTATAAAACCCAGTAGGAATCATTCTGGTTTCATGGTAATGTTTGCAGTATCTTTTGCCTCAGTGACTACTGTATAGGGAGCCCTCTTCTTACGACTCTAATAGAGGCCCTAATTACAGTTACAAGTCATGGCAGTTGTTAAATTGGTCACTACCAATTGAATTGTGCCTGATTTTTACAACTGTTTGTGTCAGTTTTGAAGCAAATGTCGCAGTCATTAAAAGAATCCTATTATACCTAATGGGAGGGTTTTTTTTGCCAGAAGCCTGAAGTAAATACTGGAAACTGGCAAAAAAAAAACCCATTAAAAATTGTGGTCATGTGACCATCATGGGAAGCAGTCATAAATCCAAAAGCCATTTGCCAAGTGGCCAAAGTGTGATCACGTGTCCATGGGGGGGGGAAGGGGGCAGGTATGACCATAGGAACTTCAAAATTGGGTCATAAGTGTCTTTTGGAGATCCACTATAACTTCAAATGGTCTCTAAAAGCAAATTGTCATAAGTTATATTTCTCTTCTGTTGCCACCACCACCTTTTTGTAAGTCTACCAGGAACCCCATGTCCCTTGCATTCCCTACTACTCTCATTCATTCATCCATCCATCCATCCATCCATCCATTCATCTATTTATTTATTTTTTGATTTGTCAATCGCTTACGAGATAATAGGTATAAGTATAAAGATGAGTAAGAATACAGGAAATAGGTATGAATAAATGGGGACAATAGGACAGGGATGGTAGGCATGATTGTGCACTTATGCACACCCCTTACAGACCTCTTAGGAATGGGGTGAGGTCAATAGTGGATAGTTTATCAGCAGATTTCCTTCCATTGCTGTGCTGCTAAAAGATGAACAAATATGTATGGGAGTATCTCTCAGGTTGCCTCACAAAGAGCCACATGTTCTGCATTTCAAACTTGGGATTGATAAATGACATTATGACATATTTAACCATAGTTTAAAAGAGCCATGTTGTTTTTTCAACTCAGTCCCTGGTTTGCAGAACATGCTAGTTTACAACAAATCGTTGACTAGTTTACAGTTCAGAAAAAATAATGGTGAGGAAAAAGGGAGAAAAGATACAGGCATCAGATTGAAATAAAGAAGTTAAGAAGTATTTCCTTCTAGCCCACACCTAATCCCTGCTCTCGCTGTCAGAGCCTGGATCCTGAAGGGTGAGAAAAAGGCAACTACCAGCTTCCAAACATGACTCCACTCAGGCAGAAAGCTGACTGACAAATGAATAGTACTGTTCATGGAACCCTTTTTAAAGGGACAGTACCTCAGCCTAAGGGGGCAAATCAAATTCTATCTTCATCCGTTTTCTTTCCAAATAGCTACCGCTGCATTGCCTCTTTCATGTATTTTCTGTAGTGAGAACAAAAGATGGGAGAAATGATAGAAAAACATAGGATGATTAACCCTGAAAGACTTTATTGCTTGAACCCCGTGTAAAGTGTGGTTTTTGAGGCAAAGTCAGGTGACTATCTACTAAAATTAAATCTTATAAACACATTACAAGTGATAACACATAATAATGACTTTGCACATGAACTGTAACTCTACTGGAGAAACTATTGTAAGCATAAAAGGAGAAATGTAGGTGAAACTAATGGAAAAATCTCCTGTCAGAGGTTATCTACAAATGCAATTAATACTACTTGAATTTGAAATTCAACTGGAAAGAATTCAGATAATCTGCTTCCCTCAGAGTTCATTGAAACTGCAGTGCAATTACCTTTTTAACAAACTTCCCTAAAAGGAATAATTGGAGACAGAATTAAAATTATCCAGTATGGTTGGGTCCAGCAATGGCGTCTTGAGGAGAAAGCAAACTACTTCCTCCTTACCTCCTTAAGTATCAGTGGGGCCACACCTTCTTTCATGGAAACATTCATTACTGTCAGATACCAACCACAAGTCATATCCTAGGAAGCCTTAGCTAACCATAAGGACAGGGATTTAACAAGTATATGGCCAACCTTACAATTTCAAGAACCTGCCAACTTTGTTCATTCAAGATAATCAAACTAGACTCCACCTCAGTCATTTCTATAGGTGTCACTGCATTTTTTTTGGTTTGTCTGTTTCAGCTTCTAAGCTCATATTATAGCAAGCAGGTGTCTGCTAGCCAGCACTGTATTATCTTGTCTCCATAGTAATGAGATAAGAAAGTCTTGTGATGTTTTTATTTACTGCGCATGTGTACAAAGTTTTTACTTCACTTCTGTAACTTCCGTTGTATTTTTCCTTTGTTTTTTTTCTATATGCCTTGGTATGAGATTGAGGAAGCTGCAAATATGTAGCTCGTTAGGTTTTCTTATTTTTGTATAAATAAAAATGTTTCTTAGATTACTTCCCGGGTCTAATTTTATCAGCATTGACAGCAAAGAAAGACATGGTCTATCACCTCTAATTAGCAGATATGCTTCAAGATTTTTACTCCCTGGCAAAAGGTTTGTTCGCAGCCTTGACAATGGGACCTGCCTCAAGGCCTGAGTCCTAAAATGGACTGTATTTGGGCAACTTTACCCAGCAGTTACCTAGCATTCTTCATAGGAACTTTACAAGTAACCACCAACTGCATCTTCTCCAGAAGTGCTAATGGCTACTTATGGATGCAATAAATGTGCAGAAATATTCCTTTTATCAACCTTACCACGATAAAGTATGTCATAAGAGCCGCTCTGGTTGATTGCATTTATTCTTTGTTGTCCTCCAGCAGTGCTCTAGGCAGTCTCTTCATCTCCATCACTTCCTCTGTAAACCAAAGAGAACCCTGGGGCCCATGTAGACCTCATCTGATCTGATGACCCAGCCACTCTCTCTTTTCAAGGATTCAATTGGGCCACATATCAGACTTTCAGGAATACCCCAAGCTTCTCTGGGAGCCAAATGTATTCCTTCAGTGAAATTATAAGTAACGGAAAACCTCAGACTATTGATCCATTTAGCACAGGGTTGTTTAAAACAGTCTTCTTTCTCACTCTTGAAGGTATCTGGAAATAAACTACAGATTTTGCACATACAATGCATGGTCTTTGAACATTGAGTTAAAATATAGAATATAAAATATTTACCAGGTCTGCATGTCACTCAGGCTGGGACATGAGGGTTCACTTATTTTATATGATTTAGTTATAGCATACCCCAACTTTTACATTTCTGCTATTCTGTACCTCAATAGTAAACTTTTTGTGAGTGGCAGCTTTATATATTCACAGAATTGCCTTCAAAACACAGTCACTGGGTACAGTAATTGGACAGAGAATTATGAAATCCAGGGTTTTCAGCCATGGTGCTCATAAAGAAATTTGGATCTTTTAGCCCTACGCATAATGTTGTTATGAAGATAATGATTAAACAAAGGGAATATCTTAAGTCCTGGAGAAAAAGTGGGATGTAAAATCTATCAAACAAAATCCAAAAATCAAAATAGAATTGCTGATATGTAAATAATGTGATATAATATGGTATAGTATAATAACATGTAATATATAAATATGACAGTCAGTTTGGTGTAATGCTCAAGATCAGGGGTGGGATTCAAATTTTTTAACAACTGGTTCTGTGGGCATGGCTTAGGTGGTGGGCGTGGCTTGGTGGTCATGTGACTGGGTGGACATGGCTTGGTGGTCATGTTAATGGCTGGATATGGCCAACTCAATATCACTCACATCAAGGCATGCATCTCCTCGCCTGGCCTCTCAAGACTGTGGGGTTGCTGCAACAGTCATAAGTGTGAAAAATGGTCATAAGGCACTTTTTTCAGTGCCATTGTAACTTTGAATGGTCACTCCACACAAGCAAAGTACCAGCAAATGAGGGGGAAAAACTCCAGAGACATTCCTGAGACAGGAAGTCTAGTCCTGCCAAGAATGTAATAAGGGTTAACGGAGAGGCAGTTTCTCTAAGCAACACCAGAATGTTTCCTTCCTGCTGTCCTTACAGGATTAGGCCAGTAATTTCTTCTAACAACCAGTTCTCCGGATTGCTTAGAACATTAACAACCAGTTCTAGAGAATAGGTGTGAACTGGTAGAATCCCACCCCTGCTCAAGATGCTGGCCCAGAAACCAGGAGATTGTGAGATCTAGTCCTGCCTCAGGCATGAAAGCTGACTGGGTGACTTTGGGCCAGTCACTTTCTCTCAACCCAACCTACCTCATAGGGTTGTTGTCGTGGGGAAAATGGGAGACAGAACAAATATTAGGCATATTCTCCACCTTTAGTTATTTATAAAGTAATAAAGGTGAGATTTTAAAAATCTAACAAATAATACATGATAAAATCTGAAAAAGGCAATGTAGGGGGAAAATAGGTTTCCAATGCCAGCTCATGACCCAATAGCATAGGAGGGCTCTGGCATGCCAAACTTTGAGCTGAGGTCCTGACAGGCAGCCGGAGTGTAATAAATGTGTTAGAGGTGGGCAGGGCTGCACAGAGGTAATCAAAGAAGACACACTCCCTGGTGGGCAAGCTCCTCCAAGCAGCTTTAAGGCTGCTGCCACTTTGTAAGGAAAACAGGAGGTGTCTACAGCTCCTGTTGCTTTCAGTGAGATTTGTGGTTGCTCTAAAAGTCAGGCAAACTGGGGATGCAGGAGTAGATTGTGCTTAAGACTTTCTAGGCAGCTAGATTAATGACTCCTGAAAAGAGCTTTTCAAAGCGTGCAAATTAAACTTGAACCAAAAGAAACCATGGGAGCAAGACAAAGCCAGGCCTTTGCAAACACAGCAATAGCCGCCTCCCCCAGAGTTCCTGAAGCAACGTGTTCTGAGCACATTGAATGCTTTAGAGTTGGAGAAACCAATTTCCCTCCTGTCTTGGGGCAAATCATAGGCCTGTTGAGGCCCCAGAGTTTCTCTCTAAGTGTGCCTTTGATGACTAGAGCACAAGGGGATGGCTCTGTGCATGTACCATTTTAATTATCTGCATCCAGGGGACCAAGTTATTATTAATCATGGAAATAAAATGAAGTAAAAACAGACCTTAAGGATGTTACAATGTATTAAAAGAAGCAAGGCATTTATTTCAAGTAGGTACGGATTTTAAAAAACAAAAGGTGCTGCATGAATCTGTCTAAATGTGGTAAAAACAAGGAATGTTTGCAAGAGAAAGGGATGAAGATGTATAATCAAACTACATGAAGTTAAGTTTCTGTTTCTTTACACTTATTTGCAGCCTTTAATTTCTTTTGCCCACTTCTTCTCACTTCTACACCTTACTCCAAAAAGGATGGGTCTGCATTAATGCATTTCTTTCTAGTTTAACAAACATTTATGAACTTCTGTTTTATTTAGAGTAAGTTTGCATTTATATGCATTTGTGAACTGGGGACAACAGGGAGGAAAACACAATTATCTTTTCCCTGGATGCTGTCACTGTATTGTTTAATACAAACACAAGAGAAAAGTTTCAGTTGAAGTTTAAGTTGCACCACTTCCTATGGAAACATGTTTGTTTGCTGAAACCTGTTACAAATATATTGTCTTCTTAATTAAGGAGAAAAAAAAACATTGTTCCTGTCAAGCTAGTCCTTGGAAGGAAGTGAGATCTGTTTTCTGTAATTATACATTGTTTTATACAGGAATAATTTTGGGTTTTCAACCTGAGGAAATGTTTCTTAATAGTTAATAATAATAATAATAATAAACCCTGAAGGGCCTTGGTGGCTCAGGCTGTTAAACGCCTGCATTTAAGTTCCAGCTGCCTACAATTACTGTAGGCTTGAATCCCACCAGGCTCAAGGTTGACTCAGCCTTCCATCCTCTCGGGGTAGGTAAATTGAGGACCCAAGATTGTTGGGGGCAATAAGCTGACTTTGTAAAAATGCCGCTTAGTAATAAGCAGGCATATACAATGGAATGAAGGCTATTGCTGAGCACACTGGGTTGTATCCCAAAAATTGTAAGCCGCCCTGAGTCTCCAGAGAAGGGCGGCATATAAATGTAATTAAAAAAAGATGTTACCTATCTTCATAACGAAACATCCAGAGCCAAGCAGGAAGCTCAGAGGACAAACTTCTACCTAAAAGTTAATAATATCTACAATAATCCAGAAATCTTCCTGTCTATTTGTTCAAATAGTCTTCTGGTACTATTGAACGACTACCATGCTATATCTCAGACTTGGCTCTGTCTGCTTATGTATTATGCCATAAACCATGGTTTAAATAAATTCTTCACGGCAGGTTTCATGCCAAATGCAATGTGCAGATTCACAGACTGCAGTTTGGTTAAGTACATTGTATGAAAACATATTGTGAGATGAGATGAAACACATTAAAAATGGGGAGTGAGAGAGAAACGATATGTCCATTCTAACCCCAACAATTTGCTTTGTTGTGGGGACACAAAGAAAATCTGAGGCAGAGAGCTATTTTAAACAAATGGTGGGCATCTTCCGTATGGTTTACTGAAGTTTGCCAATTTCAAAACCATTATTTACAAAACGCTATCGTTGTCATGGCCCAGAATTCAGACTCTGAATCTGATTCTGAAGAAGCTGTTGTACTATGTAATTGAAACCTGAAGCAGAACAATTGTTCCATTATATCTTAATTAAAAACAACCACAGTTTGGGCTTTAGATGCTACACTGTGCCTGACTGAACATGAAAAGAAGTACTTCTTCTCTCTTAGAGGCCAAACTAGTGGAGGAAGGGAACATTACCAAATACATGAGAATTAATTTCACCAAGTTCCCTCAGTCTACGCTCCTGGTGAATATATCCAACATGCAGTTTTCTTGGCAATGTTAGGGAGTTGGTTTGCCATTTCCTTCTTCCGTCTTCTCTGTGTAGCTTATTGTTAGGTCTGAATGTAGCTATTATATGGCCTTCGAGTATAGGTGTTAATTCAATATATGCTGCCGAGGAGATCTTTCTGATATGACAATATGGTTCTTGTAAATCAATATAGAATTAAGAGCAATTTAGTCCTTTGAAAACGATAAGGTTAAACCTGCTTAACTCTGTGGGGTTTTCAGGAATAGCTTCTGCGTTATATTGACAGGCACAGTAGTGAGGGAGGGAAAAAAAGAGGACGGCAGGTTTTTTTCCTCCATTCTTCAAAAAGTATCAGAGTTTAAGGGCTTTGTTTATAATAATTTCAACAGAGTGCATGTATACAGTAAGAATTTGAGGAGAGAGGGATCTTGCTTAAAATAGCTGTAGGAAAGAAAGTATAAGGATTTGTTGTGAAGCTGATTTTTTTTTACACCATTGTAACTTCAAACAGTTGTTAAACAAGGCAGCAAGGACCTACCTGTCTTTATAACAATTCTATGGGTAACCTCAATGTTAAAAAGTAACATTTTAGAATTTATTTGATCAAACTGACAATCTCCACACTAGAAAAAATTGAAGTATTTGCTGATATGATATGCTTATCCTATACAGAAAGCCTGTAGGTTGGAGAAATTAAATCACCTTTAGAATAAAATTCTTTTTTCAGCTTTCCCCAAAAGTTGAAAATGTTTTCTGGATTTTTCTCCAATCTTGTTTCCAAACAGACTAAGCATATTTTTTAGTATCAGGAAAATACTATGCTCTTTGGAAAGATGGGGAACAATTCTGATTGTTCCATTGCCTCCTCATCAAATTTGCAACAATTTAATAGAAGGGAATAGAGATGCATTTAATAATGCAGTGAGAGAACTGAGTAGTAATTCAAACATACAGCTAGGTCAGGAGATACTCAAAATAGATTAATTTTGTATAAATTTTCCACAAATGTGCTTTGCATTATTGTGAATTACTAATAAGAATACCAACAAACATTTCAGATCCATCTGTTTAAGTTTTGTAATATATTATTTCCATCCTTTCCTTTGTCTCTGTTATGGTTGTCAAGCCATTTAGCTTCCAAGCTGTAGTCCAGGGATAAGTAATCTTTTTTTGCCAAATGTTGGCCTGAAATTTTCCAACCCTGAATTTGCTACCAGCTATGCCGTTTTATATAACGGCTTATAACAGCATTCTGTGCGCCTTCGGCATTTAGTCATCCCAGCCACATGACCACGGGACGTCTTCGGACAGCACTGGCTCTTCGGCTGTGTAATGGAGATGAGCACTGCCCCCTAGAGCCAGAAATGTCTGGCACGTATGTGCAAGGGCAACCTTTACCTTTATGACGGCTTATGGAAACCAGAGTCCAAAACACTGAAGGGTAATAGAACGTCTGTTTCTTGCATGATCCTTTGCACCATTCCCCCCTCCCATTTCTCACCTCTTTTGTTTTCTAGTAGAGAGCTAAGAATATTTGAAAACCCATTTCAATGTCAATGGTTTTTCAAGTATTCTTAGCTCACTACTAGAAAACAAAAGAGGTGAGAACTTCAATTCTATGCTGATCAGCACAATTATGTGATTATCATCACTAATTTTATTCTTAGATAGTGTCATTATACAAATAAAGGAGATATATTCAACAGTGTAAGGCACATCTATATTACTGGAAGGTTTCTAGGGCTCCTAAAAACATTTCAACTTTATGTATTTGTCAAACAAATAAATAAAAATGTTGACAAATGCATTTTACAAGTCTTTGCATCTTAGGGATATTTGACTTTTTTTTTGCATTCGTTATTCTGATAGCATAATTACTGGTGAAATACCACCATTGTACAACTTTTCTGCTCAGGTTACATGGAATACAATCCAAAGAGTACAATCCAAATGAAAAGGAGAGGAATAATATATAGGAGTAAGTAAGCAAGAACATTGACAAAAAGTGACGTTTTCATCTTGGTCTCTATAAAGAGAGATTATTTCCTTGTGGAGGCCTTTTCCAAATCATTTACAACTTATACAGTTCTTGGAAGGAACCAGTCCTTATTCTGTATCACAGCTTCTGATAAATATCAGAATAGACCAAGACTGAGTGGCTGTGCGTACTGGCATCTTGGATCCAAGAGATTCCATCTTTGGTCATGGGGGGAGAGGTGTTGACCCCCCTGGATAGGGCACGCAATTTGGGTGTCCTCTTGGATGCACGGCTCCATATGGAGGAGCAGGTGGGAGCCGTCTCTAGGGGGGCATTTGCCCAGGTTCGCCTGGTGCGTGAGTTGCGCCTCTGCTTGGACCGAGATTCCCTACGCACGGTCACCCATGCGCTCATTGCCTCCCGTCTTGACTACTGCAATGCTCTCTATTTGGAGCTGCCCTTGCAGACTATGCGGAGGCTTCAGCTGGTGCAAAACAGAGCCGTGCGGGCGGTGATGGGAGTGGCCCGATTCTCCCATGTGACACCCCTCCTGCGCGGACTGCATTGGTTGCCGGTTGCCCTCTGTATATGATTCAAGGTGCTGGTGCTAACCTATAAAGCCCTTCATGGCTTGGGTCTGGGGTACTTGCAGGAGTGCCTCCTACCAGCATTGAGGTCCAATCACCCAGTATGCTCTCACAGGCAGGCCCTATTGGGGGTGCCATCAGCCAGACAATGTTGGTTGGCGTTCCCCCAGGGGAGGGCCTTCTCTGTGGGGACGTCCACCCTGTTGGATCAGCTGCCCCTGGAGCTGTGGTTGGCCCCTGACCTACGTTCCTTCTGCCACGATCTAAAGACCTGGCTGTTTTTACAGGCCAGCCTGGATTGAGAGAGATTGGGGATTTTAATGGGGTATTTTAGTATTTTATTCACCTTTGGATTGCATATATCTTTAACTATTTTGTATATATATCTTTGTGTGAGCTGCCCCAAGTCCTCCCCGGAGGGTTCCATCTTGTCTTCCATGGTGTTCAACATTTAAATGTAAACACTAACAGAGATCATCAAGGGTTGGGGAGTAGGTGTCATTAGTACACACTCAGTTCTATTACCTCTTTTTATGCAAGGAAGCAGTCAGTATCCTTTAACATTGCCTACATTGGATAATGAAAAGCACTGCAAGAGAAGAAGGAATTCTACCTTCTAGAAAAGATAGAGAGACTGTTGATAAATAGAAAATGGGATTCTAGGTTGAAGTTTGGCCTATTTTGCACTCCTTCTGAAAGACCAGACTTGCAGTTTGAGAATGCTCTTTGATCTTCCACCTGCCACTCTGTGTCCTGCTGGCAGCTGGAAGGAAGGGACACATCTCTTTCTGAGTTTGTCAGATTTGGTTATTTTGCTAGCATAATTGCATACCAATTTATTTATTAAATAAGGTAGATATCATTGCATCTCACTATACGCCCGACGGCGCTTGGGCCAATTCTGGCCTCCTTTGCCCACAGCTCGGTCGAGACCCTGGTGGACGCCTGGCAGACAGCTGCTGCCGGGGCTCTGGACCAAGTTGTTCCTTTGCGGTCTCTGACCTGCCGCAGATCTCGAGTAGCTCCCTGGTTTTCTGCGGAGCTCCGAGAAGTGAAACAGCGGAAAAGAGGCCTTGAGAGCTGTTGGAGGTCCAGCAGGTCTGAATCCGACCGATCGCAGTTAAGAACCTATATTAGGTCTTATCTTGCTGCGATGAGAGTGGCGAAGTGTGCGTACTTCTCTGCTCTCATCACGTCCGCAGATAATCGCCCGGCCACCCTGTTCAGGGTCTCCCACTCCCTACTTAACCAGATGGGGGTGGGGAGGACCCTCTTCAGAGATGTGCTGAGGAATTTAGTCAACATCTGACGGGCAAGATCGCTCGGATTCGGACAGGCTTGGACTCCGACTGGGCAGCATCCGATGGAAATATGGTGACTGGTCTTAGAAATGTTATCTGGGAGGAGTTTGATTCTGTGACTTCAAATGAGGTGGACAGAGTCATGGGGAAGCTGAGTGCTGCCACGTGTTTGTTGGACCTGTGTGCCTCCTGGCTGGTGTATGCCACCCGGGAGGTTACACGAAGCTGGCTCCAGGCAGTTATAGATGCTTCTTTGAGTGAGGGTTTCTTCCCTTCTGCCTTGAAAGAGGCGGTGGTGAGGCCCCTCCTCAAGAAGCCTGCCTTGGACCCAGGCTGATTTAAACAACTTTTGTCCAGTCTCCAGCCTTCGCTTTGTGGCAAAGGTTGTTGAGAGCGTGGTAGCCCGGCAGCTCCCGATGTTTCTGGAGGAAACTGACTATCTAGACCTGTACCAATCGGGTTTCAGGCCCAGGTAGAGCACGGAGACGGTGTTGGTCGCACTGGTGGATGATCTCTGGAGGGCTCGGGACAGAGGTTATTCCTCTGTCCTGGTCCTGTTAGATCTCTCGGCAGCTTTCGATACCATCGACCATGGTATCTTGCTGCGATGCCTCAAGGGGTTGGGGCTGGGGGGCACCATTTTACGGTGGTTCTCCTACCTCTCAGGCGTATGCAGGTAGTGTTGGCAGGGGGACAGAGATCAACCCTGAGGCCCCTCCTTTGTGGGGTACCTCAGGGGTCAGTTCTCCTGCTCCTCTTGTTCAACATCTACATGAAGCCACTGGGAGAGATCATCCATGGTTTTGGGGTGAGGTATCATCAGTATGCTGATGATACCCAGCTCTTTATCTCCACCCCTAACCAACCCAGTGATGCCCTCAAAGTGATGTCCAGGTGCCTGGAAGCAGTGCAGGTCTGGATGGGGAGGAACAGACTCCGGCTCAACCTAGCTAAGACCGAGTGGCTGTACGTACCAGCATCTCGAGTTAGCCAGGATATTCCATCTCTAGCTGTGGGGGGAGAGGTGTTGTCCCCCATAGATAAGGCTTGCAACTTGGGTGTCCTCCTGGATGCACAGCTCAGTTTGGAGGAGGAGGTGGGAGTTGTGGCCAGGGGGGTGTTTGCCCAGGTTCGCCTGGTGCGCCAGTTGCGACCCTTCCTGGATTGAGATGCCCTGCTTATGGTCACTCATGCACTCATCATTTCCCGTCTGGACTACTGCAATGGTCTCTACATGGGGCTGCCCATGACGACCACCCGGAGGCTTCAACTTGTCCAGAATGCAGCGGCGCGGGTTGTGATGGGAAGTTCCTGATACTCCCATGTTACACCCCTCCTGCGTGAGCTGCACTGGTTACCGGTTGCCCTCCGGGTGAGATTCAAGGTGCTGGTGTTAACCTATAAAGCCCTTCATGGCATTGGACCAGGGTATTTGCAGGAAACCCTGCTGCCGATAACAGCTTCCCGATGACCCATGTGCTCCCACCGGCAGGGCCTGCTCAGGGTGCCGTCAGCCAGGCAATGCAGGCTGGTGGCTCCCAGGGGTAGGGCCTTCTCTGTGGCGGCACCCATCCTTTGGAACCAGCTACCCCTGGAGCTCCGGGTGGCCCCTGACCTCCGATCCTTCCTCCGTGGCCTAAAAACTTGGCTGTTCCAACCAGCCTACCTGGACTGAAGGGGGGGAGGGTCTTTAGTGGTTGTTTTAAATTTTTATCGATTTATGAGATTTCTGGTTTAATTAATTTTTAATGTTTATATTGTATTGTTTTTTAGTATTGTAAGCCACCCTGAGTCCTTAGGGAGATAGGGCGGCATATAAATCATAAATAAATAAATAAATAAATAAATAAATATACATGGACCTTGATAAATGTCTGGAAGATGTACTGTGTGCAATGTGAAAAAACAGGCAAGTTTTTTCTAGTACAAGTTATAGGGATTATGTTATGCTTGTACTGAAAAACCCACTGATATTCAGCTGCTTACCAGGTCAGCTTCTCTACTTGGCCAGAATCTGACTGAAATTCAGGTATACAACGTGAGATGTCTCAGTTTGATCTTCTGCCTGATATTGTTTCATTAACTGGTGAACATCTTCCAATCTGTGGTAATATTTATTATATTAACTGATAGACCTGTCTGTCTTCCAGTTGTGACTCTGGGCAAAATTATACCGACTTGACATGTAATGTAAATGTTAGAAAATATTTTCTGGTACCTTATACTGCTTTATATTGTTTTTTTATTCCCTCCCCCATCTTTTAAACACTTTAAAGATCTAATACAGGTAGTCCTCGGATAATGGTAGTAATTTTCAGTAAATGACACAGCTGTAATAGCAATAGCACTTAGACTTATATACCACTTTCCTGTGCTTTCCAGCCCTGTCTAAGTGGTTTATAGAGTCAGCATATTGCCCCCAACAATCTGGGTCCTCCTTTTACCGATCTCAGGAGGATGGGAGGCTGAGTCAACCCTGAGCCGGTAAGACTTGAACTGCTGAACTGCTGGCAGCCAGCAGTCAGCAGAAGTAGCCTGCAGTACATGACGATGCCAACTTACAATTGCAGTTGCAGCAATTTCAACTGCTATCATTAAATGAATCCTGCATTTTTGTTGGTGTGACATCATGTGACCTCTTTCCTGTTAGCTTCCCTATTGACTTTGTTGTTGGAAACAGACAGTGAAGATCACAAATGGCAACGATATGACTCTGGGACACTGTGACCCTCATAATTGTGAGTTACTTGCCAAATGCCCAAATCAGGATTATAAATACGCATTTGGGAGAATAGATTTCAGCTAAATATCAGGAAATCTTCTAAGGATTAGAGAAATTTAACAACAGAACAATTTAATGATAGAGATGGAGGCCCGTTTTGTGGGGAAGCAATCATTTGCCAGATGCTGTAGCTCTGCATTTTTTGTATCAAGCAGAACGTTCGCTTTAGTGGTTATTAAAAACCCCTTCAAATATTACATCCAATTATTCTTTCTGACATTGTCATTCTCTTTGAAAGACGCAGCTTTATTTTTTACTGTGATTTTTCTCCTTTCAGTTTTTAGCATCTATATCACTCTGAAAAGTTCGCTTTTCTTTAACTACTGAAAGTATAACAGATAGTTATTAGTCAGATTCTCCTCTGAGGAAGAATGGCCTTTTTAAAAATAATACTGTCTTCTAAAGACATGAGTGCAATTTTTGGTACTGCTGAGAAATATTTATTGGTCCTGTACATATTTTTTGACTGTCATATCCATCAAAGAGACCCGTAATTATTCATGAGGCTGAATCAGCAGATTCCATCTGTCCTCTACTGATGTCAGGGCAATAACATTATCAAATGATTAAATGTCAGTCATTAGTTTGTGTTGCTTCTAGTAAATCTTATTGCATTTAAATATAAAGGCTGAGATCCTACGTATGTTTAACAAAGAACATGTCCCATTGCTTTCAGTGGGCTTATTTCTACATAGAGCTGTATAGTGTTATCCTTAGAAAAGTCATTATCTTCAAACAGGTTAGTTAGAATAGAATAGAATAGAATTCTTTATTGGACAAGTGTGATTGGACATAGTTAATCTACTTTAATGATCTATTTTGGGTTAATATATTTTCCAGATTGAATGCAAGCCTTTATGTATTCTATTTGCTGAATATGAGAACAAGGGAAGCTTCATTGGAAAAAGATAAGCTTTGTTTTAAAACTGAAGGAAGAAATATGCTGATAACACTGCCCTAATTGCTGAAAATGCAAAGGATATGTACGCTCTAATACTAAAAGTAAAAAAAAAACACTGAAAATGTGGAACTAAAATAAAATCTAAAAAAAAACCCTCCCAAATTAATAAACACAGGCAGAACCAGCAGTCTTGGAACTGGCAATGAAGACATCAAAGCTTCAAATATTCAAGAAATATGCCAGAGTAGCACTTGATAGAGGAATCACAAAGACCTTGGAAAAGATACTGAAAAGCCTACAGAGATCAAAACCGTGCAGGAGATGGCTTTTCCCTGTGATGCTCTATGGAAATGAAAGTCGAAGAAGAAGCTGGATAAGAAGAGCATTGACGCCTTTGAAATTTGGTATTGGAGAAGACTCCTGAGAACAATGTGGCCAAGAAAACAAACCAATGGATCATTGAACAAATCAACCCAAAGCTCTCACTTAAAATACAAATAACCAGGATCAAATTATCCTGCTTTGGACACATTATGCAAAGACCTAGCTCTCTGGAAAAGGCTCTGATGTTGGGAAAGATGGAAGAAAAGAGGAGAATAGGATGACTAGCAGCAAGATGGACGGACTCGGATGTGCACCTGAAAGATCAGTTGGAAGACCTGAAAGACCAGTTTAAGGATAAATCATCATGGAGAAAATCTATTTAATTTGTTTAGCTATTTATAAACATTTATGTAGCTGTCCCAACTCAGTCAAAGTGTCTCTGGGCAGCATACAATAAAATGAAGAATTGTGTAAAGTCCTTAAAACAATAAACATAGATAAAACAACACTACAAGAAGGAAGATACTTACATACATAATAAGCAGCACACAGGCTCTCTATTGCCTGGGGCTTCAATGTGATCTCTAGGAATCAAAAATGACTTGATGGCACATAATCATCCGTTTATGCATTCAAAGATTAAAACATTCATGGCATATTTTAGCTTTTTTAGCAGAAAAAAAATGAAATGGCTAAGTATAGGATAAAGCAGACCTGGCTTGACAGTCGCATACTGAAAAGGGCCTTGGTGGCTCAGGCTGTTAATAGCCTAGCACTTAGTTCCAGCTGCCTGTAATTATTGCAGGCTCGAATCCCACCAGGCTCAAGGTTGACTCAGCTTTCCATCCTCTCGGGGTAGGTAAATTGAGGACCCAAGATTGTTGGGGGCAATAAGCTGACTTTGTAAAAATGCCGCTTAGTAATAAGCAGGCATATACAATGGAATGAAGGCTATTGCTGAGCACACTGGGTTGTATCCCAAAAATTGTAAGCCCTGAGTCTTCGGAGAAGGGCGGCATATAAATGTAATTTTAAAAAAAAGGATCTGAGTTCTAATAGAGCATAAGTTGAATTAGGCTATAGAAACTAGGGATGCAAGTTAGCCTCCAGTTCACTCCATTTGCAAGTAACTATCTTTGAAAAGATATATGCTTATAAAGCCTTATAAAAAGCAGAAAGTTAGAGGATCACAGAGACAACTGAAAGATAACAAGAGGGAAGTTCATTCTTGTGGCATGTTAGTTGCAACGTTGTTCATAAAGTTCTTAGTCAACCTCATTGCTTGATTGTCTTTGTAGTATAGGTTGGATATTTCCAAACCAGGAGTTCAGTAATGTGTCTAAGATCTCCGCTTGGCTGAATCTCTGTCCCAACTCCTGGTGTCACCTCTGCCAAATTTATTACAAAATTGAAAAAAAGATAAAAGCAGCTGGTGGTAACCTGATCTTACCAGAAGTGCTAAAAGCAAATGTAGATTGATGGACCTCAGTTTTGGCATCTCTGTTGATCTAGACTGCAAAAATCTGGATGACTCCCAGACTCCCACTCTTGTTTTTTGTATCATTTTGTGGCTGAGAAACAATAGCCCTAGCTGATACTCTGTAGAGTAGCTCCATGTTGAAGCCTAGCTATAATGCAACTTCACATAGTACAATTTTCCATCAAATTAATGACATTTGGATAATGATGTTAGGGTGCAAATAGCTCCACAACTGTTCTCCTATTTAGCAGACATTATTTTATAATAAACACTCCTTCTCCTCCCCCCACCCCATTTATTTTGTCACTGTATTTCCAAAAATGGAGGAGCAATTATTATTTGCTGATTTCTTCTGTGCAAGGTAAGGGGAGAAGAGTATTTACTAGCTTGATAACATCTCTTCACCCAAGAACAACCTCTGTTTATCTCTAGATTTCTGCCATCATGTGTGCAACTGCCTTTCTGCATAATAAGCATATTTTTTCAACTCTCCCCTTTTTCTACCCACCTCTACCTCCTACGTATCCCAGCTGAACCAGGTCAACCCTGTCCTAGGGGAAATACTACAGTACACAACCAGGGTTGTGAAAGCAAGAGATCAATCTCCAATAGCTCCCTAGCAAAGGTTGCTTGGAGGATATGATTGTCCCAGCACAGGTAAACTTCTCAAATAAACTGAGAAGGATCAGTCAAGTGAAACTCACCTTCTTGCTTTGCTCCTATGTTTTGACAGCCCCTTGCCTGGTAGATGTAAGGTGTGTGTGTGTGTGTGTGTGTGTGTGTGTGTGTAAAAAGTAAAATAAAAGAGCGAGAGTATTTTCAAGAAAGTGACAGAAAAAAGTGTTGGTATTTAGGGCATGTCAAATTTTTCAGCTTTCAATTTCCAAACATTACGGGTGCTCAAAAGGTGTGACAATTCCCGGGGATTGTAAAGGTATTTTGGTTATTTTAATATGATTTAGATGTGCTTGGTAAGTAACTACATAAATATCATAACTATTTAACATTTTGTTTATGTATGTTAAAAAATGATGGGGCTTTGAGGAGATGGTAATGGCTGCCATCTTGTCTTTTTTGCCCCCCTCCTATGGACAGAGCATTTAAAGCAGGTTAGAGGTTGCTTTGAGGAGATGGTTACGGCTGCCATCTTGTCTTTTTTGCCCCCCTCCTATTTAAGAGTATTTAAAGCAGTTTAGATGTTGTTAGGCTAATCTAGGACTTCATTTCTATGCTAGCAATTGAATGAGAAGGTTAACTCCCCACTCACTCTCTGCTTTGCATTTGTAGGACAAAGGTGACTGAGACACGTTAGCCCCTCTCTTTAACCTCATGTCGAGTAGGTTTTTCAGATCATACAACATGCCATCATCCCCCTTCACATAATTCACACCGTGTACATGCAAACAGAATATTTCCTTTTCCAAGATGAGGGCTTCAGTACCATCTCCTTCCCAATCATTTTGATTCAGCTTGGCTCTTCCTTACAATCTATTGGCACCTATGTCAGTCAGAGGGTTTGAAGGCTAACCAGCATTAACAGTTTCTGCGCATACCAAAGCATTTAGCATTTTTGTTTGGGTTTGGTATATGGAATATAATGTCATGATTTGTATTTGGTGCAGTGATTAAGGCATCAGGCTAGAAATCAAGATACTATGAGTTCTAGAAGTACCTCATGCACAAAACCAACTGGGTAATCTTGGGCCAGTTACTCTTTCCCCAAAAAACCCAAAGGCAAGCCACTTCCAAAATCTTACCAAAAAAATTGACTTAAAAAAAAACCTCAAATCAAACCAAAAGCAAAACAAAGTTACAAGTGTATGTATCAGCTTGGAGTGGTGAATAGAGAAGCATCAGAAGCAAAACAAAGTCAGATTTGTGTGAATGACTCCAGATTCCAATTTAAAAAATCCCTGTGGCTAAAAACTCTGGAGCTGTTTATCCTCAATGGATGAATTAGGCATGTCTCCTTTAGATAATTATCCACATATTATTTATTACTACAAACACAGAATGTATATTGATTTATCCATTTTTACTTGCACAATCCAATCGAATGGTTTTCAGAAGTTATGTTCTCTCTTTCTTCAGTTATTGAAATCCATCATTCTGAAGAGGTTCACAGAAAATGCATCCTGGCAGCATTGAAGAATTAGTACCTTTATATTGTTAGTTTCAAGACTCAAAGCAGTCTTGGCAATTTCAACATTTAAGATTCTATTTTTGCCATTACAATGGCTGAACTTTAAAACTGGCAAATCTGCTTCCTGTCTCCCCCTCACTTATTAGGTGATTTTCTGCTATGATTTTATTTGTGAATCACCTTGCAGACCATGAGCTGTTCTCTCATTATGCTACATGCAGGAAGCACTTATATTATTTCAAGACCTTTGCCATTAGAGAGCATGTTGCTGAGGCACCTGCTTAGCATAATTTCTTCACAGCTTTTTTTTTAATCCTAAGTGCACTTTTTAAAATGCATGTAATATTTAGTACTCTGGACAAACAATGAAAATAAATTTGAAAAGTTGGGCAATTTTGTGAGTGGGTGTCAGCCCACCAAAATAGACCCAACTAGGAAACTAAAATCATCAATGCTAATGCTACTTTTATTATAAGATTACTAACAGAATGTTACAAGTCTGAGCATGCTTCCCCACTTCCTCCTTCTGCCTTCATGAGAACAGTGGAGGGTCATGTTTGAGATGCTTTCTCAGATTACAGTTCTGCCCCAGGCTCAAAATTCTTTTATCTGACCATTATTTTGATTGTGGCTGTTCTTACCATTCCTCATGTTATCTCTTCTGCCCATTACAGTGGCTTAAACCAATCTATGATTTTTAAAGCTCACAACTGGTTATTAGTCATCATTGCTTACACTTCCAGAATAAAACACACACACACACACACACACACACACACACACAATCACCAGGACTGGCTAATTGCAGCAGCATGCAAATTTGATGAAGTGATAGAGTGATGTGTCAAATAATCAGGCCACTGACATAAACCATACTCTAGTGATATAATTACTATAAATATTGGATCACCATAAATAGTGCTTATATTGATCTTCAATAATCTAATTTTAAAGCTGTGGAATGAAAGAAATAAAGATTACCAATTGTCCTATTTTCTTCATGACAAGGAGAAAGGGGCCAATACATGAGCCAATATTGACAGCTTAATAAAACCCATTATTGTGAATACACAGAGCTACTAGATCTTTAATTTACTTGGCAATTCAGCCATAGGGATAATAGCCATGAGATGTGCAAACTCCAGTATGAGAGACACCTAGAATATTCATATTCTTTAGCCCTCTTCAAGTTTTACAGAAAAAATGTGCAGGAAGAGCTATATTGCCTAAAATTGTCTTCTATACAACATCTCTGCTAAAGATGTCTAGAGTAAGATATGTCAGAGAATGAATGAATTGGAATATATCTTGAAGATCACTTGGTCCAATGAAGGTATATTTTATTATAGCATATTTGGTAAATAGCCAAGCACCTATCCTTTTTTTAAATCACCTCTGATCAAGGTGATTCCATTCCATTCCATTCCATTCCATTTCATATCACCTCCAAGGTTCTCTATGCTATGTAATGAAGTTACTGTGATAAGGGATTGTGAATCTGCTAACAACAGTTTTATTTCTCAAGTAGAATTGTGCAAGAATTGAATCAATATGCAGTGTTTAAGTAGATGAGTGCTAATACAATATAATTAGCCCAGGTGAGCCCTGGTGGCACAGTGGTTAGAATGCAGTACTGCAGCCAGTACTGCTCACAGCCAGGAGTTCGATCCTAACCAGCTCAAGATTGACTCAACCTTCCATTCTTCCAAGGTCAGTAAAATGAGGACCCAGGTTGTTGGGGACAATATGCTGACTCTGTAAACGGTTTAGAGAGGGCTATAGAGCTCCATGAAGTGGTGTAGAAGTCCACGTGCTTTTGCTATTGCTATAATTCCCACTTTCCATTTGTTCTAAACAGTTATAAACCAGGTATTAAAACTGAGAGAATAGTTAAGGAAGACTGTGAGCTGAATAATGCCCTTCATCTACCTAATTAACAAGAGAGCACAAAAGTATAATTTATTTAGTGTTCTACCACAAATTACTTCAGGCCCTGGAAATAAAAATCAATCCATTTATATTTTACACGTTGGATTAGACTGTCTTTTCTTTGCAAGCTGTCATCTCCTACACAAGCAAGCTTTAAGTATTTGTAAGAGCTGGCTAGCAGACTGTTAAGTTTGCATGAAGAGGCAGCGGAATGCTACAGCTCTTAATTTTATTAGTGACTTCAGCTCAGAACAGACCCGACTGGCTTTGCTGCGGCTGCTACTTATAGCCGGCAGCCGCAGTTGACAGCCAATCAGAGTGCAGGGTTTTCCTGCACTTTTTAAACCAATCATCTCCAACACTTTACAAGAACAATTCAAACTAAACCAATGATTTCAAACACTACATACATAACACAGACTATCATTCCTGTTTTAGAGAAAATGTCATTAACAGCCACATGACATGAATTTTGCAAGTGTATGATTTTCCAAAAGCTCCTAATGCTGGTTGTAGGCGAAACTAACTAGTGAACTGGGGGGATAGGAGATAATAAATTCTGAACAACACTGCACAGAAACACCAGGAGCACATGTTAAAGCTTGCTTGGGTATAAACAAAGAGAGAGATGGAAGAGATGATCCTGTAACAACCAAAATCCTTTCATCCTGCTTCCTATCACTGAACGTTTTTGCCCTTAAGGGAAAAAGGAAGAAATTGCCCACCTATGAAGCAGTTGCTTGAAACTCTCCAACCAAGCAGTCAGATGCATTGCAGATTTTCAATTTTTAAAAAAGGCTATAAAAGGGCAAAAGAAAAAAGAACCCCAAAGCAAGTCTTGCTTTGTGGTTAAAAAAAACAACAACAGACATATATATTCATGTCACATCCAACATTTGAATTATTTACCGAAGTTATTTACCTAAACAATGGAAAAATGGGAAATTATACGCATCTGCTTGAATATGCTGTCATAATTTTAAAACAGCCTCCAGAATGCGACTCCTGGAGGTAAAATGTTTGCTCAACAATAGAAAATGAGTTCTTGATATCTAGTAGGATAGTAGGTGTCCTTTCATCTTTATAATAAAAATTGTGATTCTAAATTCATGGAGTATTTATTTCCATTATCCACCTGTTATGTTCCAAATGGTTAGTATAAAATTCTAAATAACATGAATTTGAACATAAACCAAGGAAGCTCTCAAAATGATTAACACAGAAATAATTTTGGCCCAAAAGGGAGTCACTATAGCATGTCCTTATGTCATAAAAGGGTGCAGCTGTTTAAGCATCATCTTGTCAATTAGTAGCTGAATCTACCATACTTCTTGCAAAGATGCACAGTTGTTCAGTAGATGCAATATAATAATCTTTGAGAATTAATCACCAATTTGAAATGTAGTTGTTAAAGGGCGAATATGGTTTTCCACTCCATACCGTCCACTTGAACTAATTTAGAGTACAATGTTCTAACCATCATTTATCAATAGTAACTATTAGCTTTTTATTCAAAAAAGGGCATGATGAATTCACCAGTACCAGAAAGAGTTCAGAAACAGTGTGTGTGTGTACTGTATTATAATTGCAATGCCTCATATAACAATAGTAAAAGTAATTAATAGTTAACTGCATTTAGTCAAGTTATCTGATCTTGTTAAGTATATCTAAAACCTGAGAATGAGACAACATGAACCTATTAGCTCCATTAGTATACTTGATACTGACACAAAAAATAGACTTGCACATCTGTCCAAAATATTTTTTCTTATTATAAGGTGACCAATCGTCCTCCTTTAGGGAAGACAGTCCTTCTTTTGTAAGTTCTGTCCTCTCTTGAAAAGTGTCCTTCTACATATCCTCCTTTTTGATATTTGAAGACTGTTAGATTTGCATGAAGAGTCAGACGCGGAGTGCTTCAGTGAAGAGTTTATTAGTGACTACAGCTCATAACAGACCCGATTTGGCTGGGCTGCAGCTGCTACTTATAGCCAGCAGCTGCAGTTGCCAGCCAATCAGAGTGCAGGGTTTTCCCACACTTTTTAAACCAATCATTTCTGACATTTTACAAGAACAGTTCAAACTTAACCAATGACATTCAAACCTGCATACATAACCCCTCCCCACTAGGTTCAGTCCATACTCAAACCCCAACCTATCTAATGTATTCTTTTAAATAGGTGGGGCTCTTACGTGTACGTTGAGACCTTCGTGGTTCAGAAGTTTTAACGTTCTCACCCAGTGAGAGGGGAAATGTGTCTGTTGACATTTCCCTAGTTGGACTTCCTGTGAAAGGAGACCCTGTTTGATTGTTAGAATCTGGTCTCTCCTCCCAATCCATCTCCAGACCAATGTCAGCACCCAAGTCAGGTAGTGATGTGCAATCTTCCACTTGTAAGGATGGTTTTGGCATTGTGACAGGTTTTGGGATGGTTCCTGTCGTAATGGCTCGTTACACATGGGGTTGATTCTTGTTTGCTGATTATCCTCATGTTCCTCCCCTTCCCCCTTAGAAAAGGCATTAGGTATGGGAACTAGAGAGGAACAATTGCGATGTTCCTGAGGTAACCTGGATCTAAGCTGATCAATGTGCCTGCTCCAGAGGACTCCATCCTCTGTTTGTACCCTGTAAGAACGAGGGCCTGTGATTTGAGTTATTTCAGCAGGAATCCATGAAGGTTCACCCATAAGGTTCTTAGCATAAACAGAATCACCCACACTGAACGTGCGAACTTTGCTAGTGGAATCTAGTGGTGCGTTGGATGCATAAGTGGGATGAAGGCGGTCAAGGGGAGACCTAAGTTTCCTACCCATCAACAACTCTGCTGGGGATAAGTTAGTTGATGGGTTAGGAGTGATGTGCTGAACACTAAGAAGTTTTTCAACTTTCTCAGTGATGTCCCCAGGACCCAATTGCTGAAGCTTTTCCTTGGTAAAACGTACCATTCATTCAGCCCAGCCGTTAGCCGAAGGGTGCCCAGGGGCTGTCAGGGCATGTCTGATACCCAGTTGTGCTAGATAGGATTCAAAAAGGTTGGATGTAAATTGAGGGCCATTGTCAGAGACAAGAACATCAGGTAACCCGTGGGTTACAAAAGCTTTTAAGCTGCTTGATGACAGCATCAGTTGTGGTGGATGCCATAGGGATTACCTCTAGCCATTTGGAATATGCATCTACTATAATAAGGAAGGTGTGCCCTCTGGTAGGGCCAGCGAAATCAATGTGAATCCTAGACCATGGGCCCCTAGGACATTCCCATTCCTGTTTGGGGGCGAGAGGTGGGGCAGGCCTGACTACCTGACAGTTGGGACAAGATGCAACCCAGTTTTCAACCATTTTGTCAATACCTGGCCACCATACATAACTCCTGGCCAATCCCTTCATCCTTACAATACCAGGATGACCCTCATGTAACATTTCCAAAACCTCTCTTTGCAGTTTTGCAGGAATAACCACCCTGTTACCCCACAAAATACATCCTCTTAATACAGATAATTCAGTTTGCCTGGACTTAAAAGGTTGGGCAAGGTGAGGTAGATCTTGAAGAGGCCAACCTTTCTTAATCCAGCCTATAATAGGAGCCAATAAAGTGTCTTTGGCAGTTTCTCTGGCAATTTCAGCAGCGTGTACTGGAAGCTTGGCAACAGTTTCTAGGAAAAAGGTGTGTGCCTCAGGTTCAAAGTCCTCCTTGTGACAAGGAAGTGGGCAACGACTCAAAGCATCAGCATGTCCAATGTCCTTGCCAGGCTTGTGGATAAGTTTGTATGAATAAGCAGCAAGAAATTCAGTCCACCTCAGCATTCTTGGTGACAGGATAGTGGGTGTAGGTTTGTCTCCTGCCACAATGCCTAACAAAGGTTTGTGATCTGTGACAATGGTAAATGTTCTCCCATATAAATACTCATGAAATTTCTTGATAGCTGCAACAATTGCCAATGCTTCCTTGTCCAATTGGCTGTAATTCCTCTCTGCTTTGGTCAAGTGCGAGAGTAAAATGCAATAGGGGCTTCCCCCGCTGGGAAGCCTGTGGCTCCCCCCCCACTCCAAAGGGGGATGCATCACAAGTCAGTACAACAGGTAAATTCTCAGAGAACTGTATGAGTACAGCATTAGACGTGATTAGTCTTTTAATACTGTTAAATGCTGATTGTTCCTTCCTGCCCCAGACCCAAACAGACTTTTTGTCAAGTAATCTGTGTAATGGTTCTGCAATGGTTGCCTTCTGAGGTAGGAACATGTGATAAAAGTTAATAAGTCCAAGGAAGGCTTGCAAATCTGTTTTGCATTTTGGTCTAGGGGCTTCTTTGATTGCTTGAACCTTGGCATCTGTAGGGTGGATGCCATGCTTGTCAATCATATAGCCCAAGAACTCAACCTTGTCAGTTCTAAGAGTGCATTTTTCTTCCTTGACTTTTAACCCGCTTTCTTGAATCTGGTAAGGACTTCTCTGAGTCTCTCTTGTAATTGAGTGTCATTTTCAGCAGAGATTAACACATCATCAAAGTAAGGCACTACCCTGCCAGTCCTTGGAGCATCCTTTCCATAAGGCTTTGGAAGATGCCCGGTGCCATGCTTACTCCAAACTGTAACCTTTTACATTTGAAGGCACCTCTATGAGTTACAATGGTTTGGGCCTCTGCAGTGGCATCATCAACTGTTAGTTGTTGATATGCCTGGGCCAGATCCAGTTTGGCAAAGACTGTGCCCCTGCCAAGTGAATGTAATAAATGATGCACCACTGGAACTGGATATGCGCTCTGCTGAAGCGCATGGTTCAATGTCCCCTTATAGTCTCCACAGATTCTTACTGACCCATCAGTCTTGACTGGTGTGACTATGGGTGTCTCCCATCTGGAGTGGTCAGTGGGCTCTAAAACTCCTTGAGCTATTAGTTTATCTAATTGTGCATCAATTTTTCCCTTTAAGGCAAATGGGACCCTTCTGGGCTTTAAACGAATTGGGGCACCTTGGGATCTAGGTTGAAAGTGATAGGGGTCCCCATATACTTGCCCAATCCATCGCTGAAGACCTCTGGAAACTCAGACTTCAAGGCCCCTCCCATTCAGTGTTGCTCACGTGATTGATGCCAGTCACCTCGATGCCTAGTGGATTGAACCACTCAAGTCCCAGCAAGCTTGGGCGGTCCTTGTCCACGATGGTCAGGGGCAAACGTTGGTGTGGCCTTTGAACTTCACGTTGAATTCTCTTGTTCCAACTACTGGAATCTTGTTCCCTTGGTAGTCTTTAAGAGTCAGTGCTTGCTTCTGGAAATGCTTCTTCTGAATGTTGGGAAGTAGCCTGTGAATGGTGTCCCATGACACCATAGATAAATAGGAGCCTGAGTCCACTTCCATTTGGCAAGGCCTTCCTTCAATTAGTACCTTCACATGTACTTTTCTGCTTCTTAAGGGTGAAGAATGACCAATAGTGACTGTTTGATGAGTTTCATTCTTCCCATTTGCTTCTGTGTTGCGCCCCATTTTCTCACTGAAGTTGTTATGCTTGAATTCTTTGTCAGGAAACTTCTTTCTGCTTGGTGGAGTTCTGGATGATTTGCAGACTCTTGCTAGATGACCTCTTTTTTCACAATGGCGGCAGATGGTATCAAAAAACTTGCATTCAGTGCAGGGGTGGCCCCCACAACCTCTGCAATAAAAGTCTTGCCTCTTTCTTCCAAGGTCTTTCCTTTTCTTCTCCATTCTGAGTCTATAAATTCCTTCCTCCACCTCACTACAGTCTGAATCAGAATCTATTTGCTCGCAATGGGTTGTTGTGGATTTTTCCACATCAGGATGGCTTGCGGCCTTGTTAATTTTCTTCATGGCTGCTGCTGAGGACTTGGTAGCTTCGCTGAAGAAGCTTCTTCTATGGCCTCCTTAAGCGTGATCTTAGGTTTCATTAATAATTTGCTCTGCAAAACCTTGTCTTTTAGGCCTAGAACAAATCGATCGTGCATGGCCTCTTCTAAGTTGATAAATTCACATGCACCCCCAATGTCCCTTAAACTTGCCATGAAGTCATTAACGTTTTCGCTTTCCCCTTGATCCCGACGGTAGAATTTGTGTCTCTTAATGAGGCACGATACTTGTGGCGCGTAATGGGCTCTTAATAACTTTTCTAAGTCGGGCCAGTCCATTACCTTCACGTCTGCAGCTCCCGCCAATGCCTTCGCCATCTTGAAAATGGCCGGACCGCAGTGGGTGAGAAAGACCGCCCTCTTCCGCTTGTCGGAAATGTCGGCGAGATCGTTTCCCTCCAAATACATTTGGAAGCGATCTGCATACGAGTCCCAGTCTTCTGCCGTCGGATCGAACGGGGCTGGGGGGGTGTTCAGCGCAGCCATCTCTCTCAGCTTGTTCTCCGTGTTGTCTTCTCTTCGGGAAGGATCCCACCTTCATCGCCAGTGTTAGATTTGCATGAAGAGTCAGACGCGGAGTGCTTCAGTGAAGAGTTTATTAGTGACTACAGCTCATAACAGACCCAATTTGGCTGGGCTGCGGCTGCTACTTATAGCCAGCAGCTGCAGTTGCCAGCCAATCAGAGTGCAGGGTTTTCCGCACTTTTAAACCAATCATTTCTGACATTTTACAAGAACAGTTCAAACTTAACCAATGACATTCAAACCTGCATACATAA